>JALHBW010000073.1:0-28281 GCA_024339985.1 Tolypocladium endophyticum
ATGGGAGTTTTGGGTCAGAGGGAACACTTTTTTTTTTTTTTTAAGTGCGAGCTCAGAGGTGATGCACGCACTCAATCTAGTGTGACAAAGCCTATCTGATCTCGTATTTACTCGTAGCGTCGAGCTTGCATCATGGACAGTGCCTCATTGTCATTCAACACAGATCGAGCCGAAGAGCAGTCATGCCGGTTGACGAGCACCACATAACAGCACAGTCTGGAAGTGTTCGAGCAAACGCATGTGCGTATCTGGACTGTATGTGGTTGAGCGGCACGTACCGACGGAGGCTCAAAGTACAGGGGGTGTGCATGGGCCTGGTCCCTGAGATCGCTAATCAGACATCCCCGATGCGCCGGGATCTTGCAGCCGCGATGTACCTCTGGTGGGATAGCAGATCACGCTCCGTCACGACTGTGCGGCTATCAGATTTGAGGTAGCATCGCCGCAGCCCACGTCACTTATGCAGGCGGGGCGCAACGAGTCGCCTCCGGCATTTCCAACCTGGGCAATTTTTTTTTTGTTGGGGAGGCGCTAGACACCAATCGCTGCGAGCCTCCACCAAGTTTGTTCCGGCGGCAAGCGACTGCCAGCCTGAGCCGGTCGGTACGGTATCTATGGGTAGCAGCAGTCTTCTCCTGTGCATCAAGTTGGAGCTCTTCTGCCCATCAAGTGAGAGCTGCTGGCACGTGCAAGGACGACGTCTCCCGGTCCCCTCCGCCCCCGGTTCACCGGTATCCCAGACCGCGCCTCATGGGGCGCGTCGGCGTGAGCTTACATGCCCCGAAAGTCCGGTTGGCCCCGGAGCGTCCGTTCCCTGTCTCGCGCCCGGCCGCGACCCTGCGAGCCTTGTTGCTGCACCAGTCGTCCCCGCTCCAGCCGAGGCTCAAGCCGCACTGGGATCACCGCAGCCAGCTGGGCCAGGCCTGGATGTGACCCCTTCGTGTCCTCAACAAAAAATCGAAAAGGCCCAATCGCGTCCAGCACGTCGTCGACATCATCACGTATGCATTCATTCTCCTACTCTTTCAGTCCTGCACTCCGCCTTCTCGGGGCGACTCCACCGTCCGGCCCGTAAGCCGACCGACATGGAGTCCTCCCGTCCCGTCTCCGTCCGTCTCCGGGGAGCCGTCCCCCATGCGGCCGTATGAGTATAAAGGTGCCACTCCCGACTTACAAACATACCTAAACGTATCAGACAGATTTTGTCATCCTTGATCTCACAATCCCATCGCTCCGCCGTTGATCACTCAATTTTAGTGACGGCATTCAAGACACCTTTGTTGCTGGAAACCAGGTGCTTATTGAATGAAAATCTTCCCACGACTTCTTACCAAGGCAATTTGAATGTACGTAAACACTCCACAGTCGGTGAATTCATGACAGATGCAATTCTCTATTTCCGCCACTGGCACTGCGAATGAGCGACTCTGCACTCAGCTATCTAAGCAAACCACTCGCCGTGGAGCCAGCGGTTGAGGAAGTCAAGAGACGCCTCTGGCTGGTCCATGGGCGTCATGTGGCCGGCGCCATAGATCTGCATAAATGTAAGATTGTGGGCAGTCTTGAACTGGCCGTATTCCTTAGACTTCTTGCCCGAGCCAATGTTGAGGGCCTTGCTCTTGGCCGCGGCGAAGTCCTTGTGGCCAGCCCAGTCGAGCTTGTTAGTCCAGGCCTGGTTGCCGAGCCAGTTGCAAATGAAATCGGCGTCGCCAGCGTAGATGAGAACGGGCACCTCCTCCAGGAGCTTGGGCACAAGTCGATGGTAGGGCTTCATCCAGTCGCCGTTCAGCAAGAAGTTACGGTTGATGTCAAAGTTGCAGCTGTCGTAGCTGTCGACCTCAACACCGAGAGCCTCCTTGACCTCTTCCTTGTTCAACCACTCCGAGATCCAACCCAAAGCCGTGTAGCACAGGTTGCTGCTGTCCTCGCATTTCTCACGGACATCATAGACATTCTGGCCAGTACGCTGGTAAGGACCCATGATGGCGTTGTTGCAGTAGATGCTGGCGGGCACACAGGTCCAGGCGCTCTCGGATTCGTAGCATGACTTGATCAGGGACTGGCAGCGAGGGAGGGCGTTGTCCATGGCCTGGCACTCGCTCTCGCTGACAACCGCCGGGTAGCCACCATCGCCGCAAGCCATGGGTCGGTAGTACTCATACTGAGTGTAGCCGTCGGTCAGACCGTTGCCGACCAGGATACTCTTGAGGTTGATGTTGCGGTCCTTGTGGGACAGGATCTCAGAGGAGAAGACCGGGACGTAGTGACCGCCATAAGACTCGCCAGCAATGTGGAAGTCCTGCTTGGCATACTCCGGGAATTGGTGGAAGAAGAGGGTGAGGAGGGCGTAGATGTCCTTGCCGGCAGCAACAGTGTTGCTAACGGATCCGCTTCCGTACGAGTATCCAACATTGACCGGCTGGTCAAGGAAGATGACGGACGCGTTAGCGTTCCACGAATGTGGGTTGTTGACAAGCTTAATATTCTTGTCGATAGAGGCCGGACCGAGCTCAAGGAAGAGGCCCGTCAGCGAGGAGCAGCCTGGGCCGCCGTTGAGCCAGAGTACAACGGGATCGTTGGCAGGGTCGTTGCGAGACTCAAAGAACCCTGAATATTCAAGTCAGCAATGGCATCATCGCAACCAGCCTACGCCAGACAGCTTTTGATGAGGCTTACAGTAGAAAAGATGCTTGTCATTCTCGTCGTCATCGAGATAGCCGCTGTACTGCTTGACCTTGTCGACGCCGAGCTTTGAGGGATCGACCTTCTTGGCGCGCAGGCTGAAGTTCTCCAGCTTGCCGCCGACCTTGCGGCGACGCTGGCCGTCCTCCCCTTCGACCCAGAGGGCCTGGACATCGGCGCCGTTCACGACATGGTCCCACTTCTTGTCGGGGATGCGGGAGTGCTTCTTGGGCTTGGCGCCGATGGCATGCTTCTTGAAGGCCTCAACGGCATCGGGCGCGAGCATGGAAACCTCCTGCCAGGCGGCCTTGGCCTCGGAGGTGATCTCGCCAAAGGCCTCCTTGAAGGAGCTGGACCAAGAGTCGAAGTCGAGGTCGATGCCCAAGTCGTTGAGGTCGACGAGAGGCTTGTTGGACGAGGCGCCGCCGAGGACCTTCTGGTCCTGGTAGCCGACAGCCGATGAGGCCGCGCCCAAAACGAGGGCAGAAGTCGACAGCCGCATTATGCCGATGCTGCTGCTAACAGTGTGCGATGATAACGGTTGAGGGATATGATGATGGAGATGGGAAGCAGGAGGCAGGAGGGAGAGGAGCCAAGTGAGGAGTGGCGGGATGACGAGTCGCCGATACCGACGTAATGGCAGCTGCGCGCAGCAGGCGCCAGTCACTGAGACGCGGAGCTGCCCGGCAACAGCCCCACGGGGCGCTAATGCAGACTAGGCTGAGCTTGGCTGTTGCCCGATATCACTAACGCAGCAGCAGCAAAGTACAGTGTTTATCTGTTAGTGCCTGCCGCACCATGAACCATGTCGATTGCGCTGGAGGCATGGCAGGTCATGCGGATCCGGTACCCGGACCTCCAGCAGCTGACCCCTTGCCTGCATGGCACCTTGAGAGTTACCTATCGAAGCTAAGGTATGTTGCCAGGCACGAGATACCGCGTCATACGAGTACGAGTAGGTCTGCCAGCCAGCCTACGCTTCGCTCGAGCATGCACAGCGAAATTCCACAATAGGTCCCTCTCCTCCGTCGTTGGCACGAGCTGGTGACGGACAGCGGATCAAGTACCCTCACCATGGACAGCATGTAACAAACGGCGTTTCTACTGCCGCCCCTTGTGCACGGAGTCACCCTGTTGCACACAGCCGGGCTTAAGCGCGAGCGCGTCTTCACTGCCAGCCCTGCTGCCCAATTCATTCGCCAGACGCAGTCAAGCTCTTTTGTCTAGTCTTGGTTTGTCTATAGGCCCAATTTGGAGCTGCCGCTTGGTGCAGCCTCCGAAGCCGCCCCTTTCTCCTTGGCCTTCTCGGCCTTCTTCTGCGCAATCTGCTGCTCCTTGAGCAGCTTCTTCATCTGATTCTTGGTCAACTTGCCATCACCGGCCGCGGCACCGTCCGCATTGTCCCCTGCGGGCTTGGTCACAGGTACCACAAGATCCGCTCGCGGCACCCTGGGGTTACCATTCCACTCCAGCGGGCGTGCAGACATGAACTCGTCGACCACGGCGTCCGTCACCTTGGATCGTCTGTCCTGGAAGGCGAGCACATACTTCTGGAGGTGCTCGATACACATTGCTTTCAGCTGCCCAAGTGTTATTATTTTGCCGTAATCCGCTTTCTAGAGATCGCTTACCTCGCCAGTGAGCAGTTTGCCACTGTTGTAGTCGGCCTTGATCTTGGCCAGCTCCTCGTCGCTCTCCAGGAAGAATTGCAGGTATTGGTAGGCGACATCGACGTCAGCATTGCCGCCCTTCTCACGGTGCTCTTCCACCGTCTCGCGGCCTCCAGAAAAGGCATACCTGCCCCCGGTATTAGCTTGGGCCACATTTGGCATGTGTAGGTGCAGCTTACTTGTTGATCTTGTTCTTGACCTGCTTGGCCGTGTCGCTCAAGAAGATGGCCGACGTATCATCGCTGGCCGACATCTTAGATCCTGGTCCCTGCAGCGCATCCAGGAATCGCATGTGGATCAACGACGGCTTCGCATAGCGCAGCCCGGCAGCGCAATCTCTTGTCAAGCGAAAGTAGGGGTCCTGGTCTATGGCGCAAGGAATCAAACACGGTATGGAAGCCGTCTTTGACTCATCGCTGCCAAAGATGTGAGGGAACGAAGACGCAAAGGACGTTGCGCCCTGGATGCTGGCAAAATGGATTTTGCCGATGTTTGAGCTACCGTCGAAGCCAAAAATGGCCTTGACAGTATTGTAGGTCACCCTCTTGGAGAAACGAACAATGTTCTTGTAGAAGGCGCCTCCCACGTATTCGAAATCGGAAAAGATGAAGGTCTTCTTGGGATCAAAGCCGATGGAAATAATATCCCTGGCATTTTTCCTCGTATAGCCCATGACCTCATCCACGCTTCTCTTCTCCGAGAACAGAAACTTTTCATCTATGCATACGTTAGTGACATGGCAAGCCCGCAGGTAGGCGAGCTTCGACTACTGACCATCGGTCAACATGATGATCAGCGGCACGTCCAAGACGTCTTGCAGCCACCTAGCGAAATCTATCAGTTGTAGTCCGTGAAGGCAGAGCAAAGTCACCTACTTGACAAAGTCAAACACTTGCGTGTGGCCAATGTGCATGCTGTCACTGCTCGGGCCCCGTCCCGTGTACAGGAAGAAGGGTTCATTCTGCCCGCCCGTCAGACGAAATTCCAATGTCCGTTATTGAAGGCCTCCGACACAAACCTTCTCATAGCGGTCCAGAATCAGTGACAGGTCGCGGTGGCTGAACACAATTTCGCGGCGCATAAACCTGTGCGGTTTGTGTCCCGTGACCCTCTCGAAGCGCTCCAGCAGCGCATCGTCGATGAGGTTGGTGCCAAATTCCTCTACCAGCTTGCGGTAGTCGATAGCCTTGACCTTGCCGTCCTCGCCCACCTCGCCTGTGACCGACCAAGGGTTGATGTCCTGCTTGGATGACCCAGCCGGCGCGGACGTGGCATCATGCCCCGCTGTGTCAAGGGTAGCGCTTTCGGGAGCAGTAGCCATGGCGAGCGGCGCGATGATGCGAGCCTGAGAAACAATTGGGGCCCTGAAGAGTCAGAAACGATTGTGGCAAAGCCAAGTCTCCCCAGTGACAGTCGTATCCCCGGCTGAGTGAGTAAGTGAGTGTGACTCAAACGTCAAGTCTGGGGGACTGGAAGGGGAAGGCGGGGCATGCCAAAGATTTCATGCAGCGCCGCCAAGTAGGTAGGTTCCTTCTCGGCGCTGATGGCGGGGTCGCCAAAATGCCCAAGAGGTACCAAACGTCCTCCAAGCTTGCACACCAACAACCTCACGAACGACTATTTAATCTCGGCTCGGACGCTTACGCATGCAACTTTACGAATATCACGACAGCCTGCTCTTCTTACGACCATTTTCTCTCACCGATCATGTCTCGCCAAATCAACCAACCGTCCAACCAGATCAAGCTCACGAACGTCTCGCTTGTCCGCCTCAAAAAGGGCAAGAAGCGCTTCGAGCTCGCGTGCTACAAGAACAAGGTCCTCGAGTGGCGCTCCGGCATCGAGACGGACCTCGATAACGTTTTGCAAATCCCTAATGTCTTCCTCAACGTCTCCAAGGGCCAGACTGCCCCCAAGGAGGATATCGAGAAGGCGTTTGGCAAGGGCAAGGCGACCGATGATATCATCCTCGAGATCCTAAAAAAAGGCGAGCTGCAGGTTGGCGAGAAGGAGCGGGCAGCCCAGCTGGAGCGGGTGCACAACGAGGTCATCAGCATAGTGGCCAACAAACTCGTCGATCCACGCACCAAGAGGGTATACACATCCAGCATGATCGAGAAGGCGCTGGACATGCTCAGCTCGCAGGCTCACAGCACGGACAAGGCAGCTGCGGATAAGGGCGCTGCGGACAAGAACGCCGCCGGGAGCTCCGAGGGAACGCCCGTCGCCGCAGATGACGCTGAGGCGAAGCCACGTTCCAAAGAACACAGCTGGACTGGTGTTGTCACCACAAAGAGCGCAAAGAGCCAAGCCCTGGAGGCTATGAAGGCCCTGATCGCCAACCAACCCATCCCCGTCGCCCGCGCGAGGATGAGGTTGCGCGTGACGTGCCCTACCAACATTCTCAAGCAATCCATCAAGTTCCACGGCAGCAAGGGCACATCCAAAGAGGAGGAAGTGGAACACAAGGCGCCGGGTACGGTCAAGGACAAGATCCTAGGATATGTGGAGCAGATCGAGAATCAAGATGTATTGGCCTCGGAGTGGGAGGTTGTGGGATTCGTCGAGCCCGGCGCACTCAAGGCGCTGTCGGATTTCATCGCCAACGAGACCAAGGGCCAAGGGCGGGTAGAGGTATTGGACATGGCAGTTACGCATGAAGATTGAATTACAATCACATGATACCCTTTGGCACTGAATAGCACCTACACCACCGGAATCAAACATGGGTCCCTTGTTCAACAGCACCTTTCACATCGCCAGGAGCCGAGCTCGTTGGTTGAATGCTTTTGATTCATGACTCTGAACTAGAAGACAACCCTTGCTGCAAAATGCAGGGAAAAGCAATCCTCTCAAAATGCTCACAAAGATGGAGTACCCAGCCGTCACGCCTGTCCACCCAATACCGTAACAATCACCCTGTTTAACCACCCTTCTTCTTGGACACACCGACGGTCCGGCCACGGCGGCCAGTGGTCTTGGTGTGCTGGCCACGGACACGGAGGCCCCAGTAGTGACGGAGACCACGGTGAGCGCGGATCTTCTTGAGGCGCTCCAAGTCCTCACGCAGCTTGGAGTCGACGCCGTTGGCCAAAATCTGCGAGTCCTTGCCGTCGACGATGTCGCGCTGCCTGTTGAGGAACCAGGCGGGGATCTTGTACTGGGTCGGGTTCTGGATGATGGTGACGATTCGCTCGAGCTCCTCAGTGGTGAGCTCACCAGCACTGTACGAATAACATTAATTAGCCCCTCCGTCTTGTCCCAAATTCTTTCTTCTCGTGGTGGTCCATACCGCTTGTTCAGGTCGACATCGGCCTTCTTGCAGACCAGGTTGGAGTATCGGCGACCGACACCCTTGATCTTGGTCAAGGCGTACATGACCTTTTGCTTGCCGTCAACATTGGTGTTCAGAAGACGCAAGATCTGTTGCAAACTGTTAGCCCCGTGTTTCCCTTCGTAGCTGCTTCGACAACGTCGAGATTTCGGCGGCGATGGCGAGTCGTGTGCGCCAGCTCAATCGCTGGGATCAAGGGCAGCGGCAAGGCGAGCGAGGGATGACTTACGAACTGGAAGTTCGTCTTCTCTCCCGAAACGAGCGACATGCTGGGCAACTGTAACGGTCGTTGCCGTGTGTTGCTCGTCGATGGTCGGTGATACGGTTGAAAAGAAGAGAGGCGGAGATTTCGCAAGCGCTCGCTAAACGTGGTGGAAATTTCGAGCCTGTGGGGGCGCGAGTAGGGCAAAGCGTGATACCCACACCAAGGAAAAATCACGTGCCGGCTGCCGTGACCAGGACCAGCTCGCTTGTGTATGTCGGCGCCGCGTGAATATTTATCCGACTTGGAACGACAATTATTTGCGACGAGCTTGCCAACCAAATTCTGTCCTTGAGTTTGGCTCGAATCAACTGCTGCGATTCACTCAAGCGAGAACAGCCCAGGACATTGAGTCACGGGCAGAAGCGCTTCAATGTTGGAGCTGCTCTTTCGCGGATATGAAAGGCACAGTCGAGTCACACCGGGTGCGCCAATTTGTGCCCCAGGCTTGATTCCCGTTGTGTGCAACGTCCAGTCAAAGGGAAAGGTCCAGTTCCTGAACTCGCAAGAACCAGATGCTTTTCTAGTGAAGGGCAGACGGTGGCCTTCGTTATTATTCTTCTTTTAAAGTGAATGCGGCATCAAATCCGCCGTCTTCTGCCATTGCTCGGTCAGTCACTATTAGGAATGATCTTGAGCCGGATACCCAAGCTATAGCGCGGGTACGAGACAAGAACAAAGCCCAGACAACGTTCTTTGAGTACGAAACCTTCAGTGATATCACCAAATGGAGGCATTCGTAATTTATCTGTTGTTACATCCATTTCATCTTCCCTTCCCTGCATCCCAGACCGCTGCAACTGCCATTGTAAAACTGCCAATAAAGTACTTGTCGTTAGCATCACGAAGCTAGTGGTTGTCCACAGCATGAATTGTTCCTCGATACCCTGTTCCAACATTCTCTCAGCACTCTTAAGGTCTCTGGCGATAGCCCGCAAATCCTCTGTCCCTGTCGACTTCACTCTAAGCCTTCGGGGTCCTGGAATCCATCAGCTCCGAAAATCACTTGACACAATCGTGGGCGTACACTTCTGGGCTGCGTTAGTCTGCTTGAGAGCAGACTCGAAAGGCCTGCACGCTCCATCTCGACGGTCAATGAGGTGCTGCCCTTGACTTGCGCGTGCGAGACCTGGATAGACTTCAACCCCCGAATCTCCATGAGCTCATCCAAGCCGCTGATATCTGAAAATCGGACATTGCGAAAGGAACCAGGAAAGTAGCTTCTCATGAGCTGTGCTCGGGAGCTCAGGTAGGCGTACGTCAATTTGGAGATGCTGATGGTCAAATCTTCCAGTCTCGGACACCGCGCCAGCATCTTGAAGGCGTTTGCATTCTCGTTGCCACACCAATGGACATTGACGTGGCGAACATTCTCGAAAAAAGTAGCGTTCTTTGAAAGATGGTGGGAGAGCTCGCAGGTGCAGCGGAAGCGGAACGTCTTTTTGCTGAAAAAGATTCGGCAAAACTCTTGGTTCAGCACCGTGCCCAGCAGAGTAGGCAACGCTTTCATCTGGGCGGTCGAATAAGTTATCGCTGTCCGGTCGATGGTCGGGCAGCTGCAGGTGCTCTTGTTGTTCGCGGGAACTATGATGGATGTCCGAAAGACATTTGTGATCATGAGGTCCAGAATCTTGTCACGAATTTCCATAGGTAGTTTCATAAATGGGAACACCTCGACCGGGGGCCGTCTGTCTTGAGCGTCTGTCAGCGTAACGAACGGCACAGCACAACAGGGCCGCTGCCGTGTCTCAACTTGGAAGTCACACACCTGCAATCTCGAGGATCTCGGTGCACATCTCGATGATATCAACGCAAGTCTTCACCTCTGCGGGGTCGTTCTTGAGTATGTTGGCACACTTGGTGATGGTGTCTGCAACCGCCGCCCTGCGCTGGGGGCTCAGACGAACTAACCGTCCCAGCTCAGTGGCATCGAGGCTGCCCGAATAGTACAGGTCTAAGTTTTGCAACAAGGTTTGAATGTTCTTGGACAGCCCGTAACGCGTCGGCACGGCCTTGGACCGCAACGCATACCATGATTTGGAAGACATTGTGCGGGCTGCCGCATGTGACCTTTGCGGCGATGGTGCAGGAGCTTGCAGCAGAAATCGAGCCAACGGCGAAGTACAAGGAAGAGCCGGGCGTCAGGCAAGATCTCGCGCAGGCGCTGCTGTCGAAGACCGCGAGCTCGGCGCGAGAGATGCAGTGTCAGGCAGCGTTGAACAAACTGAGGCGAACGGGTGTGACACGCGAAGACAGGGCGGGACTGCGTGAGTTGGAGCAGAGTCACCTTTGGCCGTAGGGGGGAGCTTGGAGGGGGTGCCTGGCCAGGCGTTCCATCTGTGCTTGTGCTTGTGCCTGTGCTTGCAAGTCAGAAGGCAAGTGCCAGCTGTCTGGCAATTGGCCACCTCCGTCCCATCGGAACAGATTGCCGGGAAGCTCCTGTCCAACTTCTGTCCGACAGCCAGGAAGGAGACGTTCTTGTCATCGTGGCAAAAACAATCAACTCTTTGCGGCCAGAAGCTTGCCAACCCACTCGTGGAAGTGGTACGCGAATCATCAAAGCATAGCTTCGGGGAACTTGGACAGAATGATTCGTGGCCCCGAGCCGTCTAGTCAAGGGCTGACCGCTTCTATGGCGCCAAGTGTGACCTTGTCCGGCCTTTGCATCACGTCGACTAGCGGAAATGCGTCGGCATAATTGGACGGCATCACACATGCGAAAGGTCAGATAGGTAACTTGAGGAACTCGATGTATTGCCGCTCTATATCGGCCGAAACGCCCGCTGTGTAAAATCTATGTCCAACCGTGTGTGCCGTGCCATTCTCATGCAGTTCGAGCTGGCGCCTGTACCCAAACCCTTTCCTGTATGTCATATCCATTTGTATCATATTAGGTGTGTGTGCATGCACTGTGTATGTCCGCTGTCGAGGCAGTGCGACCAGCGACAGTTGCACATCGCGCCTGGCCGAGATTCAATCGCCGGCGACGTCACTGTGTGCGGTGTCGTGTGATGTTATGTTGATGCCCTTTTCAGTTGCAGAAGCCAATCAGATGCATCGCTGCATGCGTCTGCTCCGAGGTTGTCTCTATTGAAATTGTCCCTTCGTAGGCGCCTTGTAGGTAAGAGGCGTGTTGTCCGTCATCGTAGCCGGAGAAAAGCTTCGAAGCGCGAAGACGGTGGTGGTGGTGGTCGTGGTGGTGATGACGTAGGTTGAAGAAGTCGCGCGCTCGCCATTTCATTGTCGGGCCGAGAGGCTTCTCGGCATCTCCGCTACAGAGAGCGACGAGGGCGAGCTGACGTCGCCTCCGTCGAAATCGACGATGCTGCCAGCCCGCGTGCAGCATGGACTCACACCATCAAAGCTCAGCCGCTCGATCTGGTCAGGATTGCTTGCCCCGAAGGTCATGGTAAAGTGAGACAGCATCTCCTGGTGCTTGAGATTTTGCAGCGTGAGCGGTCGCTGGCTGGGGTGGATCGGCTTCCGCCGGCTGCCTCTGGCCCTCTTCGGTTCCTTGTCTTTGCTGTCGCGAGAGCCAAAGGAGAAAACTTTGGAGAGCGTCGACGATGTAGTTGTGGACTTGTGCAGCGACGAAGTGTCGCTGGTTGTGGTGGTGGTGGTGTTGCTGGTTTCGCTGGTGTTGCTGGTGTTGCTCTCTGTCTGCGAGATGCAATCCGACGAGTCGGACTTGCGCAGTGCGCGACGGACCCGATCGCGAATGGCCATTGCGGGGGATGTGTCTGTGTCGATGGCAACGAACGTCTGTTCCTGAGGGAAATCAATAGCCAGCGGTGCAGGGTCGAGAGCGCAAAGCATATATAGTCGAGCCGGTCGGGCAAACGAGGAACAACCGCCGAAGGGCAGATCCGGGAGGCTTTAAGCAGAGAAGGGGGGGAGGCTTTTCCAGAACACCCTCGCCAGCGCGAAGTGGCGGGCCTCTTTTCGGGCCATCTACGCTGGCTGGGACGGGCGGAGGCGCTGTGTGGAGTGCGGAGGACAGACCGTTTGCAGTGGAGGCCGTAGACTGGCTCCAGAAGGTCCCGACTCCTTCGGCGCCCCCTAGGCCCCACAACCAGCCTGCCTGCCTTGAGCCGAGCCCGGTTTTCCCACCCATCCGTCCAACCACCGGACACGTCTACGCCATTGCCCCAGCACCCCAGCCCGGGGATCCCGCACTTTGGGGGGTCAGCAGCGCTAAGTTTGCCTGGCCCTTTGCTGGACACGACACGGAAATGCGACCAGCAGCAGCCCGGCGCGGCGAGCCGGGGTCACCGTCCTGGAGCCCTCAGAGCGCTGCAGGTTACTGGCCCCGCGAAATCGGGCGCCACGGAAGCATCCTCAACCGTTGACGGCAACATTGACGCCTTCGGAAAAATCTGACCCCCAAACGTCGCCCAGATGCTGCACCGTTTCTGTCGCCTTCGGGTAGGTGCGCAGCCAGCACGCTCCAGAACTCCTGCAACATCTGCCAGGCCTGTGCCCACGCCACCCGCACCCTGCAGATTTGTCTCGGGAAGGCCTTGGCGATCCAACCCCCAGGCACAAGCTGCAAGGCTTGTTGCAATGAATGAGTAAGATGTGCTGCGATTTTCTTATGTATCGTTAATGCAGTGCGTGCAGGCAGACAAGCTTCCGGTGGGCGTGGACAAGTCGAGGCCACAACTAACTGTCTGGACTACGTTGCCCACCGCATGCAGGCTGGCACCTGACGTTACAACGTAACGGTAGGCCTGAAGTTTTGCCTGAGGTCGCTATTACAAGGGGTGGGGGAGCGTAATGGGACTAGACGGAGTCAGCGAGTGGCCCAGGCAAGACGAGAGGCACTTTTGCGGCTTGGAAAACTGTCGACGTCACGTCGAAATGCCCGAAAGAAGGCCCGTCTCTGCCCCCTCTGCAACGCCAGCTGTCACAAACGAGGCTTCCACCGCCGCTTCTGGGGGAATCGCCGACACGAGCACTGTTGCAGCAAATGCTCCACACTTGAGCTGTCCATTGGCGACGACGCGCTGGCTGTTGAGATAGAGACTGGCCGGATCTTATCTTCGAACTAGATTTATTAGCGCTCAATACTCCGTAGTTTTGGCAGATGCCCGTAGATCGCGGCTGTGCCGATATCTCATACTCCGCAAGCTCCTTCGACACTCGCCCAACAAGCCACGATTGGCCACCACGGTTCGGCCACGCTGGTGAGCTCCATGTACTCCTTGTCTTCAATCGTTCATTGTTAGTACCCTGGCTGATTGTCGGTCCAGCACTTTTTCATTACTCTCTTTGGATTGCATCAATTGTTGTCCGCCGCTATGTCCAAGGGCGTTTCGGAGTGGATGCGACAAATACAGGTTGAACTATCCAGGTCGCTAAGCCGACATAAGACTTCCGCTTTCGCCCATCCTCTGCAGGGCCAGAGTACCGGTACTTCACGTCAGTATCATCTTGCCGAGCATCTCGTCGCGCTCGCGCTCAACGACAGCAGGTGTCCTCTGCTCCAGGGTAGGCGGACATCCAACATGACCGGAAGCTGTGGCGCAGGCGGTGCGGGTTTCTGACAGCACGAACGAGCCACAAAACGCCCGCTTCTTTCCGAAAGTCCTCAGTACGCATATGCCCACATAGCACTGCTACATCTTTGAAGTACCCTTCACCCTGTCCCCCGGTAGCGCCATCGCAACGCCGCAAGGCGTGTGACCTCAGCTGCGATCGCATCACAGCAAGGAGCCCAGACCAGGTCTCGTGGCAGCCCCTTGATCTCCCCATGACGAGCTGGGTTTCGACGTTGGATGAAGCATGGATGGCCCTCTCGTCACCTGCTTGCCGCGCTTTTTCTGGACAGAACTCAAAGAACATGTCATATTCGCCTGCTAACGTCTGTTGAGCGTGTCAAGCTTCCTGTACTGTACACAACCTCAACCGACGCATCCGTCAACAGGGTGCTTACGCAGCGGCGTGGGCTTGAAAAAGAATCCCTTCCATCTTCACCATGGCCGCGTCGTCACAGTCCAGGGGCGCCGAGGATCAAGCAGGCGGGCTACGTCTGCCACAGTCGGACGACAGGTCGCCGTCGGGGCGCGGCAGTCCCCGGCGGCTCTCTGCTGAGCAGGATCGTGCCCGAATACACGAGAGTTCGCCTCTCCTCAGCAGCAGCGAGTCCCACGATGGTCGCTCCCATAGTGGAGGCGGCGACTCGGCGCCTGTCGACGAAACGCAAACGACCAAAAGCCTGTGGTACATGACCATGCTGACCATCAGTGTCGGCGGTTTGCAGATCGCATGGTCCGTCGAGCTCTCCAACGGCTCACCCTACTTGCTTTCTCTCGGCCTCAGTAAATCCCTAATGGCCCTAGTCTGGATCGCCGGGCCGCTCACCGGGACGTTGGTGGTGCCGTACGTCGGCGTCCTTGGCGACAACTGCCGCCTTCCCTGGGGCAAGCGGAGACCCTTCATGGTCGGCGGAACTATTGCTACCTTACTTGGCTTACTATTTCTGGCCTGGGCAAAAGAAATCGTCGCTGGGGTCTTGGGCATCTTCGGCGCCGATCCTGCGTCACATGGGGTCAAGGTTGTCACCATCACAGCAGCCGTGATTGGCATATACGTGCTTGATATTGCCATCAATACAGTCCAGGCGGCTACCCGAGCATTCATGGTCGACTGCGCCCCAGCCCATCAGCAGGAGCTTGCCAACGCCATGGCCAGTCGCCTCACCGGGATCGGCAACATTGTCGGATTCGTTGCTGGATACATCAATCTTCCCGAGTACCTGTGGTTTCTAGGCAACACGCAGTTCAAAGTCCTTTGCGTGATTGCATGTATCGCTCTCGGCATCACGATTGTACTGAGCACCTCTATCATCCGGGAGAGGGATCCCCGACTTGACGGACCTCTGGCGAAAAAGACTCCCGGCATCGTGTCCTTCTTCTTCGGCATCTTAAAGTCCATCAGACGCCTTCCACCCCAGACCAAGCGAGTTTGTCAGGTTCAATTTTTTGCTTGGGTAGGATTCTTTCCTCTGCTGTTCTATACATCTTCGTATATTGGCGAAATCTACGTGCAGCCGTATCTCGAAGACAACCCAAACATGACACCGGACGAACTTGAAGCATTGTATGAGCAGGCAACGCGAATCGGAACCTTTGCTCTGCTAATAAATGCCATTGTTAGCCTACTGACCAATGTCTTCCTTCCATTTTTCATCGCACCAACCTTCGACAGCCGTCCGGTCTTCGCCAGTGCTCCTGCTGAGACGGCTGCATCATTCAAGATACCCACCGACGGGGAGCGCCGTCCCATCCTTGAGTATCTAAGGGTACCCGGATTGACCCTTAAGCGAGCATGGTTCGGTTCTTTGGTGCTGTTTGCTGTTGCAATGTTCTGCACTCCTCTTGTCCGATCCGTCGAGGCCGCCACGGCACTGATCGGAGTGGCTGGCGTTACGTGGGCAATGACTCTGTGGGCTCCGTGGGCTATCATCAGCGCTGAGGTCAGTCGACGAGATGCTCTCCATCGAGCAAGGAAGCTCCAGGATATGAGCTCGCATACCAACGGCGAAATCGATGCTGCTTCACCTACCGAGCACCGGCCGGATCACGTTGCGGGACATCGAAACAGCGCAGAAGGGAGTGAAGAGGAAGTAGATCAAGCTGGCGTCATCTTGGGCATCCACAACATGGCCATTGCCGTCCCACAGATCATCGCAACGGTGGGATCGAGCATCATCTTCAAGATTTTCCAGAAGCCTCGCGGGACACCTGGAGACCACAGCATCGCCATCGTGATGGCGCTGGGCGGCGTCTTTGTCCTGATTGCTTCGGTCATTGCTGCCAGAATCAGAGATGACACACCGCCGTCAGGAGATGAAATTGTAGATGAGGAACGAGCCAGCTCCGAGGAAAGAGCCATCCTTGCGTCAGCTCCCTGACAGAAATCTGCCAACTCCCGCTGTCAAAGCTTCCGAGCGATCAGTAAAGAAGGGAGAGAACCATGCGGAGGCAGGAGTGAGGACTAAGGAGAAGGGAAAGCCCGGTGATTTTACACTATTGATCAGACTGGTGGACGGGCTATTGTACTCGAATCTGCTCGACATCGAGGACACATTTGCTGGCGGCACTCGCTGGAGCTGTGCTTGTTGATATTGCATTGACGCGGTGTAAAGGAAATTTGGCGTTTATGTTGAGGCACTCGCAAATGCAGTGTCCCGCGGTCGAGAAGTGAAGCAATACGCATACCCCCAGACCCAAAAGCCATTATAGACAGCAACTTTTCTCTCGAGGCCGAAATATGAATTCTACATAACAACGTGTCTTTGCCCGTTAATTATTTAACTATCCCAACGCCAACCTCCCTGAGCATTGTTGATACCACCTTCCCCAAAGTTTTGACACTGTTTTCTCTCATACGCTCTCCTTTTACTCGCCCCCGCTTGTCCCTCGGCATTTCGAAGATGCGTTTTGCGTCCCAAATTGAGCTCAGCTTGCACTGGTGGCAGGCGTGGCGGAGCACCGACCGATGTTGGTTCTCGTCTCGCCGGGAATAGGACCTCGCTGTGGGTCGTACCCCGTGACGCCGGCCCAGTAGAAGCACCACGAAGACGTGCCATCGCAATAGGCGTAGTCGCAGGCGATAGGCATGGTCACTGAAGGCGTCACGGCGGCTGCTCGCGCGGCGTGGGGAAGCGCCCATTCCGTCTGAGTTGGCATCTCTGAGCGTTCGACATGGTCGTGGCCCGGATGAGGGACGACGGCCGCCAAGGATGCGGCGATGAAGAGGACGACGGCCGAGAGAGACGACATTTTCCCTCTCCCCTTCCCGTTTCTAGATACGTTTGGTCCTGATAAGGATAGTGATGGTTGTTGAGGGGTAGGATCTAGGTGTTTTCTGGAAGTGGACAACGCTGCCTAGGCCGCAAGAGACGGGAGATGGCAAGCATAGAGATGGATGGGGAGAAGAGGAAGGAGGCTACTGTCATCCCGCATGAATCAGCTCGATGAGTGGTTTTATACTCGCCATGGGGCCTTGAATCACCGCATGGTGTTATGCATCTGACCTTCTCGGTAGGAGGTATTACATGCACCGCCTCGCTAGCTGGTCAGCTCAGAGCTGCCGCGGATGGGCAGATGGCGCTCTCGCTATGTGATTTGACGCATATTCCCGGCTGAGGGAGCTGCAATGCAGCGCGCTCCCGAATGGCGCTGTCAGCGCCGGGATCGCATCACAGCCCGCCCCATGCAGGCGGATTAGCCGGGCCTGTAGGCGACGCGACACCGGTGGCGAAGAAGAGGGGAAACAGCGAAGACGGCAAGATTCAGTGCTCGTGAGCAAGCTTGCGCTCGTGGTCGGTGAGCCCTCTCCTTTTGCCTGGTTCGGTGGTGCAGATGGCGGCAGCGACGGGGATGGGGTTATCCGAGTTGGGAAGATCTAATTGTCTCGTGCGATTGTTGCACTTCCATTGAAGAAAGGAGGCTCGAAACGTGGACGGAGGGGGGCAAGAGGGTCGACTCCTGCGTAGGGTTACTTTGGGAGCTGCGCTAGGATGGGAGCGCATTGGAGCAAAGCGTCGCACAGCAGGCCTCAGCGGGCGGACTGGCGGATAGGTGAATGAAATTGCATCAATCGGAAACGCTCCGGCCCTTTTCTTTCGGCTATCTTGTGTGTCTGCTCACTCCGTTGCTGCACAGGAACGGTTCCATTCAAAACGGCAAATAGTAACTCTTATAATTCCCAGGGCGCCTCACTTACACGCATCTCCCCACGAGCCAACGCCCACCGGCACAGGTGACACTATACATAATGACTGAGGAAAACTAGCGGAAGAAACCGACTACTTCTGCATCAATTTCAGGCCCGCACGGATCCAGATGGTGAGGGCGATGCCCATGCTCGAGAGCCACACGCCGGTGCGCAGATAGCACAGTCGGCGGTTCTCCCCGAGGGAGACGTAGGTGCCGACGTAGGCGATGCGGGAAGCGAAGAAGGCGAGAGCCAGCGCGTTGAGCTCGGCGGGCTCCATGCCGGCCTGGTTGCCCGCGAGAACGGCGCTGGCGAAGAAGCCGAGTGTCTCGAAGCCGTTATCTGAGGCGCTCTTGGCGCGGAGGATGCGCTGCTTCAACTGCGCGACGGGGATGACTTAGCTTGCTTGCACCTCACGTCCCGTTGGCCGATAGACTTACCGGCTTATCCATCTGCTCATCTTTGGCCAGGTTGTCGCGAAATCCGCGCGGGTTAGCGATGTCGTAGGACCTGCCAGCCTTGGTGATGGAGTAGAGATGCGGCCCAAAGCAAGTCGTGAGGAAGACGGCCGGAACCTGGATTGGCGCGGTCAGCGCATCGCCTCTTGTCGGCCACCTGGCTTCATGAGGGGGGAGCTACCGTGAGCAGGGAGAGGTTCTTGGTCAGGTCGATGCCGAGCGTGGAAGTCATCTTGTGCGGTTGTGCGGACGATCTGATAGACGCGTCGAGTATGAATACGGTACTTGAGGTGAGGAAGTTGCGACGAATGCTGTCACGGCCAAAGTTTGCCACAACCCCAGATATGAAGGATTCGGGTCCCGGCTAACAGACACCCACCATGGCCCCGTGGGTGAAGCTAGAGGTCGATGAGCTCATAGCTCGTGGCTCGCGGTTGGAACCCAACGGGGCATGGCGTTGCACGGGAATGGAAGCGCCACCTGGAAAGTATGTCTGAGTAGTGTGGATGCTGGGGAGCTTTGGTCCAACGACGATACAAGGCTTCCAAGAGAAACAGATTGGCACAGTTTCCATGGGGCGGGCACGGGCTTGGTTGCCATTGCTCGTGACAATGCGGGAGAGCACCCCATACAGGACACGGAGGATGCAGATGAGTCGTTCTCCGATGTTTGAGCATTCGTCGCCTTGCATTCACCCGGGAGTTGAAAGGAGGATCCTGCGAGCAATCCGTTCATAAACACTTGAGCTAAGTCGTCGCAGAGCTTTGGATCGTACCCGTGGGCGACTGAGCCGCACGTGTGAGTGAGTGGGTGGGTGAGCGGGAGAGTGAGTGTGCGTCGAGCGAGGGACCGTCCCAGCCACTGCGGCCGAGCGTCGCTGCATCATTGTCCTCAACACGTGGACGGTAATGTGCTTCCTCAGACTCATCTCGGCGCACGCGTGCGATGTAACCTGTAGGTACGCATCGTCGGCATCGCACGAAGTGGTGCAGCCCAGCACGCACAACGGCAGAGGAGCAACCATGCCACGCCCAAAATCAGAGATGGGTTGGCTGATCAAGCAAATCTCCTCTTGCCCTCTGCTCTTTCGGGCCGTTGTGGCCCTCGCCTGTCCACCGTCAACAACCTCATCGACTGCCACATAGTGTGGAAGCCGAAAGCCTGCCGAACAACATGATGGTACCACCCCTTGGCTCGCTGACGGATCATCGTCCCCACGAAACGGGAGCTTCCTCCGACCGCGAATGACAAGCCTCTGTTCTTAACCGCTTTCAGCGGCAAAGCTGCACCGCATCGTCCGCACACATGCCGCAGAGCCTCATGCCCAGGCACCCAGGGCAGACAGAAGCATGAGGCGGGCACGTTGCCTGATTCCGCCCCCGCCCCCAAGCTGTTGCGTCGACGACGCCAAAGACCCTTGCTCCGGGGAGTTCCACTTGCGACATTGGGGTCGAGTGAGCCAACAGTGTAAGCCGCCAGACAACTGGCGACGACACAATAGGCAGTCGCCGAAGCTCGATTGGTAGCGGTCGAGCCGTGGCATCAACCGAGGTGCCTAGTATGACTGAATCTGATTTAGACCACTTCTCCGCCACCAAGCATGCTCCCCTAGAAGTTTCTGAATATCTTTCTCTTGCACTTACACTTTGTTCGCAACCCCAATCGAATTGCTGCTGCGTCTGGCAAGTTTCACTGACACTCGACTTATACCTTGCGTTCACGAAACTCGAGTAACCCTTGAGCTACACGTTCAAACCCTCCCAAAGTACAGCACATTGTCAACTTGGTCCGCTATGAAGCCCATCCTCTTCATCCTCGCCCTCGCCGGCTCTGCGGCTTCTGCCTTCACCGCCATCCCCACCTCCGCGCCCGAGTCCGCAGTCCTGTCCAAGGCGAGCGGGTTGCCGTTGCCGTCCACCTTTACCGGTGCCGCTTTCACGTCCCTCGCCAGCGCCCTCTACAGTGTTGATGTCAAGTACCTCAACGCCGACGAGTACAGCACGGTGCTCTCGGACATGTACTCGGCGGCCGCCAAGGCCAGCAACTCCGAGAAGTTGGTGCCCTCGCTCGTAATGACGACGTGGAACTGGGTTCAAGTCACCGACGCGCCGTGGTACGACAAGAACATGCCCAAGGACGACAAGTCCTACGTCTCCAAGTACCTATCCGCCTACAATGATACGTATGTCAGTTTTGTCGGGGACGATGGAAAAGGAGGCAAGAAGAGCGCGGCGGGGAGGAATGACGCCTTCCTGCTATCTGTTGCTGGGGCTATTGGTGCAGTGGTCGTGATGGTGGCTTTGTAAAGGTGATGAGTAGAGGGCTCTTCGATAAGGCTGCTGAGAATACAACGTCCTTACTCAGGGTTGGTTGTCAGTATGGATAGTGTGATGGAAACAATCTACGGCAGACACTCGCAAACACTACAGAGAAATGCGGATCAATGAAAATCAATGAAGAATGTTCATCATCTAATTCAAGTGCTCATGTGATTCATGTCCAAGGTTCGCAGCCGTAGCTGGCTTATGTACGGCAGAAGTGGCTCAGCCAAGAGCCAACGGCCCACGCCTCTAAGAGGAAGCAATATACATGATGAAAATGCCACAGACGAAAGAGAAAGATTTTCAAGATGGCCACAACGCCGCGAAAGCTGCCTCCTTTCCCCCACAAAGAATGAAATCTGAATGCGAGTGGAAATCGCAAGGTTTCCGCCCTGGGTATTTCATAACGTCATTGGAACCGTCTCCTCAGGAAGACCGGTCCTTACTGGCGAGCGATGTGTTTACGCCTTCCAAGTCTTAGGAACGGCGGTGCCGACCTTGTTCTGGTAGCCGGCAGGCGGCTGCTCGTAGACCTTGATGGAGTTGATCTCCCAGAAGGCGTCCTGGAAGTCGGCCGGGTGGTTGGCGACGTAGTCGTTGCAGGTGGACGCCTTGGCGGAGCAGGTAGAGTCGGCAGCCCAGACGGAGGGATTGCCGGCCCAGTCGCCGCAGAAGGTGGTGTCGAAGACGAGCTGGTTGTTGGCAAAGTGCGAGTCAATGTCGCAGCCCTGGCCGCCGAGGAAGCGGGCGGCGGGCGGGCCCCACGAGGCCGGGTTGGGCCGGCCGCTAGCAATGTCGCGCGGGATGGCGGCGCGCTGGAAGAACCAGACGGCGATGTGGTCCGAGGTCCACTCGGTGGCGTAGACGCCGCCGCGGACGTGGTTGAAGCCGTCGCCGTAGTTCTGCACATCGGCCGTCTGCTGGCCGCAGCCGCCGCTGGCACTGCCGCCGCCGCAGTCTGCCGACTTGAGCTTGGTCGAGGCGCTGGCGCCCGTGTTAGTCATGGAGCAGCCCGGAGCCGTGTGCAGCGTGACGGCACCCGTGGCCTGCGTGTTGACGCCCTCGATGATGTCGATCTCACCCGACGTGGGCCAGTTGGGGCCGAACATCCAGAAGGCAGGCCACACGCCGCAGATGTTGCCGGGCATGTGGGCGATGTCGGCGATGAAGAGGCCGTGGGTGAAGGACTTCTGCGACGTGACGCGCACCGAACGGCGGCCGTTGGGCGGGTTGAGCGTCTTGTGGTCGACGCCCATGATGATGCTGCCGTTGGTGTGGCCGTAGTCGATGAGGCCCTGCTGCTGGGCCGTGGCGCGGTCGACGTACTCAACGAAGCCGCGAGTGGGGTCCTTTTCGGTGAAGAAGTCGAATGAGGTGAAGAAGTTGGTCATGTCGTAAGTCGTGCTGAGCTTGTACTGGGCCTGGGCCTGGGCATGGGCCGGGGCGGCGAGCAAGACGGCGGCCCCGAGGCCAAGGATGAGACCGGGAAAATGCATGGTGTATAAAAACTGTCGTTACGCGTGTCTATGGAGTCGTATTCTTGTCAAGCCTTACGGAGACGTGAGAGTCGTTTGTATATAGTCCTGAACCGGAAAGAATGGTGTGAATCGCTGTGTGAACCGGTCACGACAGCTTCGAGTCACTGTTCAAGTCTGCGTCAAGCAGAGCCTTGAAGAAGGATCAAGAAGGAAAGAAATGCTGCGATGAGCGTGAAGAAGAGAAAGTTGCCCAATTCCACAGACCAGAGACGAGTCGTGGCGGAAAGGAGAGATGGCCAAGGAGGCGTGGGCGACGCAAGTGAAGCTGTATATACGAAGGGGATTGTTATGTTACCCGTCGAGGGCAAGCGAGGGGCCCGTTGGTTGGACGAGAAGGCCGTTTCTTCGAAACGTGGTAACAATGGGCCGTGAATGCGAAGGGCGAGTGTGTTTGCCCTATTGGATATACACAACAGAGAAGCAGTGGCTATTCGTCGGCGCGAACAAAAGATGGGTGGATGGGGCGACGGTGATGAAAAGACCAGAGACCAGCTGCCGGAAGGATTGAACGGCAATCAAAGGCCAAGACGGCGACCTCGAAGACGAGCAAGGAAAGAAAACTGAGAAAACACAGCTGACGATGCGGCCTGCGATGAAGCGACCTGCCTGGCCTCGTGGGGAAGCGCACGAGGTCTATATACGGCCCGTCTCTGCTCGCGCGTCGTCCCCCTTCCCGGAGCCGCTTTTCTTGCTCTCGCCATCGCGCTCGGTGCTGCTGCAGATGGCCATGCGCGCGCGGCGGATACGAAGTCCGGCGGGTACAACCAGCCGACGTCGTCGAGGGCCGCGATGCTGAGACGGCGGTGTCGTTGGGGGCGGGCCAATGAGCGCTGCCGGCCGGGGGGTGGCGGCTGGCGGGCGGGTGCCTGGGCGCTGGCGCTGGCCCCAAACGGCCCCTGAGGGGTCGGGAGCCAAGTGGAGTCAGCCTCGACACCACCCGCCGCCAACTCGTCCGACAGTGAGCAGAGCCCACCGAGATGCATGGCGAACGTGCTCGTATGCGTGGCGTGGCCGTCCTGACTGGTCCACGGCGAGGCTGCTGAAACGCCGACAAGATGCGGCGCCGTTTCGTTTCTCGAGGCTCGTGGGCGCTTCGAGGCCCCACGACGGGAAGGACTCGTGTCGTGTCGCGAGATCGCCAAGCATGCTCGCAATAAACGTCGAGACGCCTCCATGTACCTCATACAGACAGGGCCACGTACGGTGGCGAGCGGTGCGGACGGCATCTTTGCCTCCGTGCGCGACGGTCAAGGCTGGTGGTTTGAAGCCCTCCGCCCTACTCGGTACTTCACCTCCGTCAGCTACCACGACCCACGCATAGCATCCCTCCCTGCCTTATTCCCCCCGTCGTCCCCTGCATTAACCTACGTGTTAGCCCTCGGCGATCGCTGCGTACCTGCAGCAAACGCGCCAATTTATCCGCTTTTGGCACTCCGAAGAAGGCTCTTTCGTTAGCTCCTCGCGCGCAGCTCAAGCGCCGCGCCGGCAGCTGCACGGCGCTTCACGAGCATGTGCTTGGTGGGCTCGCCGGTCTCATAGCCGCCAGCAACGTCGGCGTCTCGCCCGAGCTGCATTTCTGCTCTCTCCGCCAAGGGACACTGCTGCGCCTCGTCTCTATGCACCCTCTCGAACTGCCGCTGTGGCGATGGCGTGAGGGGCTGTTGCATGCAAGTCAAGGGAGCGAGCAAAGCAGGGCGCAGCAGACTCGCTCCTACGAGCTCGCACATACGCTCATGGGTTCGTACTCGCATGTAGTCATCTCTCCGCATAAGGCGACCCCAAGCGAGGGTGGAGGCGGCAGGCATGGCAGAAGCCAGAGCCCCCTTCCCATCGCCAATCTGCCCCGTCGTTCCTTTTCCGTCCCGAGTCTAGAGATCCGCCCCGGCAGCCCGTTCTGAAACATCCCCGTTGTCGTCGTGCCGCGATCCCGTCAGGGTTCTCTTCCTTATCTGTCCGCGAAATGCCTCGGCTGGCGACGCCGATGGCAATCACGGCAAGATCAACGACAATGAAAACGATGCTAACCAGCTTTTCTCCTCTCCCGACCAGTCGATCTACACCTCGAGCCACAGTATCGCACTCCGAGCCGTCTCATCTTGCGCACCACTTCGTTTCATCTAGAGCCTATATATTATTTCCGGTCACCCTCGCCGAGCCCACCACCCTTCTCGGTGCCCTGTCCCTACACGGTCCTGCAAACGAATCTCAGTATCTGGCCAACCAAGGTCCCCTCGCGAACAGGACCCGCGGCCTGCCAATCAGCCCCAGCCTTGCTCTTTTGCTTTACTCTGGACTCCTTATCATCTGTGCCCTCAATCTATCGTTTCCCAAGATCCCGGACGAGCTCGAGCCCAGATCCCGGCATCGGCACCGCACCTTCGCCTCCCCGTCGAAGCAAGCTTCCTCTTCGGAGATGCACGTGGGCTAGATCGTCCAGGCGGAATGCCTGACGGCTGCGCCATTATTTTCTCCTCAGCCCAAGGGAACAGGGGACAGGCATCTCTTGTATCGCCCACATCCCCAGCTACTCCACCACCAGCAACTGCCTGATCTCCATATTACAGTCAGCCTTAAACTGCGACGAGGGTGCAAGACCCGTATTCTTCAAATGCCAATAGGCCCGAAGGTCCTTCTATTTCCCTGGTCGACATACCCAAATCGTACATATGTGATTGAAGAAGAGAAAATAATGGGAAAGGGACAAAAAGGTCGCTCGGTGCTTCTAGACACCAAATCGCACAACGCCTCTAGTGGACCATCTCAGAGGCCACAATGCATCATGGTAAACCCTAAACCCTGAAGTTGCTATTATCCTCCCCCACGCGCCGAGCCCCCTTTTCCTTTTCATCCATCCAACATGGCGTTGTCAGTCGTATCGTGTCAACGTTCATTACCAATGGGCCGCCCAGGGCCAATGCCGTCGGTTTGTCGTCTCCTCCGAGTGCGCCTCTCCATTCGCAGCTCACTTCCCCTGCCACCAGCTCATCCGTCCATGCAGAAAGGGTATTATTCTCTAAAACAAGTCGAGACAAATGATGCGGTTCACCAGACTGAGGGATGCTCTCGTCCAGCAGACACGGTGTGTTCATCTTGCCGACGACACAAAGTGGCCATCAGAGAGTATCGAACCACGGCATCTCGGCCACGCACGGGCGACGCTTGCAGACAGCGAATTCAAATGGGCAGCTGCCGAGCCGACTCTCCAGCTCACGCCATGCCCTTGCGCCGCCAACAAGCTCCAAACTATAACTTGACCCACTTACCCGTGAGCTTGAACCAGATGACCGCGATGAGGTCCTCCTTGAAGCGTTCCCACGGGTTGCGGTTGAGCCAATAGCTGAACTGCCGGTAGTGGTACATTTCGCCCCAGCAGTCGCGGCCCCACTCGCAGCCGGCCATATTTACGACGAAGTCGCGGTCTCGCTCGCTGTAGTGGTATCGAGTATGGTTGCCGCCGGTGCCATCGCCGCAGGCCGCGGGGGGGAAGCTGTTGATCATGCGCTGCGGCAGGAAACCTGTGTGCTGTCTGACCCAAGGCTGGCTCTCGTACAGCTGCTCCAGCGCGTCTTGCTCCTTGTGCTCCCACTCCATATGCTTCTGCTCGTACGCCACGGGATCCCACCAGACGTCCAGGAGGCGCTCTGTCCACGCGCTGCGTCTCACGAGGAACGAACCCAGGTTGAAGCCCGAGCAGTCCTGGGAAAGCAGTAGATTGACCGAGCCAACGTCTCCGTCGCCGACCGGGCTTAGTGCGTCGTCGTCTAGGTAAGGATCGCTGAAGGGATGGGTGAAGTTGAGGGGGTTGAACTCGTTGATGTCGCGGTAAACGTGTCTGTCGAGGTGGTCGAAGAGGTGATCCTGCAGCGAGTATGACGGCTCCATGACGAATGTATTCAGGTCGAGCCACCAGAACCTGGTGCCAAGTCAGCGATGGATGCCTCGAGAGCGTGAGAGAGGGCAGCGTGTGCACGTACCATTCGGCTTTGGGATACTTCCTTAGAGAGCTCCGCAGGAAGTCGACCTTTTCCCAGCTCTCCCGCCACTCGTGCGCGTATTTCTTCTTGGTGCTCATGTCGACAATCTCCAAGTCGTATCCCCACCGCGCGGCGTACTGGCGCTTATTTCGCACGCTGTCGCGCTCAATGGCCCATTCTCGAGCGCCTTTCCATTCCATGACGCCGCCTCCGACGTTGGCAGCTAATATAATGACGAACTTTTCGCCACCACCGCCCCATGACGATCTTCGCCAGTGGTATACGAGGGCTAGTTTACTCTAGTCAGCTGCATTCCCCTGCGAGCCCGACGATGGGGGGGAGTGGGGACTCACGAGAGTGGTAGAATATAAATATACACAAGAAGGCGATGAGCCCCAGGAGCAGCCTCAGCTTGAGTTTCCGGCCCATGCGCCCGAAGAGAGTTCGTATCCTCACGACCCAGGGCATGTCCTGGCCGGGCCATCGGCCGCGACCCAGCCTTTCTTTCTCGGCATAGCGGGAGTCGGAGTGAGAGGTCGTGAAGTGTGGCAAGCTGCTCGATATGCGACGCATGTGACGGGAGAAGAAGCCCTGATTTTGGGTCGAAAAGGACGGATAACCGGAGGCTCCGAGATGCCTCAACTTGGCCGTCGACTCCCACTGGACGGGGCCGCCGCTAATGGATGGACTATTTCTGCCGCTGTTGTTGAGGCTGAGGCCAGGACTCGACCAGCCGCCGCCAGGAACTGGCGACGGACTGCGAGATAAGGACATGGGATCGGCTGGGGTACCTGGCAAGAGAGCACACGTTAGCCGGCATGAACGCAATGCCGCGCGACCAAGTGAGGTGACGCAGGAGCAAACAAAAGGGCGGGAGTGCGACGCACCGATAATGGGGGACAGGGGAGCTGAATTGGCCTGCTTGGGATGGATCTCGAGGAAATTGCCAGATCGCTGCTCCCTGAGCGTGGGATTCTGGCCGACAGAGGAGCGCCTGCGGTGGTGGGATCGCGCAGGCCGGTCGCTGAAAGAGCTCGAGGAGCCGGCCGCGAGCTTTGGGGACGCCAGATTGACTGGTGTCGCGGATTGCGAAGGCCCCGGGCTTCAATTGACAGGTGGACGGATCAATCGGCCGCAGGGACGCCACGCCGGAGAAATGGCAGTGTCGGCAGACGAGGGGCCGTGAAGCGGCGTGCGGGAGTGACGACTTTGCGTGCCAGTGCGCACCGTTTCACCTTGCGGCCGTCTGTGGCGGTCGAGGAGAGTCGAGCTGCAGCGTCGAGAGGTGTCGCTCGTTTCGTTTGGCCGGGTCGAGCGAATCGGAGGCACACAAGCAGGATGCCAGAGCACAGATAGAGCACTCTGGATGACCCCTCGGCAGCAAGGGAGGACGGTTGGGGTTGACTGCTCGCCCGTAATGTCGCAGAGAAAAAAAACGTGGGACGAACAAGATCCACGCAGCGCGCTCAGGAGGAGCAGCGGCTTGGGGCACGGTGCGCGGAAACAGGCGACGGTGCAGGAGCCAAATGCTCGTACCCGTAGATGGCGAGAATGCTGTGGTCTCGAGAGCGAGGCTCGCGGGTTCGGCCGTCGCAAGTGGTGGTCGGATGCAAGATGCAGGACACGGAGCGGCCAGAGGCTCGGTGGAGGTGGCTTTCCTGCAGGTTGTTGAGATGCCAGGGAGGTGTCCCGTCTACAACTACCTAGTACTCCGTCTTCACCCTAGCCACAATAGGTGGCTTGAGAAGGGTGGGATTGGTTCGACACTGCGCCGTTGGATTATTGCCCGGCGCTCGTATCTGGCGGGTAACTTATCGGCGCGGCAAACCTTCCGTTAACGAGTAGCTTAGGCGGTGGACCCGCGCCGCTGGCTGTTGATTGTGGGCACCCTCTTGCTGCCGTTTTTGGCTCGCACACGTACGAGACGAGTAATTACGAGTTGATGCTTGGCTCTGTCGCTGCTTGGCAGTTCCAGGAGAGAGAGACGCGGTAGTTTGGCCTTGAGAATGTGATGGGAAGCGGACGGCACAAAGGGGCTCGCTGCAAGCTGCACTGCGAGGAGCTGCGTCAAGCACGGGCAGGCCGACGCGGTCGGACGGTACGAGAAGGCTGCCGGGGCATCTTGCATCGCGGCACTCGTGGAGCTGAGCCGTCCACCGTGCGACTGGCTCCTCGGAACCGCCGTACGAGATTTGATCTGACTGTGTCCTCACCACTCAGGGGCTCGCAGGATCCTCGTCGGGCTGGCCTCATTTGCCCGCGCCAGTCACGACAGACGACGGCGTAATGGCATTAACCAAACCAAGGGGTGCCCCCCCC
>JALHBW010000074.1:0-20982 GCA_024339985.1 Tolypocladium endophyticum
CCGCCGCGGGTCCAGCCGCCACCGCCGCAGGTCCGGCCGCCGCCGCTACAGTTCCCGCCGCCGCCGCGGGACCAGCCGCCGCCGCCGCACGTCCAGCCGCCACCGCTGCAACACCGGCCTCCCGGGCCCTCCAGGCCTGGGCCTCCGCCGCACGTCCAGCCGCCACCGCCGCAACGCCCGCCTCCCGCGCCTCCAGCGGCCCCCAGGCCTGGGCCTCCTCCGCCACAGGTCCCGCCGCCACCGCCGCAAGGCCCGCCTCCCGCGCCCCCAGCGCCCCCCCGGCCTGGGCCACCGCCGCCAGAACGACCTGCGCCTCCAGGGCCGCCAAGGCCGGCGGCCCCCAAGAGGCCGGCGCCGGCGCCGTTGCCGCCCCAGCCACCCAACAAGAGGCCCAACCAAGGACAGGATGAGCCTCTCGATCTCTCCAAACCACAACCGCGGCGCGGTCCAGCTGATCAATTTTCGGTAAAACCCATACGTTTCGAGCCCCGCCCCGATCAGCCTTACGACGAGAGAAATGGGCGGCTCTACCAGGATGGCCATCCCTTGCCTCTTTCCAAGGAGGATGTGATTGACAAAGACACCAAGGCCAGGTATTTTGTTAAAACAGCTGATGGTGGTTGGGAATCGCACAAAGTTGTAAACGGCAAAGAACACTCTAAAGAGCCTGTCAAGGTGAACCCCAACCCTAATCCCCAAAGATCCCGAACCTGGCACATAGGGAGGATATACGCTGTAGACGACAAGCTTTACCAGAATGGTCAACTCTTGCCTACTTCCATGGAACAAGTCGACACCAATCACCCTGACGCTCGATGGTACTCGCGTATCGATGGTCAATGGTATACAAACAGAATCCGCCAAGGGAGAATCAAGAGAGATGATAAACCCATTCAGTTCGACAATTCCCAAGATATATCGGGATACAACAGACGTGCTACCCTCTACGAGAAACAGGGGAAGCTTTACCAGGATGGCATGCCCCTGGCTATGTCTCAAGGACAAACTGATAGACGGATCGATTACGTTAGATACTATCAAAAACTGCCTGATGGTTGGCACTCAACGAGGCCCGACGGGACCGTGGAGCCCCTGCCATGGCCGTTAGCCCAAGGACCGGCCCCGCAGAATAATTAATGTTATGTGTCACGAATCCCGACTTTCTGCTCCCTGGTCGCATCGCCGCTTTTGTGGATGCCGGCTCAGGCCCTACTCAGGGGCTACTCACCCATGGCTCTGGGAGTTCTCAGCTTGCTCAGTCTCGCCCCACAACCAGGAGGGGTGTGATGTTACGAATCGTAACCGACAGGAAGCCTGTGATATGTTACGAATCGACAGAGGGCCTGTCACACAACCCACGAGGTGGCTTGCAGTGGAACGGAAGAAACTACGGCACCTAGGTCCGTGACCTGGGCTGCTTAGTGGTGCTCAGTCGGGATCAACTGAGCATAAGAGCCATCCTCTTACGGCATGTAGCTTTCTTATTCAGCAGTCGCTTGGACCCTTATGTTGTTAGGAATAGACTCGTAACGTGGACGATGTAAGACGTCAGTGAGGAATACGCGGTCTATGTGTATAAAGATATGCAACCCAATATTGTTTCAATCAGTAGCGCCTTTAGTCCTTGGACCCTACTCTCTATCGACTACGTGGGTGCCGCTACAAGTACCTTTGGGTCAAAGAGTAGAGAAAGCTCGTAGCTTTAATTGATAGAACAGCATAGTCCCTCACGAGGGCGGCTAGGATAACTAAGATTTGAGTTATAGAGGATGCCTTCCTAATCGGAAATCTGTTAAGAGCTGCAGCCGAGCTCGAGCGGGTAATCGCAATCCACGACTATCGATTCTACGAGGCTACCCTCAGACGAGAGCCATATTTAATACTCCTGAGTCCGCAGATGGGCTATCAACGCCAAAAGGGTTCGCCGACGAAATCTACTAACACGTCGGGCGAAAACATCTACGGTTAATATCTTTAAACCATTTGAGGCTCGGGGCGCTCGAGGTGCCCGCTGAGGCGCGGTAGATAGGGACGCCCCAAAATGCCGGTCTAGGTACCAATCGCATCTTCAGATGGCCGGTGATTGGCGCTGGGCTAGAAGGCTTCGCCGACCCCCCCACATTGCTGGGACCTCCAATCGTCGCTCCAGACGTCGCCGAACGGCCCCGCCAGACCGAATACCTCGGAGCCGAGCGAGCCGGACGGCAGCTGTCGAGCCATACTCGAGTTATCAATCGCTAGGTGGTTTGAGAAGCCGAAGTCACTGCCGTCCGTCGATCAGACCCTCGTCCCAGCTCTCAAGGTTCACGATCTCTACGCACGGTCGGGTCAGAGCCTAGGGCGTCAAAGTTTACGCGAATAGGAGCTGCCGTGATCGCGCGCTTTGATTCGAAGGCCCTTATCACGCATGCGGCGTGGCAAGGCTGTTCGCCGACTTGAAGATTGTACAAGCGAATGGAGGGAACAGGGCGATTGATCTCGGCTCCGCTTATTGCCTCCAGTTTGGGACCGGCTAAGAAGCCGTCACCATCTTAGCGTGCCATCTGCGCTATTCGAGGCTTGACAGTATCGGCGGGCCTGTGCAACCTAAAACAGAACTACCCCGGACTCGTCAGCCTGGCGAAGTCCGCCCTGGAGGCCATTATTGACATACCAAATGATCACCATCGTCGGTGGCACGTTCCCGCTTCCCCTGAGCCCAAAATGATCGAAAAGTAACAATTGAATGATGGTGGTGCAGTAGCATCATGGATGCCGCGTCCACATTGTGCTTAATCGTCTTTCGCGTCAGAGGGAGCGCAGCCAAGGCAACGGAGTGACGGATCGCGAAAGCGAGGGCGGAATCAGCTCCGCAGGACGATGGGCGGTCGGAAATTAATGACACATGTCGGCGCATGGACGCAGAAACGAGCGACGTAGATATCTCATGAACGGACGAGATGATGTCGAGCCGGGGTGGCGGAAGCTAAGATTGCCAAGACAGCCAAGGTTTGGCGGGAGAACGGACGGAAAGATCAAGTCCATGCCGACTGGGGAGACACGAAGCCAAATCGCGCGTTGACAGGTCAAGCCTCTCCCCCCCTGCCTGCCTGCACTGCCCTTCCCGTACTGCATCCTGTGCTCGCATGTGCATCCCGTGCTCTGCGTCGCAGTTTCGTTGTCGCACCTATGAAAGAACATGCAGACCTGGTCGCATCCCTGACGCAGATCGAGATGACGACCTGTTCCAGGCTGCTCCAGCCCCAGATGGCACGTTTGGTGGCGGCGCCTAAGCTTGAAGTGGAGGCCTGCGCCGACACGGCCACGCAGCCACACGCTGGGTGCCATTGATTAAAGTTCCCCGTCCCGATCGGCCAAGAAGGGCCTCCCAGCCGCTCGGACCCGGCAGCGTTCGAGCAGGCCACGAGGCAGCCAGCGAATCGCAGCGCTGCACCACTCGTCCTTGACGCCCTGGCAGATGGCTGTAAGCCTGGGCGGGCCGCTCGCCCCCACCCGTTGACACGTGCAAGGCTGTAGAGCCATGCGGCGCGGTGCCCGCCATCTCGTCTCTGCTCCTCTGCCCGATCCCAGAACGAGAAAAGAGACTGGACCGTGGAGGCCGGACCGTCGTGTGCTGGCAATTTGCTCACCCATGACGCGAAAGTTGCGTGACCCATCATGGCAGCGGTCACCCCGGGGCTTGGTCTGTAACTACGAGTATCCCTCCCGTGTGGACTTCTCCGTGCCAGCGTTGCCCCGGTCGCACCAGGATCCTGAAGCTGCCACCTACTGACGTGCGCAACGGGTCCACGGACGCCTTCTTGGACCCTTCGTCCCGCTGTGGAGCATCGTTCCGACGTGCTGGAACCTAATCGTGTTCTCGGAACGCTCGCCGTCACCTTGGGCTGAGTCGCCACCGTGTTTAGCATTGCGTCTTACCGCCGTTCCTGAGCTTGCAAGTGGTGGCGGCCATGCGGCCAACTGCCGTGCCACCACAGTCTCGAGAGCGACAAGCCCAGCGAATCGTGCGGCCCCCTGCAAGCCGTCACCGGTTTTAAGTTATTTTAGCTAGCCCAAGTCCGCTGCTCTCCGAGAACACGGGCCAAATGCGAGTCCCGAGCTCTCGCACAGGCATCGCGCTAAGATCGAAGGCTTCGCGTGCCAACCCTGCCCGTGTTCGGTCGTCGATGGGCCCAAAGCCGTGCGTCGACGAGTGAGATGCCACCTTCGCGGTCGGACGGGTCACATCGGACCCAACCAATCGTCCACGGACGGGCGTCTGCACAACCATCTCATGCTGGTGTGCCCACCCGGAGGTTGCTGGTCTATATGCCCAAGTGCCGAATATAAGGACTCGCGGCTCCCCTTCCCTCTTTCCCTCACTCTGCTTGAGTCAAGAGCTTCTCTATGATCTTGGGGGACCCGTTCACCTGCGGTCTGACTTGCTGATATTCTGTGCTCTCTGTTGCTATCCTGAAAACCCGGGCAACATTCGACTCTGTCCTGGTCTCAACACGCTTGCTGGCACACCCTCGCAGGCGCGATATAAAATACATGACGGCCCGACATCGACCCCGAGAGCACCTCGCCGGCGCCGATCAACGCCTACAATGAGATATTGGAAGCTGCTCTTGCCGGCGACCTTGGTGACCGTGCCGATGGTCACGGCTCAGGAGTCGCCCGCCGAATGGGGGGCTAACCTTCCTCCGTGCGCGGTATGTGTGTTTCTAAGCACAACGCCTTGCGACGAGGCGAGGCTTGACTGACGGGTTTCCTCTGCAGAGGCTGTGCGTGGCGGATGGGGTCGGCAAGAACGGATGCGGCAGCGCCAACCAGACCTGCATCTGCTCCGATCAACCACTGGACGATATGGTCGCGTCGTGTATTGTCGCGAACTGCACCATTAGAGAAGCCTTGTGTACGTTTTCGAACCGTCCCTATTCGCGGCAGCAGCTCATCCTTTTCAGTCACCAAGAACCTCACAGCAACGTTTTGCGGGACCCCCGTCCGTGACAGGTCGCGGCAGTACGTGGCCATCAGCGACGCCCTTGGCATCATATCGGCCCTGTTCGTAATGCAGCGGCTCGGCTACAAGCTCTGGGCCAAGCTCGATTTCGGACTCGATGATTGGTCCATCATCTTGACGGTCTTGACGGGCATTCCTAATACCGTGTTTAACGCGCATGGTATCGTCGATAGTGGCATGGGCCGCGACTCCTGGACCTTGAGCTCCGAGGACTTGAGCAGCTTCGGGCGGTGCTTCTACGTTATGGAGATTATCTACTTTATCGAGGTTGGGCTGCTGAAGCTCGCGATGCTCTTCTTCTACGTACGCATCTTCCCGAGCGCTACGGTCCGCCGGCTGCTATGGGGGACCGTTGTCTTCGTATCCCTCTTCGGCCTAGCTTTTACATTCGCCTCGACGTTCCAATGCACGCCGATCCAGCACTACTGGCTCAAGTGGGACGGTCAAGACACCGGAACCTGTGTAAATATAAACGCTATGGGCTGGTCTAACGCTGGTATTAGCATCGCCCTAGACGTGTGGATACTCGCTATCCCGTTGTGGCAGCTTAAGCGTCTTAACCTGGACTGGAGGAAGAAGGTCGGCGTGGGCATTATGTTTTGTCTTGGCACGTTGTAAGTTTAACGCTCCATCTTCAGGTCGCAGGACTGGACGGTCACTGACAGCGCCCCTCAGCGTCACCGTCGTTAGTATCCTCCGACTACAATCGCTCGTTAAGTTCGGATCTCATTCCCCGAACCCTACGTGGGACTTCTACGACGTCGGCGTATGGTCTACGGTGGAGATTAACGTCGGCATAATCTGCGTATGCCTGCCTACGCTGAGGCTGCTGCTCGCGCGCCTGTTCCCGCGCCTACTCGGGACAACAAAGCAGCGATACAAAGCCAGGTACGCGAGCACTAGCGTGGAGAACTCGGCCGTGGCGAGGGCGGCGCAGGTCCGAGCCCCTCGCGGAACGGGCAACACGTCGCGCGTGGAGCTGCCGCAGCATCGGCCGGAACTCCCGTCCAACCAGATATCATGCCAAAAGACGTACACGGTCGAGTATGGCAAGAGAAGGGGGGACAGTGACGAGATGCAGCTGGTGGAGATGGGTTTGGAGATGAAAAGCACGACGTCATTGAGCGCCTCATTGGAAGGCCCGTGACGCGCTAGCTATCGTGTCGTAGAGATTTCGGACGGTTTGACACTTGGAGTAGGGTCTGGTTGCTTTATGGAGGCGTTGTCGGTTAGGCTTGATTGCATGAACGTCAATTCCACGAGCCGGTACGTCTAAAGAATACCCAGATAAGGATGGCATCTTTTCCATCACAACGCGAGTCCACGACGCCATGTTTCGTATAGCTTGCCTCACCCTTTTGAGCGCCAACGTGTGCTCACCGCGGACGCGAAGGTGCAATGCAAGCTAGTGGGTCGATCCGTTTAGTCCGTCGACGGCAGCGACCATAGGGCTGAAGGATTGCCGTTCCAGGTTTTTCAAAACCGGGATGAATTGTGGGTGGTATCAGGGTCACATCGGGCAAGGAGCTAGGGCGGATGCTTGAGATGCTGAAACAATCGGAGGCGAGAGCCCAGGGCTAGACTCTAAGAAGCCTGGTGATGGAGCGCTGCTTATACCTGGCTTCAATCACATGATATACATGTACTTGAAGGACCAGGATCCAAGCTGACCTACTAGACTCGGAGTCTCATGTACACATTTCAACATGTTTGACCCGCTGCGTCGATGCCGCGATGACGAGGTAAGCCGCGCAGTTCTTTCAAATACTTGGGCTGATGGTGTTGAAGCTGATTTGCGCAAACCGCCGTTCATGGGGAGACCTCACACCTTTCGCGGAACCGGCTGCGGCCCAGGCCGGGAGCCCGCTCCCTCTCGTTGGAACCTTGAAGCGCGTGAAAACTGCAAGTACGGAGTTACGAGCACTCGTGTATACGTGCCTTGCGGGGAGAGTGTCCTGAAATGGCCAATGGCATGATATGTCAACGGTGGGCAGACAGCCTCATAGACAGATAGCTCGAGCCATTTGGCCGGCGACGCGACTACTCTTGGAGCGCTGCTAGCGGAGCTGCTAGCAGGTAGAAGCTGAGAGAGTCCCCACGGTAGACATTTCATTCTAATAACGACGTCGGTTAACCCTTCATCGATGCGAGCCGCCGTTAAGGTGCCATACCTAAATCCTGCGGACGAGTTTCTTAAAAACTCTGAGTATGCCCCTACCAACGCGGCAATCCACTCTGCGGCCCTTTGTCATTGAGCAAAGCTCCTCAGAAAAGCAATCGCCCAGAAGATGGCTGAGCTTGTGTTTCTCAAGCTGTCTTCGAGCTGAAGATGACGGGGATTGGGACACTATCGTAAAGAAGGTGGCATTTGGACTTACCGGCACCTACGGCGGGACTCTAGTCACAGACACAAAAGGATGCCTACATCTCAGAGGGGTTTCGTTAGCTGCCGGTGCCGACTTCTACGCCATTCGAGGGACCTTCCCCCAACCCTACCCGAAATCTCTCAATCGCCCGTTAATTTCCGGAAAGACGGGGCAGTACGCTTATAGCACATTGAAATTGCCGCGAAAAGAGGTCAAAGCATCATACTACGTTCGCAGAGAGATGCCTTACTCGACGCAACATCGGGAGCAGGCGACAAGCCCAGCACGGTCACACGCGACTATAGGTAGGTTCTTAGAGGGCAATGAGAAGAATGGGTCCGTTGTTACGAAATATAGATCCCCCGTCAACGGCTTATTTGTAACATGAAATCAGGCCCATTCTCAACGCACCACTGAAGCCCCTTCAATATGACTCCCTAACCATGTCCGTCCAAGCTCTTAACTATCCCAAATTCCGGAACCCTCAATATTCCCGACGGATACGAGGTTCGAAGCCATGTCGCTACGCCCTCATCGTCCAAATCGTCTACCCCTTCGTCCATCATAGACTCGATAAGGTGGTTCCGAAACTTGGTGGTTTTGGAGTAGAAGAGACCGATAATAGTATCATAGACGAGTCTACCATAGTGGCACTTAGCGCTATGACGTTTTGGCTATGTGCCCTTAGCTCGTTTAATCCACGCACCGCAGAACTCCCGAGGCATAGCGCAGTTAGAGCAGCCTCCAAGCGCACAAAAACCTTTTTGGAAGATGGCCTCTCTAAGCTCTTTTTTCAGATTTTCCTTTTCCCCGCTTTCGCAGCTCCGTAGGTTGTGTGATACCTGCTGGCCTCTCTATTCTCGGCCGACGCAATGAGCGCACTTGCCCTCCCACCACTTCGCTGCCTCAGCCCAGTCTATAGCTTCTTCCCTCGTCCCCCATTGAGTCGCAGTGTCGTTTATGCTGTCCGCGGAGGCATAATCGCTTTCCAAGCAACTTTCATGGCTGCCGCTCTGCCGACGACCCCGGTAGCGCTTTAAGAAATCGAACGCCGACGCAAGCATGCCGAGGACCACCAAAATCTGAGGAATCCCCCTTGATCCTAAATTGTTTTGTCGTTCAAGCCCTCGACGTGCCTGGTGTTCAGAGCCAAGATTAACACCATCGCTATTGGAAGCCACTCTCGCCAGGACTGTACCGAGAATCTGGTCATCCTATGCACGGAGAGCCGCGATTGTCATTCGTACGCTCTCTTTGTTACCGCAAAGGCCGTCCGGGCTGTTGGCGGCATCGCGTATAGCATGATTCGCCTCATCTGACCTGGCTTGTCCGTTAGTCGTCACTCCGCACCCGCATGGCGAGTTGGAGACAGCACCATACGGGGCCAATTACTTCGCGCGCGTTATTACGGTTGTCTGGGGTTCAGGGTTGCCTGTCAGCCTGTGCGCCTTTCGAGAATCTGCATAAAAAATGTCTGGCTCTCGGGGCTCGTGCGCTAGGCCAGGGTACCCCAGCAAGCCTGTGCAGTCGAAGCAGATCGACGCTGTCATTCGTCCGAGTAGCTGACAAGCCTGAAGCCTGAGCTACTTGTAATGGCATGCGAAGGCTCCACCGTCTGGGATGAGAGATGACAGGCGCCTGTCTTGAGATGACGGAGATTGTCCACGGAGGATCGGCGCGCTCCGAGAAGGTGACACTGACATGCGAATGCCAAGGCTCTCTTCAGCGGCCCGTTCCCTTTCGCGCGGCACGGATCTTTTCGGCATCGTCACAGGCCAATATTGTATCCACATTCGCATCGCTCCCGCACCACAATGCAACTGTGAATGTGCGAAATATAATGTACTCTCGAGTAACTGATACCACAGTCCCCTTGTCCTTCGAATGTGCAAAAATTGCGGCTGAGAGACAAGGTCGCGACTGCCTGCAGTCGGAGATTTGGCCAAGTAAAATTACGGGACAAAGATGCGAGGGACAATCTCGAAAACATCAGTCCATTTCGAAGTGGCTGCGGTTCATGGGGGCCCCTAACGCAGCGTTGCGAGCACACTTTCGTCTTGTACAGACAATGATCAAAATTCATCGGCTTAGATGTCTAAGGCGGCCCCACCATGGGAAGAAGGAGCGCTGTTGGTTGCTTTACGAGCCGAAAACTGAGGCTGCGAAAGTAATCCTGGCACTTCGAACCCAGCCCAACATCGTCCAGTAACTGGGGCGTGTATGTAGCGGTCTCTTTCAGAGTACCATTCACTGACGTCACTGGACTGCATGCTTACTTCCCTCGCTGTAGTGATGTTTACCTGACTACTGTACCAAGCGAGGAAGGAATCTAGACAGGCGTCGCTCTCATAGTCATGCGTTATGGATTCTTTTCTACCGAATGATAACCAGCTGTTCGTGTCCTCTTCGCGGCGTCTGGTTTATGCTCGCTAGCTGAGGATATAGGCATCTACTTCCATTCAACGCTAGGATCATGTTTCAATGAGCTTTGTCATGTCCCCCAGTTATCATTCGTCGTTTACATGTATTTTCCGTACAGCATACGTTCCTCTCTAGCTCTCGCATCATGGGCAGAGCGCAACGATCAGCTGTCTTATTCTCACGCTTGCAGAGAATATTGCCGCGATCCAGTTGATACAAATGTTGTATTGTTCCCTGGACAAGACTCGAACCGATATATCTGATGTATGAAGAGAGCTGATCGTAGAAAAGCTGCGTTGCGCTGACACAAGGACTTCATGGCTATAGGCAGTAATTCTTGATTCCTGCTTGCACGAGCTGGTGGCTACGCATCGAAATTTTAAAGCAAACATGCCGACCTCTATTCGATAGTTATTTACTTACAAGACGAGATGGACGTACCAACCTTGGAGCGGCGGCCAGCTCAATGACTTTCCTCGAATCTTCCCACGAAAGGCGAGCGTCCTTTTAATACACTCGCGTATCAGGTCGCCTTGGATATCCCGATGATTCTCGTACCCTACGTCGGAGTTCTTTTTTGTCCTATGTTGACGACGTTTGAGAAGATTCTCGTGGTTGAGATGGATATGCTCTGCGATTTATCGCATGTCGAAGAGGTAATGTTGCTATCGCGCTTCAAGTGGGACGATACGTGGTTTGTTGTAGTTGCTCTTGCTCTCGAGCTCATCCCTGTCTTGACTTATTACTTCCCTTTGGCCAATGCTGCAGCTGCCGTGAGATGGGCAGCCGAGATGGAGACGCCGAAGAGGAAACAGGATCGATCAGCAGCCAAGTAGAAGCTAAGCAGGCGGTGATTCTCCCAAGCTAGCCAGGGACTAAGCTAAAGGTCATTGCGCGTGATTGATGAATGAGGCCAGGTCGTTCCCAGCCCCTCAGGCCCACGCGGGCGTGAGCCTATTCCACGCACATCAATAATAGGGCTTCCGGGGATATGATGTTGGGTAGATCACAGGCGAGGAACACTTGAGAATGGCTGAGCTAGTGGCTTTGGTCCCCTCACCCATCACCCACTACCCGGCAGTGTGGCAACGGGCATTCTAGCAACAACCCGATCAGCGCACAACGGAGATTGCGCGACTCGCCGGCATTTCAATAGGCTTTTGTCCGATAGTAGTTATTTTTAGCGTGCAAGGCTCGCTGCTGAGGTGAGTCACCCAGGAGCAAAACCTCCCAGGATCATGATGACTTCCACTCCGCCGTCTGGACTGAAGATTCAGGCGAAGCGATAGAGGTAACAACATGCGCGTGCTTGGGGAGCTAAATGAGCATTATGTCCGTGCGCCAAAGAAATGAGCAAAGAGCCGTTATTCACCCAACAAAACCGCGTTACCATGACGACTATCGAACCCGACACGACACCACAAACCTCGCCACTGCCACCGCGCCGGCAATGAAGCGCGAACCCCGGCAGGGCTCCTGCCCTGGTGCATCAAGCCCCAGTCACGCGTCTCCTCACGCGGCACTCGACGTTCGCCATCGGCGTCTCGCAACCAAAAGGTCTGAAGGTGGAAGCAACGGAGTAATTAGAGACTGTCGCTCCTCGTGAAAGTCGGGGGTGTGCCGCTGTTTGTAGCGGGAAACATTTCGTACTTGGATCGGCGGGTAATGCTACGATGGATGTATTTCTTGCAAGCATGGCTGATGTGTTCGTTGTGTCTAATAATGGCAATGTCTGCTGTGTTGGTTGCTGATGCGACTCTTGGTCGGCTCCTTAATTACGCTACCCATGCATCTGCCGGGCGGCCCTTGCCGCTGTGAATTATTTCAAGTAGTTTCTCATAACTGCTGGCATGTGCGGGAAATTGTCCGCCGAAAACATGCAGCCTGGTGCAAGACGTACATGTATGCTCCTCCGAGGATGGGCGCACACGTCGCACCGTACCTTCTGCTTGCGTGGATGGGCGCCCTTGTTGAAGTAAGATAGTCAGCTGAGCCACCAAATGAAATTTCTACAGCTGGAGAGAAGAACGCTAGCTTGTTTCCTCCATCGTGCTGAGGTTTCCTGGTGTTCCCTCCTTCCCCAGGCTGAACTCGTCGCCTCCTTGTTGCATACTTTGCCCTTGTTTTCTCCATCCCGGGGCTCGATGCACCGAATGATGTTGGCGCCACTCTTTGGTCTTCCTATCTACAAGCGCCTGCTCTGGCTGTGGCTGTCATTTGCACAGCCTTGTTGACATGGATGAAGTTTTCCTCCGGCTGTCATCACGATTTACGCCGTGCTGGTTGAGACATTAACTTTCCGAGAAGGAATTACCCTGGCATGCGGCCGTTTTCTTTCCGAGCGCTTTGGAATATAAATCTAGGGCCTCTGGTGTCGCTGTGGACTATCTGATCGAGACCTCTACCGCACTAAACATCGTTCTCGTCGACCTTGATATCGTTCTCGCTGCGAGGAGCGTCGTTTCCGCGACCGACGAATTACTCCTAGGGTCTACTTGTCCGCCTTAACTCGACACCATGGGGAAAGAAGCAATGTCTGAGCAGGCGATGCCCAAGGAGACCATATCCAAGGAAATCATGTCCAAGGAGACCATGTCCAAGGAGGTTGTGTGCTCCTTGGAAGTCAGATCGAGAGTCTGTGGCGTGTGCGTGTCAGTCGCATAGTTTGCAAATCAACAAAACACTAACGTGGAGATAGGTCCACGGAGTCCAACGACCGATACAAAGAGAAGCAAGCACTTGCCGAAGTCCGCTTGGAGCGATGGTTGAGCGATATTGAGCCGACAGCTGCTGTCTTCCAGGCGCAGAAGCGGCCTTTGCAGGTTCCTCCTGAGGTCTCGAGCCCAAAGAAAGACCAGGAATTCTCTTAACACATTCACACTGGTCTTTCGGACAGGAACACTTAAACCCGATGAAAATGAGGCTGGCAGAGTTGGTCGTCGGCTGCTGGCGTAGCGTGCCATACTACATGTACCTATCATAACTCCTGTCCGTGGGGCCTCACAGCCGCCTAATTTAAGTTGTTTCTCCTAAAGAGGTAATTCTACACCTGAAGCTCGACTTCAGCGGTTGCGAAGAGTCATAATTGGCGTAATTCTTTGTACCAGACTCCGCAAAACCACGAAGGTGCCGGCCCACAACACTGCCTCTGGGCAAGGTTGGTGATGAAAGTGACCAGAGCTGATGGAGTTTGCCCCCTGTTTGAAGTTGCAAGAAGCTGCAAGTACATAGCAATCAAGAATCAATGCCATTCCTTCATCTCGTCTGGATTCTTCCCCGCCTCAAGCTGAGCCTGAACAGCCAGTTAATGGGATTGGAACGTTGAGCAAAGGATCACGGCCGCAGCGCTAACGTCGTCAGCATATCCACATCATCCGACGCCTCAATGCGAATATGGACGCATGTGGTTTATGGCTTGAACAGGGAGGGACTCTTGCTCTGTCAGGCAATGCCCCGTTCTCCAGAGTACATACATAACTGCGTCCGCGCCGTCGCCTCCTAACACACACCGCCGGACGTTGCTGGACCGCTGAAGTCTCAGCATAATGTATACAGATATGCCTTAGTTCCGAGAGGACATCGAATCAGGTACATAACGTACATGTAATGTTTGAACCTGAACCTTGAACTTTGGCTCCTAGCACTGGAACCCATCATCTGGGCTTGGAAGCACAGCCGCCAAATGTCCGGACATGCACACAATGGTACCGAGGACAAGACTTGAACCACCGCATTGACGTTTTCAGGACTTGATATCTTATAGTCTGCGGGGTTTTTCGTTCATCCTTGGATTGAGCTTTGGACGATTCTACATAGGTACTTGGTGCCACTGCCGCGAGCAGGACTCTTGACAGGCAACGTATGTACAGGGATCTGCATAGCCAGGAGAAACCCCGACCTGCACCCGATATATTGTATTAACTAGAACGTGACACACTTTATCGCAACACTCACGCAGGTTTGCGGTCCCTGACGAGGTGTTTTTGCGGCTGCCCCCATTGGAGCGGTACCTCAGCGGCGGGGCCATCCGCTGTAGTCGATGCTGGGGCTCCACCCTCAGGTGCCTTGACCAACTGGACCTCAGATTCGCACCCGCCCACTGTACGAATACAGCGCCATACCTCCATGTGCGGACCTGATTGGCCGCCTTTCCGCAATTCAGAAAATTTCACACCTACTCGTACACACTTCGCTACGAAGCAGCTTCAGTTTTCCACATCTCTGCACTTCGACACGGCACGCACACGACATTTCCCACGACCGTGCGACGCGATTCGGGGTAACTTATTCTGCGTCTCTCTGCTTCCATGAGTGAAAAGCCGAAGGGGCGCCGCCCCGACCGCCGTCGCGGAGGCGGGCCGCGACGTCAGCATGGCCCAAAGGTTCGAAACGATGCATCATCAAACGGAAGGCCTCTTGCGCCAGCCCTGGAGGCTACGCCGCAAAGCCCGCAAGGTCACACACCTCCATTGACCGGCTCGCTGCCGCCACTCACCGAGGCCGTTCCCCTGGACACTCCGAGGTTCGCCGAACTCGCTGGGCAAAACCTCGTCCATCCCGTCATCATCCAGACCATTACAGACGTGCTCAAGTTCGATCACATGATGCCTGTCCAAGCTGCTACCCTTTGGGAACTCCTCCCGCCCAATCGCAGCGACTGTCTTGTCCAGGCAAAGACGGGAACCGGAAAGACAGTCGCATTCCTGCTTCCTGCGCTGCAGACGATGATCACCCAGAACCGGGGCCGTGACGCCGGCATTTCGCTGCTTGTCATTTCTCCGACACGCGAATTGGCCATGCAGATTGCCCAGGAAGCCAGGAACCTGCTGCAAAGGCTGCCCAAATACCGTGTCCGTATCGCCATCGGCGGCACGAACAAGGACAGGGAGGAGAGGGAAATTTTGAGCGGCTGTGATGTTCTCATCGCCACCCCTGGCCGACTCATCGATCACATGTCTAATGAGGATATTCTGTACATGTTTCGACACTTGGACACGCTCGTGCTCGATGAGGCTGATAGACTTCTCGATATGGGCTTTATGCCGGCTTTGAGAGATATCGTCCGACACTTGCCCGACAGGAATCAGGTCAACAGGCAGAGCATGCTCTTCTCAGCCACCATCGCACCTCACGTTAATCAGGCCGCCAGCCTCGTCTTGTCTCCCTCTCACAAGTTTATTTCTACAATCCCGGCTGGGGAGCTTAACACTCACGAGCGCGTTCCGCAACTTCTTATCAAGGTGCCCACTTTTGCAAACATGGCAGCAGCCATGGTCGGCTGCATACGCGAAGAAGCTGCGCAGCACCAAGACTTCAAAGCCATCGTTTTTGCGCCGACAGCTGCGCTCGCTGGGCTGTACGGAGACGTCCTCTCCAAGATTCCCCTGCTACCTCCTGTATCAACCCTTCACAGTCGAATCTCGCAAAACAAGCGAACGAAAGTGACGAACGACTATCGCGACGCAAAAAGTGCCATCCTTGTCGCCACTGACGTTATCGCCCGCGGCATGGACTTTCCTGGCGTGACCACCGTTTTTCAGGTCGGCATTCCGTCAGACAAGCAAAGCTACATCCATCGTCTTGGCCGCACGGCGCGCGCCAACGCCGAGGGTCGGGGACTGTTCATCGTCTGCGAAGCGGAGGCGTGGTTCCCCAAGTGGACATTGAAGGAGATTTCCTTTGTTCCTCATGAAGCCAACCTGTCTTACGCTGCTGAAGTGGACAGAGCCATCGAGACGATAGATGAGGCCGACAAAGCGCAGATCTACAAGGCTTGGCTCGGGTATTACAACAACCATCTCAAGAGTCTTAAGTGGGATAAGGAGGAGCTGGTGAGGCAAGGTAATGTGTACGCGCGCGATGGGCTTGGTGCTCCTGAAACTCCGCCCATCGGCAAGTCCACAGTCGGCAAAATGGGCTTGAGAGGAACAAGGGGCTTAAATATTGTGCCGGACAAGCCCAAGCCGAGGCGGCCGCAAGGCAGCGGAGGGCGCGGAAAACGTGGTGGTGAAGCTTAGACGTGTATCGTGATGCATGCGCGGGAGAAGGAAGAACAGCATGAAAAAGGAGCGAATGAGTCATTCAGGACCAAAGTTCGCCTCACCAATGCAGACTGATGAGGCTTTCATAGAACGATAGAGAGGGACTTGTGCCAATGGCTCATAGGTATGATGACATAGTATTTTCTCCCACATGAGCACGTGCGTTCATAAGTCGACTCTTGTCCAACTTCGTGCGACAAACCGTTGAACATCCCCCATATCGGCTGGGGATTGTTTTGCTTCGTCAACCACTTCCTTGTGAACTTGGAAATGAGCTGCCAGTAAGGGACTTTGATGAACCACATGTAGCATTATGGCTGCAGACTGCCATACATGTACTGGGGTCACATGACATTTGTTCAACCTTCCCGAGTAAGCCAATGCAGGTCGGTGTCTTTCCATGGATGAGGTGAGACAAACCCCCGCCTCCTCTCACGATCGGCACCTCTGTTCACTGCTGTATCTCCTGTCATCATCCCGCTAAGCCCAGCCAATCGTGGTGCCTTGTCTGCCGTCTGGTAAGTCAGCACATCTTACGGAGCAATAAAATGCGCAAAGCTTCGAACTGCGTCCCAGTTCCCAGTTCCCCCGTCTTACTTCATGTTCAATGAGGTGGGCGAGCCCGGAAAACCCTTGCATCTATCCGTAGCAGTTTTCGTTTCCTGGCATATCGGCACGGTTAACTGTTTATCTAGGCCGTCGCCATTCACAGCAGAACGATCATGCGGTCTGTATATTTTGCTCTTGGCCCGTTGCTGCTATATGGAGCCTACGCTGTCGCCAATCCTACCGTCGTGGATTCTCGACGCGATGTCACATATCAGGGCCTCCAACGCAATGGCATCGAGGTATTCCTCGGCATACCTTATGGGGAAGACACCGGCGGCGTCAACCGCTTCAAACCACCGAAGATGCGGGCTGCGGCGCGTGGCAGCACGATCCACGCGACCACATATGGGCCCGCTTGTCCTCAGCAGCTCGGAGGATGGCTCGTTCCCATCTCGCTGAGCAACGTTACCAAGGTCTCGGAGGACTGCCTCAATCTGAACGTTGCAAGACCCAAGAACGCGTGTGCTCAAGACCGATTGCCCGTAATGGTTTATCTTCATGGCGGCAGCTTCTGGACAGGGCAAAACCAAGAGATCACCATTACACCGGATGGGATGATCCTGGAGTCGGTGGAGAACGGGCTCCCCGTCATTCACGTTGCCATGAACTATCGCCTCGGCTGTAAGTCGGTTCGCCCGCTCCGCTGCCAAAGTCATGGGCTTAATGCATTCTACAGTATTCGGCTTTGCGCAGTCAGATGCTCTCAAAGCTGAGGGGTCTGCAAACGCGGGCTTGAGAGACCAGCGGCTCGCGTTGGAGTGGGTTCGTGACAACATTGGCTTCTTTGGCGGGGACCCAGAAAAGATTACGATATTTGGACAGAGCTCCGGAGGTAAGTACACAATATCCGTTTGTTTTGCTTCCAGACGACATGCCATTTGAACTACTAACACGCAGATCAGGATTAGCCGTCGGCATGCAAATCATGGCCTTCGGAGGGAGGAGACCAGTTCCTTTCCACCAGGCTATATGCGAAAGCCAGGCTCTCGAGCCTGGCATTACGGGCAACTTCACCATAGACGCGATGAGAGCCGTCGTGGACTACGTAGGCTGCAACTCCAGCAGCTTGCATTCAAACGCTACACTGGCGTGTCTTCGGAAGTTTGACATGGACACGTTGCTCAGCGCCTCTTTGACCACATACCAAGGCGACGTAGCGCACAACATTGGCGACATATGGCTCCCGTCCGTAGATGGCGACTTCCTTCCTTCTGCCCCCTCACAGCTTATTCGAGAAGGGCGATTCGCCAATGTTACGACCATGATTGGATGGTGCGATGATGATTTAACTTTCTTCACGGACACTAATATTACAACTCCCAGCGACACGCTCAAGTTTATCTCGGCGTATGTTCCTGACATGACACCAGAGAATGTCCATAAACTGCTATCGCTATATCCCGCTTCAGAGTTCCCTGCGGGAAAGGATTTATCTAGCGAGTTTTATCGCTCCGCGAGGATATTTAGAGACATCATCATGACGTGTCAGCCGATCTGGTATGCCTCGCACATTGCCGCACAAGGCAATAACGTTTACCTCTATGACTGGAATCAGACGATCCTCGACCCCATTCTGGCTTATACAACCAATCACACAGGGTTCGGTCCCATCCACACGTCTGAGTTTGCCTACATCTTTGGCAACCTTTCGCATTACGATGTGAGCGGCTATCCCTTTCATCCATTGAAGTCCGACTATCAGTTGAAGGACAGAGGATCTCGGTCTTGGTCAACATTCGCCAGCGTCGGGAAACCAGGTTTACACGGACATGACACGTTTCGAGGTTTTGAGCCAGCTTTCTCGTCAAAAGACCAGACCCGCGTCTTTGTGGTTGGTGGCCCTCACGAGGGTCTTTCGGCAATTGATGGGCCAGAGGCGCACCCAGAATTTGCAAAGCAGAGGCTGAGAGAGAGATGTGCGTTCATTAACTCACCAGAGGTCATCGAGCAGTTAAAATACTAGTACTAGCTGCCACACTGCCGGCAACAGGAAAGACCATGCGTTAGCACCTGGGCTGTTATATGTAAATCGGGGACGTCTGTTGGCTCATACTGCGCGCTACTTAAACGCAGGGTTATAATCGATGTGGCAGAACATGCAAATCAAACTTGCAGCGTCCTTCTAGCTTATAAAACACAGGAATGACGATATGTTCTGGCTAGTCTCCCAAAGGTTCCTTCTGTTGCCGCCTGTTGCAATGCTACGTAAGTGGAATCTTGGTTTGTGTCCGTGTTGATTCATTGACCCAATTTTGAATATGTCCAAGCCGATCTCTATGCAAGCTTCTATCACAAACTGACACGCAATGTGAATGCTGCGTTGTCTGTAATTTCACAGTTAGGTAGCTCATGCTTCTTGACGGGGTAGAATAAGAGTAAGTGACTTATGTACCCTGATTTACCCCTTCTTGCATCTCCAGCTTGAATGCCTATCTCACAGACATGTAGATCTACCAGAAAAAAATAGACTATTCGTGTCAACCTACCTTGGTAAAAGTTTCTTAGTGAGATATTTTGTTAATGTCAGCTCACCTACCCCTTCAGAAATCAGCTACAGACTAGTATAGGGACCTAATACAATGATACATCCGCATAGGGCCATCTCAACATGCTTGTATGTATTCATTATTTAAAGACTATATATCGCGTGGCAGAAACAAAAGTCAGCACAGTAGTTCAGAGACAATCATCGATACTTCACCTTACATTGCCCACTATAGCCCGCACACCCAAGAAGTAAACAAAGTCCAAGTGACGACTGAGTAGGGAAGTCACCTGGGTGTAAGCCATCCGGTCGCATAGCTGCCACATAGTCGCCCAGCGTCGTAATCGAATAGGAAGATTACAGACACGCTAGTCATAGGATTTGCAAGAATCCTCCTGCACAATACATGTTTCTGAGGGCACACTGTCCCCAACAACCAGCATCAGGTCCGGTTCTGCTCGATCTACGTGCCTACTGGCGTTCTCTTCCCGCTAAACTCGTACGTAATGGATGTAGAGGCGTGATTCTATCCAATTAGTCTTTGAGCCAATGACAGATCCCCCAAGAATGACGAAGCAAGACCTGCCATCTCTACACCTATGCGGCCGGCGCTTCTGAGCACCTGCTTGCTATCAATCTCACCCAAGTCCTGAGCAGCTACTCTCCCTCAGCTGAGCAACTTGCCTGTATCGCCCATGGTCTCGATCAGTCGCTGCCGAATATGATCGCCCACCACTGTCTCCGTGCCGGAGCCGTCCAAAGCCTTGGCATTGAGCTTCAAATTTCCGTTCAGGAAGAAGGCAATGCTGTGTCGATGTTTGTTCTTATTGGTGAGCACGCGATGACGTGCGCTGCGGTAGTAGCCGCCTGTATACTTTTGCATCATGTCTCCCATGTTAATGACAAAGCCATGGCGGACCACGGGCACCGGAACCCACGTCTCAGACGGAGGGTAGAACACCTCAAGGCCTGATGTGCCAGGCTCCTGCAAGAGGATGGACACGCATCCAAAATCAGTGTGATCGGCAACTGTTAGAAGATATTACGTTGAGCATAGACATAAGGCGTGGAACTATCAGGGACTCTCACCTCCAAATTGATTTGGGTTATGGACTTGCACAGGACCGTAGTGCAGTAATCTCATCGGAATTGATGGCTCCTTAAGCAGAGGTTCAAAAACATTGGGTGGGCAACCCCACTTTTCGGGAAGGCCACGAGCCAAGATGCTCAAAATGATGGAGACTAAATTTAGCATCTGGCTCTGATACTCCATGATCCGGTCCTGGAATTTATTCTTGGGTAGACTTGAGGGCCATAGATTCGGCCCAGTTGAGAAGGTACCGCAATCTGGATCGTCTTCAGAGACCTCCCTCCCCACCATGAAAGTCTAAGGGGTTAATATTCAGTTTTATGACGAAGCAAAGGCGAACCTGGGCTCTTTACCTCCTTTGTATCGGGAAGAAGGCCCTCTTGATGGGTTTGAATACCGGGAGGCTCGTAGCCCCTGAATGAGCGGCCAAGAGACTTGTTGATACAGACCTCCATCTTCTTGTCCTCTGGTAGAGAAAAGAACAACTTGTTGCACTCAAGGGCCTCGTTCAAGATATCTTGAGGGATGCCGTGCCCGACGAGGGTGAAAAATCCATACGTGTGGCAGGCTTCACGAACGCTATTGACAACTGCACATGCTGCGTCCTCCGAAGCCGTTGGCGAGAGGAACGCGCTGATGTCGACTGTTGGGATGGTCGTGGGCCCAGGATGGCTACTCATATCTCTGCTTGGCCACTTTAGCCCGTGATAAGGATGATTATTTCACGTGGTGAATGGTTTTTTCTGGAAGTGAGTTGCTCCTCTGTTGCGTAGCCAGTGCCACATTTTTATACGGTCAAGTAGAGGCCGAAGATTGGCTTTATTCACATACAATTGCAGATGTACCCTCATAAATGCCCCGTGCCGGCGACTTTTCCTGTTCAGTGGCGCTACATCAGCAAACGAATCTCAGGCAGGTTTCTGGCGGATTGTTTTTTTTTTTTTTGCGCCGGCAAAATGTGCCTC
>JALHBW010000075.1:0-93417 GCA_024339985.1 Tolypocladium endophyticum
GGGGGGGGGGAGGGGGGGATCACGTACAGGCTCTGGGCGGGTGTAGTGGAACATGTCGGGGGCAATGTCAATAGTCTTGCCCTCGATCTTGTCCGCCCAGCCACCATAGTATCTCAGGCATGCAGCAACGGCCCCGACATCGCCCTTGGCCATGGTAATGGACTTGCCGTTGTCGAGAGACTCAACAGCGGCGAGCAGGTCGCTATTCTTCTCGACCAGGTCGGCGAGCTTGATGAGCATGCGGCTGCGGTCACCAGGGGTGACCTGCCTCCAGGTGGTCTCGAACGCCTTTCGCGCAGCTGATACGGCCAAGTCGACATCCTTCTCGGTGGCCTCGCAGACCGAGGTGATGACCTCCTCGGTGGAAGGGTTGATGACCTCGAACTTCTTCTTATCGACACCCTCGACCCACTCATTGTTGATGAAACTAGAAGGAAACAAGGCAAAGCGAGTCAGCTTCTCCTCTTCAAGAAAGGCTCATAGCCCATTGCCGGCTTCGGTCGGTGGCTTACAGGCCGATGGGCTGCTTGTAGCTGCCCGTCGCCGGGGTCTTCAGATCGACGGTCAAAGTCATACTGCCGTTTTGCTGGACAGTGTAATCCTGGCGTCTTTCCGTATGTTGGGTATTTCAGTAAATTGGAGATCGAGCTTGGACGAGAAATTCAGGCTCGGAAAATCAAAAAATGGATAGTCGAGAGTTGCTCGAGACAGAGTGGCGACGGGGGGCGGCCCTCTAAGTACGAATTAAAGGCGGGGGAACCGGCAACTCGAAAACACCGGCGAGGCTCCCCCCCCACCACGGCCGCGACGTTATCCGGCGAGGGGAGCGAACAAGCAAGCTCTGCATTAAGCCCAGTGAGGCAGTCTGGACGAGCAGAGCCGCCGGCCGTGGGTGCAGCGCCAGTACGTAAACCTACCCCCGGCACAGCAGCTGCAAGCTAGCAGGCCGGCAGAGCTCGCGCGGCGCCACTGCAGCGGCCCCGGAGGGTGTCCCGGGCCAGCGAATCACGGCGGCGGGCGGAAGACGCAATGCCACACCATCCCTTCGATCCCCCTGCCCCGAGAGCTTTCCCCGCAGGCTCCGGCCAATAATGGCCCGTCCGGGTCGCTCTGTTTTACAAATCGCAGTTGCCACTTTGGACGCGGGCTAGCGGGCCTTGTCCTCTATGACTGTACTGAACTTCGGGCCTGGAGTGTCTCGGTATTTACCGTGATGATGCAGATTTGCGCCGCAGTCTTTCAACTCTGGCGACGAGACACTCGCGCGGCAATAGGACTGGACGGAAGCCAGGGATCAACGGACGAGGCATCCCGCATTCACCCTCTCTCCGACGGAGCGCGGTGTTTCTTGAGACACAAACACCCGTCGGGATCTGCCATGTTTCGTCAAGCGGACCTCTACCCCACATGACGTCGCACGCATAGAGCTCTGCCATAGAGCTCTGCTCCAGCAACCAGGTCCGAGTGCACAAAATGCCGTCTTATCTTATCGCTACACGGACTCGTTTCGAGAGCATCGCTGTCGCGCAGCAATCGCGTGCCTGCGTCGCGAAACGTCTGGACAACTCTCAGTCAACCTGGGGAAGCAACGTGGCTTTTGGCTTGTTCGTCTCGGCCTAGCATACCCGCCTCGCGGCTCGCCGAGTCCACCCTCGGCACAACGGCTTGCGAGGGCAGAGCCTCGACAAATTCACGCCGTGCCCCACCCGAGGATGTTTCGGCTGCCTCTCGCGCTCCGCGACCCCTCCTTGCCTGCTACTCGTATCGCTCATAGGTGGCCCAAGCTTGCGGACCTGCATCCCGGGGCGGGTCCTCCTAACTTCGCTCTAAGCTTCCGTGTCGCCGGCAACCACGCGTGGCAAATACCCGAAGGGTTCCATAGGACGTCTTCTTGACGTCAATCTCGGCAAGGCGAGGGCTTGTTTCCCATTTGAGTTTCGGCATACCTTGACCTTTCCTGATCAGTCGACTTATCTGCCAACGATAGGCTGAAGTGCCCATCCTGGCGGTATAAAACCTTGTCCAACTAGACTGTCTATTGTAGTGCGATAGACAAGAGCTCAGTTCCGTGCCTGATCGTGAACCAGGGCTGCCAGGATTGGTCATTCGACCGATCGATTGTTGGGCAGAGCAGAAGCTAATAGCCCCCAGAAACGCTCCAGATTGATCAGTCATTGTTTCCAGGCAAGCGAGATTCCAGACCACGGCAGGGGCATCATCAAGAATGCCAAGTCTATTCATCGGGTTGTGTCATGCTGTGAGACAAGTCAGATGTTCTCCTATAGTTCAATAAAAGGCTCCAGGCTCTCACGCAAGATCCGCTTCAATTTTGAAGAGTGCCGTTCAGGCGCGGCACGACGAGGATATGCTTGACAACCATCTCGCGCACTTTCCACTCGCCTCTCTTGCAGATTCCAGCCTCATCAACAACAATAGGCAAACAATCACGTGCGATATCACACTAGAGCCTCATGGAAGCCTTAGAAACTAGGGCCGTTTGCGAAGTCTCGAGAAACTGCCCAACGCAACCGATGATTCCCCGTGCAGCTGCCCGTGAGGTGCGCAAACGCCTGAAATTCCAGGACGCTTTTCACTTCAATTGCAAGATAACTTAGCTCTTTTCATATCCTGAAGTGGTAGGCAATACGCAGAGCGTTCCTCAATCTTCTCACGACGCCACCAACCTCGCCATTTTCTCCCTCCATACCTTCAGAGCCGCCAACCGTTCGAGCATTCCTGCAAGAATGGCCGTCATCCAAACTGTCACTGGCCTGACCGTGAATGTCAAAGTCGCGGGTCAAATTGCAATCGAGTATGCAGATTCCGAAGAAACGATTTCCGCTGACCAAGCCGACAAACCCTGCGTTCCGAAAGCCACTTGTTACATTGAGTCCACGTCTGGTCTTGCGTTCAGCGTACAAGTCGCCGTTGCTCTAGAGTTTGAGTTTTTCATGCCGTACGATGCGCTCTCAATCGCCGTCTACATTGACGGCCATTGCGTCAGAGAAATGTTATATAGGGAGCACAAGACCAACTCGACGCGAACTGCCGTTTATGAAATATTGCGAGAACACCTTCCGATAGAAAAGGATTCTCGAATCTCCTTAATTTCGCCTTTGCGCCGGTGTCAAGTAGTATGTTGTGTTATCTTGCCTCTTCGGCAGGGGCCTCCTTGAAATGGAAACACTGACTCGCGGCCCTAATCTTTGATTGTTAGTTGAGAACGCCGCCTCAGCGAGAATTGCCCAAGATACTAAGGTCGCCAATTCCCTTGGGGTAATCCGCGTCCTTGTTACCCTCGGATACGAACCGGTAAAGAGCAAATACCAAGGGCTTCCTGGCCGTGAGAACCGAGAACTGCAGCTGGCAGAAGAAGCCATGAAAGGGAAAGAGCTGTCTCATGGAACTGCGTAAGTGTGCTGCTTTCGTCACCTAACTCGGTGTCTGCGTGAGTGCTCAAAGGTTCCAGATTCACCATTGATACTATCGTTCCTCAACTGAAGGAGAAGACTATCTTCCGTCGTCAGCGCATATTGGGCGAGTTCATTTTCAAATACCGGTCCAGAGGTAAGTCAATCTCTTTGGAACGAATCCAACCATTTTCTATCGGCTTATGCGGCTCAGATGCGCTGCAAAGACAGCTGATCATCCCTCCATCTCCATCGCCGGTGCTCTCACCGGTGTTGGACAAGTTCGACGAATTGTCTTGGCGAAAAACCCGTGACTTGGCCAGGGAGAAGTTCAGTCAGAAACAGGTAAGCATATAATTTGCGCCATTCACCTTTTGCATTCCTTTGCGCGGCCATGTGTCTGACTTGGGTAGGGAGAGCTTCATCCTGAGAACAACGTCAGTGTCAAGCGGGAACGCAATGACGCTGACAGAGATGTTCCAACTCGGAAGGGCAAATTGGTGAAGTTGGGCGAAGGCAGTGTGGTGGATCTTACAGACTGAGGGAGCACTCAGTGTTTGCTCCAGTCTATGGCGAGTTGGGATTGGCACAACATCTCTTCGGACGCCATTACAACAACGGATGACAAGTTGCTTTCTTATCTTTGCTCTTTGCTAAATTTGGGAGAAAAGGGTCTATTTGCTGGGGAATTCTCTCAAAGGAAATGCCATTCATGTGCTTCTAGTGAATACACTTCCAGTCTGGAAGATCGTCCGGTAACTTCCCGGCCATTCGCAGAAACCAAATCTCCGTCTTCCTCGCACTTGCCATCTGGTATACGTCATTGAGTGAACAGTCTACAGAGAATCGAATAATAACCCGGTCGCCGTATAGGAAAGTGCCTCACGTAACGTTATGCTTGATGCCCCAGAATCGTGAACAACATTCCAATGGTGCAGGGTAGTTGTCTCGGGCGCAGTCGATTGGCGGAGGCGGTGGCTCCATCAAGCCACTCACTCCTTTAGGGGCTCCGCTTGCTGCGGCGGCCCGTGTCCCCTTCAGCAGCCCGCTGCTGCCATGACGTTGGCCCGAGCCTCTTCATCGCATTAGGAGCTCCCGCTTCTCTTCCCCAAGTCTTGCAACACACCACAACTGCTTCTCCGGCGCCTTTCGGGAACGGAGATGATGCGCTTGCATTTTCTCGGACGCCTGCACGCCGCTGTCCCTCGTTGAGGGGCCTCTTCGTCCACCATGTCGCCCGAGACGGTGAGCAACATCCGCGTCTTCATCAACTGGCACGAGCAGACGGTCTTTGCCGGCGAACATGTCAAGTGCAGCATCACCTTCAAAAATGTCGCTGCGGAGCCGGATAAGCAGAGACAGCAGCAGTCCCGGCAGCAAAGGCCGCAGGGGGACAGGCAGAGACTCGCGGCGCCGGGCCAAGGTCGAGCCAAAGGCTCCACGGCCAGCTTCACGTCGCCGCCGTCTGCAAACTCGGGCCGAGGGCATCGTCGGTCGGCCCTGTCGCTGAGTGTCCCGTTGTCAAACTCACACAGCCGTTCGGGTTCCATTTCGGGTTCCATGCAATGGCCGCAGACGGCGAGCAGCGGCGACTGGCGCCCTGGCCATGCCCACAAGCGATCCGTCTCCATCGTGTCTATTGGGTCCGCTGGCACGGTCGACGACCATACGCAGCGACACGACAGCAACACAAAGCCCCAACGGCCGCGCCGTGGCCACAATCGTGCGGCTAGTTTGCAGATCGTGCCCCGAGGACAGCCTGTGCCCCCGCCAGGACCGCACTCTGGTAATGGTCCCCAGCGCAACGTATTAATACCTGCTGACATTCCCAAGCATCGCTTTTGCAGAGGCATACGAGCTCTCCGTTGCTCAACGCATCATACCCCCCAGATCGATTTGGACGAATGACTGGACCGCCGACAGTCCCTAATACGCCGGGCCTCGCGGGGCAACGGAGATCACCCAGGACGCCTCCCCATCCCATGCCGGAGTTTCGGTTTCCAGCTAGCCCCCAGCCAGCTCCCGACTCGCAGCAATCCCCGAATAAGCCGACTCCAGACGGCTTGCTCAGCCCTCAGACCGGCCCTGGCGATCATAACAACCTGACGCTGCGTGCGAAGGAACAAACACAAAGCCCGAATGATCGACCAGCCGCCCGCATATTGTCTAGCACAAGTATGCCGGGAGGGACGCCGCGAAGTAGCGGCGAATTTTACTCTGTGAGTAACAATTCGTCGGAGACTTTGGCGTCGGAGTATGTGACCCATCCTCTGGTGAGGGGCCAAGGACGCCCCTCGCATTTGCGTCGAAGCTCTGGCCTGCCACCTCAGCCACCGAGGGCCCCAGAGTCACTCATGATGGGATACGCCCAGATCCAAGGCTCTTTTACCTTGGACGGCTCACTCGTCAGTCTGGGACCGTTCGAGCAGGTCAAGAAGAAAGCGGCTGTGGGTGGCCGAGGCGGAGGAGTCATCGGACTGGAGCAGACGAGGCGGGAGAGCCGGCTCATGCGGAGTTTCGGTTGGGGCAACATCAGCAACTCCCTGGGAGACTTTTGGGGTGGCGGAGAACTGAGCACGATCAAGGAGATGCGCGGAGTTGCCAACTCCAAGTCCGTTCCTCTTCTCAGCACCCCACAATCCATCTTGTTCGTCGACCTGCAGCTGGCACCGGGGGAGAGTCGGGTATTCGAATACTCCTTCAAGCTCCCCAGGGGACTACCACCAACGCACAAGGGCAAGGCAGTCAAGATCTCATATAGTCTCGTCATCGGAACTCAACGACCAGGCGGGGCCAAGGAGCAGCAGGTGCGCACAGTCGAGATACCGTTTCGCGTCCTGGGCAGCGTCAACAGTCACGGCGAAATCTTGGGCCATGACTTGATGAGCCCATACATCATATTGCGGGATGAGGCCGAGGTGAAAAGCCTCGGAAAAGGCAAACAGACACAAGGATCAAAGCCGTCGTGTGATTCCCCGGCTACAATGAATGAATTCCTGACATACGTGGACGAGCTGGTCACGAGGCCAAGAGACGAGGTGGGCGGCGCCCTGCTATCGCCAACCGACACCAAATTGAGGCGGCCGTCGACATTTGAGGAGGTCGGCAGCGCTAAAGAGGCCATCCATCTTGCCATCATGAGAAGCAACCTAGCTGGCGAGGGACAGCAAAGCCCAAATCGATTCGAAATATCGCGAAATGGACAGCGGGTGGGCGTCGTCATGCTGACCCGGCCCGCCTACAGACTGGGAGAAGTGGCCACAATGGTCATTGATTTCACTGATGCCGACATACCCTGCTATGCGGTACATGCAACCCTAGAGACGGCCGAAAAGGTGGATTCGTCCCTGGCTGTGCGATCTGAATCGAGCATTCATCGAGTCACACGGAAGGTGTACGTTGCCATGTCCGAAGCCGCGCTCTACTCGCGCCGCGTGGTCTTTACGCCTACAATACCCATATCCGCCACACCAGAGTTCGTGACGAGCGGCGTCAGCTTTGAATGGAAGATCCGAGTCGAGTTTGTGGTTCCGTATCATGGCGCCGAAGCATCGAACCCCGGGGCGCTTGAAGCACCTCACCCGCTATTGGAGCAGATTTCGCAGGACGAGAAAGGGGGACTGGTGCTTGTGGCAATGGAGAATCTAGCATGCGAGAGCTTTGATGTTTCCGTGCCGCTGCGAGTATACGGCGCGGTTGGCAGCGGACTGGAGCGCTTAGAGCGGGATGAGGCGTCCGAAGAGGGTCTTGCGGTATGAAAATGCGACGGAGTTGGGGTATCATAGCTGGACTGACAGGCGGCACGATTACATCAAATCTTGCCCTTTGAGGCCGTTGCATGAGCATCATACGCAATCAACAATGTCAGGACATGTCAAAATGGTGCTGTATTGAATAGATCAACGCCATTTATAGCGCCTTCTGAGCGTGATCGTCGCAGCACACCGCCGGCATCGCTGAGATACGCGTGTCGGTGCGCCAAGGGTAGCTGACGTGTATGGCAGGGCCCCCTAGAGCTGTAATAGCATGCTGCAGGGGTTGCTCTGGGGGAAATGAAGAAAACGTTTCGCGGGGCTATAGATAAGTGCGAGTACGGAGTATACACACGCAGGTGTTGCTCATCTGAGAAGACTACGATGAAGATAGCACTGCCGAGCATCCTTGTTGCTAGAGGTCTGTGGGCAAGCTTGCTCTACCGCGTAGGGGTCGGACGAGATGCCTGAAGCAGAGCACGTGTGAGATTATCGACAAAGGCAGTGGGTATGCATGCAGGGCACAGGACATGCATCTCGACCGTGGCGAAGGCGTGCCACGTCATGTCATTTTGTTTCAATCGCTGGCTGCCGCCTGTGCTTGCATTCGCGCGTCGAAGTGTGCATGGCCTCCTGGACGATCAACGGAAAGGGAGTGCGACGAAGCCAGGACCCCGGCGACAAATTCATTTACGGATACGCACCGCACCGCACGGCCCCGTCACGTTGCCGGAAGCGCTGGCGAAGCCGAGTGGCCAGGCGTCTACTGAGACCCTGTCAGGTGGTTCCAGCTGTCAAGGTTTCGGACCAGCCTCGTTTACTCGCGGGTACGAGTTGAGCTCAGAGCAGCGCAAGCAGAGCGGGGATGGCGCGGACAGCCGGCAAATGTATCGTTTGATGGATGCCTGGATGCGGCTTTCAAGTTGAAAGAAAGGCCTTGTCAGTTCGACGCGGCTGGCAATGGCAATGGCAATGTAGTTGTCATGTCTAGGCTCTGGGTCCCAATCGAGTCTAGTCTCAGGCTGCAAGTCGATCACCAAGGTAACCTTGCCTCTGACGGCATCCATCCGTACCTTATGTGATTGCCGGTTTCGGGGCCCGTCGAGCTGCTTCATTTAGAGCCAGGACGAAACGGCAACGAAGGGCGACCGTGCTGCAATTGCCGTCGGATGCCAGGTAGGTATTGCAAAGGTACTTCGCGCCACGAAGCACGAGCATCTCCAAAGCCACCACCACCATCGCAATCTCGCTGCCGGCACTCGACCACTGAGCAAGCTCGGCGGTGGCCCCGGCAACAGGGGTTCAAGCTCCGGCTAAGGCCCAGCGTAGCACTCGTTTGCTACCCCCAGGTTGCCTTAGCGCGCGGCGCCCCTGGCAGCCCGGTCTCCACGGGGCTCGGGAGACGGTCAGCTCAGGCTACTCGTACTAACCTTACCTGAGCTCCGGGAGCTGTGGGCTGCTCGGCAACAAAACAGATGCAATCACCCGACCTGTCCTGCCTCCGCAGCCCGTCACCGCGACAGGCTCTCGCTCGTTCTCCGCCGGCCTGCAGACGAGCTTCAGCCTGCGTGGGCCAATTGCATCAGACTTCTCTTCAAATTTCATCATTCTTCCATCTCGCGTTCTCTGACGCGTTCTCGCGCGAGCCTCGCCATCGCCGTGTTTCGTCAACAGCCTGCTCTGCTTGCCCTGCCACGCCTTTTACCGCCTCCAACGCAGGCCTGCCCTCTAGACATTATTGGCATAATTCTACGGACTACATCTGACCTTATCTTCTTCCAAACCCGCAAAGGGCCCCGCAGCAACTGCAGGCACTCGCTCCGACCTCCCTCCTAACTTTTCCTTGCCTCTTTCCCCCCAAGGCGCCTTGCCTCTCTCCGCCGAGTTTGTCCCCGTGCTTCAATGACACCCCAGCTCTCCTCATATCCTCGTACTGCGGCTGCTCGGCGACGCTGAGCGAGTCAATGGCGGCAGAATGGCTTCTACTCCGTCCAACAACCGGCTCAAGCTAACGCCGTCCAATTCTCCGTTTCTTCCTCGACCAGCCAGGACTCCCATGCGTGGCCGGACCACGCAAGGGTCGCGCCTGTCTCTCAAGAGAGTCGTCGGCACGACGTGTCGCTCGCCCACGGGCTTCGACACCGTCAACTCCTTGTTCGCATACGTCGCCGGTGGCGCCGTCGTAGTGGTGGATGTCGAGGGCCGGCACTACTCGCAACGATTCTTTCGCGCACGCCCCGCCGCCCTTCCCGTCTACTCCGTAACGACATCTCAGAACGCTCCTTCATCACCAACAGCCACTACGCCAAAGGCAAATGACAGCCGGAACCGGGTGGCTCCCAACCGAGAATCTCACTACAGCCCCGCCGACTGGGCCGACTCGCCAGGCTCCAAGACTTGGACCAGCCGAGAACGCATCAAGGCCGCCACGTGCCTTGCTCTGAGCCGGGATGGCAAATTTCTAGCCGTGGGAGAGACTGGCTATGCTCCCCGCGTCTTGATTTTCAGCCTTCAGGACGCTTCCTCGGATGCCCCATTGGTGTCCATCAGTGAACACACCTTCGGTGTCAATGCCGTCGCGTGGTCGCCCGACTCCAGGTATCTGGCGTCCCTTGGTGCCGCAAACGACGGCTTTCTCTACGTCTGGAAGATCGATCCTCGCACTGGCGCCGCGAAACTCTTCCAACAAAACAAGTGTACGTCCTATATCAGCGACATGGTGTGGATGGGCAACAGCCTCATCACGCTGGGGCTTCGACACGTCAAGGTGTGGAAGATCGAGGAGGGCCCGGCCCTCTCTCCGACGAAACAAAGGCTCTTGAACGAGTCGATCTTGACGACACCACTGCCTGGCCGCAACATGCTTCTCGGCGATTTGTTGGAGGCCACGTTTACCTGCGCTGCTGTCGACGGCAAGAGGCTCATCATATGCACGGAAACGGGGGACGTATGCATACTTGACGACGATGACAGGCAGATGAAGCTGCGACGAGTCTTGAATCTCGATTTTGCCATCACAACTATCACCATTCGCGGCAAAGCTGCCTATGTCGGCGGCAAAGGCGGCCACTTTGCAACGCTCGATGTCGAGGGAGTCATGGATGGCTGTGCACAGAGCATCTTGACTACAACAGAAGCGTCAGAGGGCATAGTCGCGCTGGGCTTCCTGACAGACAAGCTGGTAACAATCGACTCGAGGCAGTCTATCGACATCTGGGATCCCGATTATATACCGGGCCAGCAAGCTGAGGCCATCGCGCATATACCAATACCGGGGCATGGGGAACCGATTGCTGGCATTCACGCGCTTCGCAGGCCAAATAAGACCAATGCTGCTTTCACCACATGGTCATATTCGGGCAATGTCACTTTTTGGGATATGGATGGCCAAGTAAAAGCATCCACCAAAGTCGCAATCGAGTCTATCGAGACAGATGGCGAGCTGGAGCTGGTGAATCAGCTGACATGTGCCCGAACCACCAGAAATGGAAAGATTTTGGTGATCGCTGATCGCCAAGGGATCTTGAAGGTGACAGATGTCGACACCGGGGAGTGTCTTTTGGACACCAAAGCGCATTCGTCCGACTGCATCTGTATCAGCATCTTCGAGGAAGACTCGAACTTTGTTATGGCGTGTTGCGGAAGGGATCGCACAGCGCAGCTATTCCACCGTAATCTGAGCGGAACCATTGAGCATTTTCAAACCCTTGAATTTTCCGCCAAGGTTGTTCAGGTGCTGGTCGCAGCCAAGGACAAGGTTGTGACGTGCTCCTTGGATAGAACGCTGCAGGTTCACGACCTGGTCTCGAAAGACGGCGAACCAGACGTTCTTGCGGCGATCCCTTCCAAATTCATGTCACTGAAGGCATCGCCCACGTCAATGGCCATGAGCCAAGACAATCGGACAATCTTCGTCTCCCTACTCGACCGATCTGTATGCCAGTTCGATCTCGCCACAGGCAGGCAAGTTTGCCATTTTAAGTGTACGGATGAGAGCGGGGCTGAGTCTGCCGTCGTTGAATCTCTATCAGTCGGGCATTGGGTGCCCAAGGACCTCGACTTCTTACTGTGTTCGTCAAACACGGATAAGTCCGTCAGAATCTACGACGCCAATTCCGGCACGTTTCTGGACCGGGAGTGGGGCCACACCGAGGCCATCAATGGCGTCTGCTTGGCCGATGACGATGAAGATGAGACGAAGAAGATTGTTAGCGTTGGGTCGGATGGGACCATAATGATATGGTCGCTCGATCTAAACGATCCATCACCGAGGTCGATGAGTAGGGATCCATCGCCAGTGAAAGAAGCAACTTCAGTTCGACCGACGCTCAGGAGAGTCCTGTCCAAAGCAGAGCTGGCCGAGTTTCAGCGACCACCCGCATCAGGAGGTCGTCGATCCCCCCCGCGGACACTGCAGCGCCGGTCTTCTCGCTTGAACCTCGGGGCGGCCTCTACAATCACAAGAACACCAACGGGAGTGTTGCAAGCAAGTCCAACCAATAGCACGATAATGGAAGATACGCCCTCACGGCGGCGTCCTTCGAATGGAAACCAGCCCGACAGCCCGCCGTCGAGCCCGAAATCAAGGGTGACCAGGGCTCCCTCTCTTCCATCCCTGGGAACGACGGCCCGAAAGAAGTCTACACCGAACCTTCGCGGGTTTGGCACACTGAACATGGCAACAGAACAAGCCTGCCGCACCTTGCGAGCTTACAGAAAGAAGCTATCGTCGGCGGAATCTATTACCGCAGAATCGTTGACGGAGCTGGACCATGAGCTACGTCTCACCGCGGCAGCGCTCGGCGACCGAGCAATCAGAAGCAAAGCGATGAACGAGACAGTTTTGAGCGGGCTGCTAGACCAATACTCAGAGAGGCTTGTAGCGCTACTCGACGAAAAGTTACGACTTACACCTCAGCCGAAGGAGCGCGATGATGATAATTTGAGCGAAGAGCACCGTCGCAGCTCGGCTGACACATCAGCTTCATCATCGCCATCACATTCATTTTAATTGTGCCTTTTCTAAGCGCGGACACTTGGCCATCGGCAAGCCCTCGTACTGCACGACGCGGCTGGATTAATGGAGTTACGGATTATTTTTGCTGCATGGCAACGGCAGCTGGATCAAGCTTGCCGTGAGGGAAGGGCTGCGCTCACCGAGCTATACTTTCTATATGATACCACTGGGTCTGGAGTTTACGGTTATTCACTTATAAGTTTCGAGTGGCGCTCAGCGCGCCGCAAAGTATTGCCTCTGCGGAGACCTCTTCACGTCAATCTTGACTGCTCTTCCCGCTTTGTTTGGCACGTTGAGTCCTACACGTCTTCCGTATACTGTTAAACCAGTTAAACCGCGCTCGATTGGTATTGTATTCGCAGCGGGCGACTGTTGCTGTGCACGGTCAGGGGTATCACGTGACTTGGCATTGTTTGGCGCCGTTGCGCAGCTTCGCCGCTGAGCCCAGAATTCTCCCCTCTTCACCTCCAAAAACGCCCGTCGCGCGCAACCTTCAAGCCATCTACCAATCACGTGATTTCTAGGCTGAAGATCGCGAACGGGAAAAAAACCTATCCTGAGCCAAGACGACGACGACGACGAGAGCGAATCGACGACGAGCCTCAATATCAACGAACTGTTCATGACATCCCCCAATAAAAGCGCCATAAGTCTCGGAGGTTCTGATCACGGTTGTCCGGACGCGTCTGGGGGCCCCGGAATGACGTAGGCGACCGCGACCATCGACGACAGATCCCGAGCAGCGCCCATCCTGGCGCCTCTGCACCTCCTTGCGACGCGCGAAGGTCCCCTCGGCCGCGGGCGAGGTGGGCCGTGGGGCATGAATCAACCGGCAGCCTACACGCCCCTCGAGTCGCTGTTCCTATTCCAGTCGTTACTGGCGCATGGGGTCGACGCGGGAGCGTTCGCACGCATCTCGGAGCTTCTCAAGAACAATGCGCTGATCAAGGGCGGCGCCACCTACGACCCGGCGCGTCTGACGCCCGACGCGCTGCAGCAGCTGTTCCTGCTGCTGCTGCGGGAGGAGGTCAAAGGCGATGAGGCACGGCCGGACGGCACGGACGCTTCGTCGTCTCCGGGATCGCGCAAGAGGAAGCTGGGGAGCCCCCCAGTCCCATCGCTGAAGGATGCGTACGAACACATAGAAAAGGTCCCTGCACTGGTCGATCGACTGTACTCCCGATACCGAGAACATGTCGTCAAGCAGATTCGAGAGGAGGAGAGCAAGTTTGCCAGCGTGCAGAGAGACATCCAGGTCCTCGAAAAGGCCGAAAAGGAGAGGCTCGCCAAGGCTGCGAGCCAAAGCGCCGCGCCAGTGCTTGCCCCTCGCGAGGCAAAGGCTGCTCCCAGCACTTCTCCAGTTCCGACACAAGGCGCCATCAAGCGCGGACCAACTCCGAACACGCCAGTCTATCCGCCAAAGCCAGGGGCCGCAACGGCTGCACATTCCGCGGTTGCGCCGCCGAGTCATTTGCCAGCCGGGACTCCGCCTGCACGGCCGTCGCCTTCGCCTAAGCCCACGAATGCGCCTGCTTCTGTACTGCAACCCCCTGCTGGTCTCCCCCAGACTGGGTCTCGAGTGTTGCAGGCGCCGGTCCAGCCTCCGAAGCCGGCCATTTCGCCTCGGCCAGATGCGACGAACAAGACCAAGGATGCTGCTGGACCGCCCCCGTCATTGACAACTCCGGCTGCGGCCTTGAAGTGGGAAAAGCCGTATCAGCCTCCACAAGCTGGTCAGATACCTGCCGCGGGACAACCTCAACAGAACGTCCCGCCGAACGCTGCTGGCTTGCAAAGGGGTCAACAGCAGCAGCCGTGGCAGCAACAGCAAACTCAATATCCCGTTCCGGCACAAGGTGCGGCGTCGCAACCCCGCCCGCCAGCAGGTAAAGCTGTATTAGTGCCTCCTCAGACGACTGGTCAATTGGCAGCACCAGTGCAACCTGGCCCTCCTCGGCCACCATCGACGACACCCGTGCCTCCTCCTGGACGGCCGATTCAACCCCAGCAAGCCCAACAACAGATTCCACGACCCATAGCCTCTGCATCGCCGGCGACGCAAAAAGATGCCGCTGGGCCTACAGCGGTTCCTCAAAAATGGCCCCAGTCTCATATTGCGGCCCAGCAGGCCCAGCGAGCTTCCCCATCCACCTCTCCCGCTCCTCTTACCTCGCCGAAGGACAAGGCGTATGCCTCACCGTATACTACCCAACCTCCACGGCCAGCCATTCCTGAGCACATTATCCGGCAAGCTGCCGGTACACCTGCCGCCAAACGGCTCAGCCCCGTAGCGGCGCCGCAAACTCCCAGATCCACTACACCTGCGGCCATTTCCAGAGGCTTTGGGACCAAGTGGGCATCTCTTTCGACCCCCTCAACCCCAGGTCCGATTCAGGCAGAACCAGAGAGTCCCGCGTACGAGCCTGTCAGCCCGCCTCCGCGCACTCCCTCGATCACTTCAGATACAGCCAAGACTGGCACAAAGAAACCCATGCCCAGGCCGACGCCTCAAGGAGAGCTCACTACATCCAGAACACGCGGCCGACCAACTCGCAACGCTCGGTCGAGTGCCACGCCTTCTGTTAGTGGGACCAGAAGAAGCCAGTCGGTGGCTTCGCAGACGGACGAGCTGTCCATGGACTATTCTACGCTATCTACGAAGATTAAGAAGGAGGTTCTGACGCCTCGGCCACATGATGATGCGGGCGACACAACGGCAGATGAGAGTGTGCACGGCCGGCCACATATGGCTACCCCTGGTAGCGTATCCTCACGGCTCGCCAAGCGAAAGCGACAAGAGACACCACCAGAACCGCCAGCACCTCCAAGCCACGTGCTGTGGACCCGAGGTTTCACCAAGGTATCGTCTTCAGCATTGGACCAGATCTCGAGCCACCGGGATGCCAACATGTTTGCGACTGGGGTTCGGGAAAAGGATGCGCCAAACTATCGCCAGATTGTGCTGCAGCCGCAGGACATAACATCAATTCGCTCGGCGATTAAACAAGGCAACAAGGCTGCGATTCAAGCAGCAAGCAGCCTTCCTGGCGGCGATCCCGGTACGGCGAGCGTCTGGGTTCCACTATCCGAGGACCTCGTCCCGCCAAAGGGTATCATCAACAGTGCGCAGCTGGAGCGAGAACTTGTCCACATGTTCTGCAACGCAATCATGTACAACCCGGACCCGGACCGCGGTCTCGGCACGGCCTTTGTAAAGCGTTCCCAGGACGAGGAGGAAGAGATTGTCGGCTACCACCTCGATGAGAATGGCGTGGTGAAGAACACGCGGAGCATGTTCGTCGAGGTCGAGAAACTCCTGGGCGACCTTCGCAGCGCGGAAAAGGAGCGCGGCGTGCCGCCGCTGTCGTCCACACGCCAAGCCAGCGTAGCCACTCCGGCGGACGATACTGCTGAGGACGAGGATGAATTGGCGGGAGACGGCGGCACTGCGGCGAGCATCGTGAAGCGACGGCGCATCAACACAAGAGGTTGAGCAATTGTGGTCGGGATGAGCGGGCGTTTGAAGGCCAGTCAGGGCTGAGATTGTGTGCGTTCTTTTGAGCCGTGGACAGCGTGCGAGAATGAAGCTATGCAATAATAATAATCTTGAACCTCACTCAACAATCATGGCTTAAAATTATGATCTTGTCGTAATGTGAGTCTTACGCTAGCTGGGACGTACCCTCTGCAGACTCCTGAACGCCATGCTCCTGGTATTACAAGCCCCACGCCCGGCGCCTTTTAGTCCGAATTGCCAAACCATGTCCTCCCTCTCTTACTTTGCATTTATTACACTATTAAGTCCTCTCTTCCTTCTACTCCAATTTCGTCACTCCGTGGGACATGCTCGATCGATTACTTCGCTCCTCCTTTTTCACGTCCACGGGGAGTGTCTTCCGCGGCCAGTCCGGGCAAACGTCGATGTTTTCTCGCGGGAACCACCATTCGAGGAGGAGGAAAAAGAGGTAGTCGATCACGACACACAGGCAAAAGAGTTTGCCGGCCCATATGCCGCAGCCGTAGTAGCGTTTGAGGCGGTCAATGAGGGTAAAGTTGCGAACGCGGCTGCCGTTGTAGCCACCTGTGTCGAAGCCGTAGAACTCCTCCTCGGGGATGGTGCCAGTGATGCCGTCGTAGACGCGCTCAGTGCGGAGGGCGACGTTGGCCCACGAATACATCTTCTTGACCTGGTCGTGAAACTTGTCTGTGCGCACTTTGCCGGCGCGAACGGCAGAGATGGCCTTGCCGGTGGCCAGGACGAGGTCATCCTCCTCGGGCTTGGCAAAGGTAGTCATGTGGGAAGGGAGCACCTCGGGGATGCCACCGACCTGGGTGCAAACAACGTACAGGCCGCAGCTGGCTGCCTCTACAATGACTGTTCCAAATGCCTCGGTCAGAGATGGATGAAGATAGATGTGACCGCGGATCATGACGTCGCGGACGTCTTCGTGGCGAATGGGGCCGAGCATCTCAACGCGGTCTTGCAAGATGTTGGTCTCGATCATCTGCTCGAGGTCAATAGCCTTGGGGCCAGAGCCGGCGATGACGAAGCGCGTGTTGGGGTGGTTCTCGAGGATGCGAGGAATAGCGGCAGTGAGGAGGTCGGTGCCCTTGTTGTAGAAGAGGCGAGATATGACGACAATGGTGATCATGTCGTTAGGGCCGAGGCGGTTGGGGGAAGGTTCGTGGGCGAAGCCGGCGCCCGGAGAGGGTGGTTTATGCCGTGGCCGGAAATTTTCGGCGACGACAGCATTGGGAATGACGGAGACCATGAGGGGGTCTAAAGACGCGCGGAGGACGGTATTTTCCTTACTGGCAGCGGTGTCAGATGTCGTCTTGTTCGTGGCAGCATCGTATAATCCGAGCATGACTTACCACGTGTGGCTCACACAGATGCTGTGGTCCACATCGCTCAGGGTGAACTTGAGCAGCTTGTTCGTCAGGATGCTGGCCGCGTCGGCAAAGCCAAAGAGCGAGTGGTCGGTAAAGACGGTGCGCAGACCCATGGTCCTCGCGTGAAGGATGCCCTCGTGGCACAAGCTGCTCAAGCTTCCATGGCCGTGGACAATCTCAATATTCTCGCGGATGCAGATGTTTCGCAGCATGGGGAAAAACGAGAAGACGGTGGGAAAGGTGGTCTGGCGGTAGACGACGAAGAAGGGCACATGGTAGACCTTGAGGCCGTTGGTTAGATAGCGCACGCCCTTGCGGTCGTCGTAAGCGTGTGTGATGATGATGACCTTGTGCCCGCGGTCTATGAGCTTGCTCGAAAGCTGGTAGATGTGCGATTCGACGCCGCCGGGCTGCGGGAAGAAGAAGTCGCTGACCATGGCGATGTTGTAGGTGCGACGCGCCATGGCGGCGGGTTGATGGGCGGCGCCGGGCCCGCGAGTGGACGTCTACTCGTCGATGGGCCAATTGCTGGTGCCGCAGCTGCGTGGGCGCAGTCCCCGCATCCCATCCACCGCGCTGTGAGTGAGAAGGGGATGCTGCCGGTGAGCTGCTCGTATACGAAGTCGTGTAGCTTCGGGACGATGATGTCGCTTGAACAGCATTGGACAGGGGTAGGACGGCTGATAAGGCTGGCGGTGGGGCGTGGCAGAACAGCGATAAGACCCGCGACCGCCTAAATTTTTGGAGCGAGCTTCTGCCAGCTTCAGCAACCCGCAGTTCCCCTCCACCACACGCCGCTCTGGGACTCTCTTCCCGCCGTGGAAGAGCAGCTGGCACAGGAATCATGTACGCGAGGTACATTCCTCCGGTGAAGGGCCCCAAGGCCACCACTGGTGTGTCGAAGCCTGCGGAGCCGCCTTTGGTCGAGCCGACGGTCAGAGCTCCTGCACCGCCTCCGGCCAACACGGCCGCGGATGGCTTCAGCTACGCTCGTTACGTGCCCGGGTCCAAGCCTGCCAAGAAGACGGAGGAGACGGCGACGATACAGTACTTCAATGACGAGCCAAGCCCACCGAAGCCCAAGCGGAAACGAGAGGCCGCGGACGAGGCGCACGAGGCTCGCCAACCCGGAAGCAAAAAGCCCAAGAATGGAGGAGAGATAAACGGTGTCAGAGGAGCGGCAGCGCAGCAAGATGCTGAGCCCAAGAAAAAGAAGAACAGGCGGAAGAGGAAGCAAAGGACCATGGCCGACTCGGACAGTTCAGACTCCTCCGAGGATGAGCTGCCCAAGCCTGAGCCTAGCCCAGCCGAGTCACCCAAGCTCGAAGTCTCAGCTGCAGTAATTGAGGCTGAGAAGAGCGGCAATGCCGACAAGAAAAAGCGCAAAGAGAAGTCAAAACGTAGGCAAGCCGAAGCCGAGGCTGCCGAACCGATGCCAGAGCCAGAAGACGTCTCTATGGTCGATGCGATTGAAGTCGTAGAGAGCGTCGATGTCGCGCCAACTTCAGAACAAGAGGGCACAAAAGAAACGAAGAGGAAGAGGGACAAGAAGAAGAAGAAGGCAGAGATTGACGGAACGACCGAGGATCCACAGGAAGAGGAACCAGAGGACCTGCGGCACAAAGCAGTTCTCGAGCGCAAGACAAAGTCCCTCAAACTGGCAGGCGAGGCTGTGCAGGAGAATGAGGCTGAATCTGAAGAGGAGCCGACGGAGCTCCATGGCCTAGAGCCGCTACCGCAGCCAGCCGTTGTGCCGGAGGGCGACGCGAAGCCCACATACGATACCCTTCCAGGATGGCTAGCGAAGCCTATCCGTGTCTCTCAAGATACGCGAGCATCATTCAAGGACCTTGGAATACCTCCGAGACCAACCCGCATCCTGGAGCAGAAAGGATTTGCGGACGCCTTCGCGGTCCAGACCGCCGCAATACCGCTATTGCTGCCCACGAGTAAGAGCCGCCCCGGAGACGTCCTCATCTCTGCCGCTACGGGCTCAGGTAAAACATTGGCGTATGCTTTGCCCATCGTACGGGATATAAGTCAAGGCGTTGTGACGCGACTACGAGCTCTGGTTGTTCTGCCGACGCGAGAATTGGTCAAGCAAGCTCAAGAGGTCTTTGAGACCTGTGCTAGGGCATACGATGGAGAAGATCGAAAGAAAGTGCGGATCGGCATCGCGATTGGCAGTCAATCCATCAAGAACGAACAGGAGACGCTGATGGAGAGCGAGTCACGATACGATCCAGATGCCTACAAGAAGATACGAGAACAATCGCAACAGCAACGAAGTCAAGATGCGACGTCGGCCAACGTGGATGACATTTTCGGCCCAGAAGAGCAGGACCCCAGACTCGGCGCCTGGGAAGGCCAGGTGGTGGACTTCTCGTCCAAGGTTGACGTCTTGATATGCACCCCTGGACGACTGGTGGAGCACATCGACCAAACCCCAGGCTTCAGCCTTGACTACGTTAGATGGCTCGTCGTGGACGAAGCCGACAAAATCCTGGCCCAGAGCTTCCAGGGCTGGCTCGATCTGGTGCTGGAGAAGTTCCAGATCAACAAATTCGGCGCCCGGGACTTTCCCGACATGGAGTATTCGGGAGTTCGCAAGGTGATTCTCAGCGCGACCTTGACGAGGGACCTGAGCCTCCTAAGTCAGCTGGCATTGAGGAGGCCGCAGCTCATCGTTTTGGAAAGCGACGGGGCGGCGCAGATTGCTGAGCACACTCTCCCAGCGTCGCTCAAGGAATTTGCCATTCGGGTCCACGAAACAAATCTCAAGCCTCTATACCTGCTCGATCTCCTTCGCGGACAACACATGAAGGCTGCGGAAGTGAATGGCGTCGATGCCACTCCAGAGTCGAAAGAAGACGATGCTTCCGACTCAGACAGCTCTTCAGACACATCCTCAGACTCGGACTCAGACTCGGATACCAGCTCTGACTCTTCAGACGCAAGCTCCGTTTCTGACGCCAGCCCGCCAAAGTCTCTCTTGCCGCACTCTCTCATCTTTACCAAGTCGAACGAGTCTGCTCTCCGTCTGTCACGGCTGCTCGCATTGCTCGACGGGTCATTGTCAACACACATAAGCACACTCACTTCCACCACGCCCACACATATCCGTCGCAAGACACTGCGCGCCTTCACAACGCCGTCATCACCTGTTCGCCTCATCATCGCTTCTGACCTCGTCGCCCGTGGTATCGATATTCCGAAATTGGGACACGTCATCAACTACGATCTGCCGCCCAGCGTCGCCGGCTACGTCCATCGCGTCGGCCGTACGGCGCGTGCCGGAAGGACGGGCTGCGCGTGGACACTGGTTGCAGACGACGAGAGTGGCTGGTTCTGGGGCAAGATTGCCAAGGCCCAGGGCGTGAGGCGCGCACAAAAGGTCGAGCGGACCAGGATAGAGGAGATGGACGAGGAGCGCGTCAAGACGTACGAGGAAGCTTTGGCTAAGCTTGGAAAGGAAGCGCTCGAGATGAGAAGAAGATAAATAGCAGGCTAATCAAACACCAATGCCAAAGGCGTCTAGCGATGCCAGTTGCGCACAACTCCAAGATCCATGCAGTGAAGTCCGCCCTATTGATGGCTCGACGTGTGTCTCTCTGCATTGGCCGTCGACGCTGTCTCGCCTTCCCGCACAGCGCCGTAGCCGCTTGACGCCTCTCCTTGACGAGAAGCCGTCTCCTCGTCGGCGGGCGACAGCAGGGCCCGGCTGCTGTCATTGTCGGGATCTTCATGCGGACTTCGTAGGTCTGTCCACCAGGCTGTGCGATCCTTCATCATTAGCAGACCCAGGATCTATCGGTTCGGTCAGCAGACGCCCTCCGGGGGAGAGGAACAATGGATCATGAACGACCCACCTGCATCAGCCCAACGGCGAGCACAACGCCGAAGTCGAGTGCAGACGTCGCTTGCATGGCGCTTCTCCACGGCGCCATGCATGTCTCAGTTCGATTGTAGATCTCAGAACATGTCTTTGCGCCGCTGAACGGATACGCGCGGTCATCCAGGAAATCGAGTCCGCAGCAGCGGTAGGTGTTTTGCACGAGACGAATCGACTCCCAATCGCGCGCTGCGAAGAGCGTGTCCCACTCGTGCTCAAGGACGAAGTCGAGCGCATGAGACAGCACGACGCCTTCGAGCAGCAGGGCTGCGAGCACAGCAGTGATTATGGCCTGCAGGCCCTGCAAAACGACGGGGGCGAGGCGCGCAGGCAGATTTCGCGGCGGAGTGGCACCAGCACAAGCGTGCGAGGTGCGCAGCAGGTTGGGGTAGATATAGGCGTTGAGAAAGGCGGCGATGGGGAGGATGACGGCGAGGACCGTGATGATGGGAGATATGGGCAGGGAAAGGTGCGAGGTGTGGAAGTGGACAACGCTGAGCGTGTTAGCCGGCGACAAGAGCAGCACGAAGGCCTCGTGAGGGATTGACGTACACGGCGACGGCGAAGAGCACGACGCTGGCCTAGAAGCTTGTTAGCTGAGGCTCGAGACAGGCGTGGGCGGCTCGCCACTGACAAGCATGTACACGACTCCCGGGTTCACCATTGCGCCGGCCAGTCGTTGAGTCGACTACAGCTTCTCATTCGTAAATTCAGAGAATTCGCAGTCGAGTTAAGAAATGGCGAAGCTGGAGAGGGGAGGGGAAAGCGAAGAAACGAGGTTGTCGAGACGTGTCTCACCCAGCCTTTGGGGTTGGAGACATTGGAGACGGCGTGACTGCCGCCGACCCCGCGCAGCCCACGTCATGGCAACGACGGCGTAATCTTGTCAACTGCCTGCAGCGCGACGAGCGCTGGATATTTGGAGACGCGTAGCACGAGGGTGGAGGGAAGTCGTACGTTGGTGGTGAGTGAGCTGAGGGAGTGGAGGCCGGCCTGCAGGGGCGTCCTAAAACGTTCGCAGTAACATGAGCGGTAGGCTGGCCTGCCATTGACGAAAACTTCATGTGATAGTATGGCCATTTTCCGCAGTACGAGTTCGAGGTGCGTATTCAAGAGTCACGAATACGGACTGCCGTATTGACAAGGTAATTAGCGATTGTCTGAAGTCGGGGCGACTGCTCTCCTGTGACCGTCACTGCGTCGTGTAAGTGCCGTCCGCATTGGCTTCGCGACACCACATGTGCATGAGATCCAAGGGCATATATCATTTTTTTCAATTCGCTCAAAGTGTTATCCACAAATGTGTATGAAACAAGAAAGATGACGCTTCTTCAGAATATGCCAAAAGCAAATCGCTAAATTTCAGTTCAATCATATATGCGCCAGATCAGTCAGGCCATGTACATACGGCAACCAGCCTTGATACTCAAGCGCAACATTAAGCCCCTTACTGCGAGACGTTGTTAAAGGCCAGCAGGTTGACAGTACCGCGGGTCTGGTCCGTGATGGCGTTGGGGGTGGCGAGCTCGCGGATGCGGTCGCAGAGCGCCTTGGTTCCCGTGAGGCCCTCGAGCGAGCCCAGGTAGGCGGCCAGGCCCACGATGTGAGGCGTGGCCATGGAGGTGCCAGTCTTGCGGGTCTGTATTTCACACAACAGTCAGTCACAGGATCTCGGATATCCGAGCACACTTGGCGAGAGCACTCACAGTACCACCGCCGGGCTTGAGGGACTCGATTCCGACGGCCGGGCCAAGGATCTTGACGGGCTTGCCGTAGTTGGAGTTGCTGTAGCGGGTGTCGTCGATGTCAGTGCCGCCGACGGTGCACACCGAGGCCTCCGAGGCGGGCGACACGCGTGAGGCGTCCTTGTTCTCGTTGCCGGCCGCGACGCCGAGGAAGACGCCGGCGTCGACGAGGTTGCGCGCCGCCGTGTTGACGGCGCTCGAGTAGCCGCCGCCCAGGCTCATGTTAGCCAGCACGCCCTTGGGGCAGTTCCTGTTCTTGGAGTCGGTCGCGACGAGCTCCATGCCGCTGATGATGACCGAGTTGTCGCCTCGGCCGTCGTTGGCGAGAACCTTGATGCCGAAGAGCTGCGTCTTCTTGGCCACGCCGTACGTGTCGCTGCCGACAGTGCCCGCGACGTGTGTGCCGTGGCCGTGGCCGTCCCCATCCTCGCCCTGGTAGAAGCTCTTGATCATCTGGGCACGACCGCCAAAGTCCTGCCGCGAACGGTTAGCCCCTATTCTACCCTGTGCGTCTGTGTTCTTTCCTCATTGACGGCCAGACTTACAGGATGGTCGACATCGATGCCCGTGTCAAGGATGTAAGAGCAGGTGCCCTCGCCCGCGCTGTCATCGTAGACGTACGTGCTGGAACCCTGCTCGCGGTGCGAGATGCGCCCCAGGCCCCAAGGCGCTCCGGTCTGCTCCACGATTTCGCTGATGTGCGACTTGCCATCCTGCTCAATGTACTCGACCTACCATGTGTCAGCAAGCTGCTCATTATTACTCCAGCAACGAGACGACGTGGCCGTGACTTACATCGGGGTGGTCCCGGAGCGTGTCGAGCGTGCTCTTGTCGAGCGTGGCCGCGAAGCCGCTGAAGAGGTTGTTGTAGACGTGGTCGGCCTCGCCCGTCAGTGACTTGATGGCGTCCTCGAGGGTGGACAGCGCACTGCCGTCGCGGAACTTGACAATGTACTTGTCGGCAATGAGCTCCGCGTCGCCACGCGGGGCCAGCAAGGGGGCCGGCTCGGCGCGCTTGGCCGGGGCGGCGGCCACAAGGGGCAGGATGGCGAGGAGCGCAGACAGACGCATCTTGAAAGACCACTCTGGGTTAAGAGAATTGGGCTTGAGCTGGAGGTCACAGAGACGAGGTGATTGGGGCACGAAGCTATCGAGATCAAACAAGTCGAGGCGGATGAACCTCTCTATTTATCTTGCTTTACTTAGCTATGAGTCTTCCACCACTGATAGCTTACAAGGTAAAGCAGGAGTAAGAAGTCCACATCCAAGGAACTGCCATCATCCACCTGCCCAGACAGGAAGCCCTCTATCTCGAAGCTTGCGAAGCTGGAGCGAAGCGATACCCCATCCGAGCGGTCAGGAGAAGAGGAGACAACGGCCATGGGGGCTCCCGAGAGCATAAGCCGGCAGTGCCAAGTCCACTCTTATCGAGTGGTTCCTGTCAAATATCGATGCCGTGGGCTTCGAGCCCCGTGATACATATTTCCGGACAAGCTCCGAGTCGTGACTTGCACCAAAACACAATTCGAGTGACATGTCCAGACTAATGCAAGTCTGTCTCACTAAGCGGGCATCGCGCCGGTAATTACATGGCATCGAAGGTGCTGACCTGCCAAATCAGTAGGGAGAGCAAACGATGAGAGTATTAGCAGAAGACCACTGTTGTTATCTGCTTCTCTTGGCCAGAGTGTACAAAGAGAAAAGGCAAGGGAGGGTGCCTTTGGCCAACCCATCGAGGACCTGTGAATTAGAAATCGAGAAGCTCGCCGTCTATGGCAAATTCATCATCCTTACGCACGCCGGCTTGTTGTCCCCTCCGTCATCGACGCCTTCCAACGTGCCTCGTTTTGGTTCATGGCCGTTGAGTCCAAGGGAACGAAAGGAGCAACGGCGAATGAGTCTACGGAGCAGGTCTTGGGGCGGCCACTTCGTGAGTGCCGATGCCAAGGAGACAAATGCCTGCCCGACGCAGCAAGGCGCGTGCCGATCCGTCTGCTTCAAGAGCCGCGGTCGGCCAACTTACCGAACGAGACCATCAGAGTCGCTCGACGTTGCAGTGCCGGGCCTGTCAGTTGCGATTGCTGGACCCTCTGTGGCTTACGGGCCCCTGAGTAAGGAATAAGCTTGTGCCGCATGGTTAATCGCTTGGCTTGGCCGATGGCCTCCGACTTGGACGCACCATCCGTAACGGGCTGTTCATCCGGGGCACATCCACGCAGGAACCGGGCCCCGGCAAGGTGCCTCGAATGCGACGCCCCGGCTCCTGCGAAGACGGTGGGCTCTTCTTACGGGAGTCGTCGGGTCCTCGAGCGGCTCGCGTATCGGATCGTCGCGAAGCATCGTGACCTGCTCGTCTCGGTGTCAATGACAACGCAGATTTGGAGCCTCGTCAGTGTCGTGGACCGCAATCCAGCCTGCGTCTGCAACACTTCTAGAACTTTGGGCCTACGGCGTCAAACGCTTCCTCGCCCTTGACCATCGGCCTTCCCTTTTCGGACCACCGCACCGCAACGTTCGAGGCGGGCCTCGATTGATTGATTACGCTCCACCACCGTCATCAAGCTACCGAGGCGGCGAAAGCCTGGAATCGAATCCTCGACTGGCCTTCCCAATCAAGCCAGTCTAGTCTGCTTTCCCCAGCATGCGACCGGTTTCTCCGGGTATCACGCAACCCGTGGGGGTCTCAACTTTCATCACAGTCTGCTTACGATAGGAAAGCATACGATTCTGGTCAAATGCAAGCCGCGCCATTGGATGACGCTATCGCCAACTCCTGCGGCCGGTTCGGCCTTCTTTCCACCTGCTGACTTGGTCACATCGGGCTTTCTCCTTTCTGGACGAGCAACGCCAGCGAGACTGTGGCACGGTGCCTTGGCGGACGAGCAAACACGCGACCCCGAGCTGCTTGGCGGACAACGGTTGGCACCGTGATGCTTCGTCAACATGGGCGCGTCGAGCTGGTCTCACTCGTCACATGCAATCTGCAGGTCCTCGCCTCGAAGCATCGATAAGGTAGGCAAGGCCACAATGCTACCTTCCCTGGCCACGAAAGGCAACATCCGAATCATCTACATGTTGGTGGAAGCTCCGGCTTCCCAGCAGTGACGCGGCAAGAGTGGCTGGCTCCAAATGCTCTGCAATCCAGGCTGATTGGTGATTGAGATTGTTGAGTTCCAAGTGCTCACATGCGGTTGTCCGCTCTCACCGACTCTCTTCGCAGAACCAGCCGCCGAAGGTAAAAAACAATCCCATTGAGGAGGGCCGGGTGGCAGAATCACTTAAGCAAGACAACGACGTCTAGGCCCTTGCGGTCTCCCTTTTTAATCAGATTCTAGGTGTTGTTGCTTCTTCATGGCCAACAAGATAACCTCACTTATACCAATCTTGATCCCCCTTCCCTTCCAAACTTCTTCGAATCCCTCAGCCTCTGAGTCGGTAGCCTCACAAATATCCATACCTATCATCATAGTGCCCCGAACCCCGTCCCTGCGGAAACTGTCCCGGCATTCTCCACCCAGGAGTTGGATTGCCAGCGCCCTCCCCGGTTATTAGCACGGGTGAGTGGTTCGCATCGCGATGCCGCACACACAGACACTCGACGCCTTCGTCGCCCACGGCCCGCCCACAGCCCGCCCAGCGACATCGTCGGTGCCGCAAACACACGGATGAGCCCTCGCGCGCCCGGGCCGCACAGCCGCCGCCGTCATGGCACGCATGGCCCTCGCAGAAGCGGCCGTGGCCAAGCGACCGCGCCGGGGACGGGCACTCCATGACGGCGCACTTGTGGGCCTCGCAATAGGCCGAAAAGTACAGCTTGGCGTGCGAGCAGTGCCGCGCCGCGCAGCTGTGCTGCGTGCAGTAGGAGGAGCCTGGCCGCTGCGGGCGGGAGCAGAACGTGTCGAGGTCGCGGTAGCGGCATGCGATAGGGGCGTCTAAGGGGGAGCCATCGTCAGTATTTTCTCCAGCCGCAACAAGCTGTGTTGATGACCTGGGTATAAAAGCAACTTACCTTGCTCGACAGCAACGAATGGCCCTCGTCTGGGCATGGGGAGAGCATCCATCATGTCATGAAAGGCAAAGTCGAGCTCTGCGTGAACACCACACCTCCCCCTGCGCACCATTCTCGCCTCACAGCCCGCCTCGAGGCACTCGTGCCTCTTGCAGTAGTTACCCAGATGCCTCTGCTCAGGGCAGCCATCTTCCTTGCACGAGTGCTGACGGCAATGGTTGCTCCCCGACGCCAACGCTTGCGCGCAAGCGGCATGCGCACACGTATGCGCCTGGCAGTATCGCCCCTTGACACGCATCTGGTCGCAGTTATGCGCCTCGCAGTAGTGCGCGCTGCAGAAGAGCTCCGTCACGCCATTGCCGCGGACGTGACACGGCCGCTCGCAGCCCCGGTACCGGCACGTTCGGTGCCTCTCGACGTGGTCGTCGTGTTCGCCGTTGTCGCCGGACGTAAAGGCCATGCCGCCGTCGAGCTCGCGGCGGTGGTCGGCACAGCGAAGGCAGTCTTGACTCTCTCGCTGGTTCGGGCAGCGCTCTTCGATGCAATTGTCTGCCGGGTGTCAGTTCACGCGCGTATTAATAGCCATGGTAGAAAAGAGCTAACTCACGAAACTCGGAGCAGTATCTGTAAACATTCGGCTTGCCCTCTCTTACGTGCTGTCTGCACGGAACACCTCCAAAGCTCGCCGTGCATGTGATATCTGCTCGGCCCATGCCGGTTAGTTGCTCATTTCGGCGTCAACGTTCAACACGAGATTAGAAACCTACGCTCGTCGCAAAAGGGACCGGTTCGACCCCGGGGGTACGGGCACGGCGAGCCGTCGGGCATCTTGAAGAGGCAGAGATGGTACCGACAGTACAGGGACTCGTGAAATATCCCGCTGCCTCTATGCGTGACGGTGTCAGTCTCTCTGCTGCACCCAACAGCCTTGCAGCGGCCGTGCCACACCCCCACAGGGGTAACTTGGTATTGCCTCAAGTTTGAGATCAAGGCCATGCCTGCTTCCTTCCTGTAGAACTTAATTGGGATCTTCGAAAGTATCGGTTGGGCACAATGCAAAGTCGAAACGGTTATGAGAATCCCCTTTTATAATAAATCGCGGTGAACCCCCAGCCGCCAGACCACCCGCTCGCCCTTGACGCCACCGGGAAACCACATACTCGTATCACGAAGCGATGGCTTTCCTGCAGCAGCCCGTTCACCGACTCCAGTGGTTCACCTCATAAACGTCATGACGACGTGGCAGAACCAGGATGCGACCACGAAAAGATAAAACACAGGCCTGGATATGCCCGTGTCGGTCTGTCGTACATTCACTGCAGCCTTGCATTCGGTCTCGTTTCGGGAGTAATCATCGCCTGGGCCAGCGGAACGATGCAGAGCATTCACAACCTTGCATTGTTGCGCAAAGACACCAATGCGTATCGGTAGGGCTTTCTTGTCTATCTGTTGCCTGCAAAACTGCCTGTGAAAACCGAACAATATTTTCCCTCACTCCGTGGTATCATGTCAGTGAAAAAAAAGCATACATAATGCTTGCCCGCCGTACCAAGCCTCCTATTTCTATGGCAGTATCAGGGCCGATGGAGCCGGGTACCTCTGTTTGCGCCTGAATGAATGTCAACGCCCTGAAAGACCAGCCAGCTGTTCCTACTTGTTCTCTTCATAACTCATACAGGGTGTGTGTCAAAGTCAAGGTAAAGCCGCCGCTGAGTGATTCACCCTGCTGACGGAGTTTCGATACCTGCCAGGTCTCCTCGCGTGCCACCAAAGTGTATCATGAAAGGCTTTGTGCGACGACAGCTTGGAGTCCCTCGAGCAGAGCCGCTTCCGCGGCATTGTCGTCGTGCTGTGTCACTTCCTGCGGCTTTGCCGCCTCTCCTCCTGAGGGAGTGCCATGAGCTGATTGCGCCGGAGTCGCAGCTGAAGACGACGGATGGGGATGGGGCGATTGGGACGGATGTGCCGGCGCCTGTGGTGGATTGTGTTGCTGATGTGCTTGTGGGTGAGCTTGCGTTTGCGGGCGTGGTTGAGCAGGTGTTGTCGTGGTCGTGGCCGTATCCGTGGCCTGTGCAGCCTGAGGCTGCTGAGCTGTCGGCATGCTAAGCTGGCTGGGAGCATGCTGAGCTTGTTGAGCTGGAGGATGGGCGTGGCTTGGAGTAGGAGTATGAGCCTGCGCCCCTGTTGCCGGCTGAGGAGTAGCGGAAGACCGCGCAGGGGGGCTCTGATGTTGATGTGGCTGCTGTGCCTGTGCCTGTGTCTGCGCCTGTGGTTGATAGTGATGTTGCTGGGTTCCTTGAGCCTGAGGCTGTCCGTATTGCTGAGCCAGGGGCTGGCCCTGCTGCTGCGGGTGCGGCCTGGGAGGCAGCTGTGCCTGTGGTCTTGGAGGGGCCTGTGGCATGGCTTGTAATACTTGCTGGGTTGTCGCCTTGGCACCTGGGATTCCCAGCCTCGCCGCTTGGGCGGCCAATGCCGCTGGACTCATGGTCCTCTGCAACGCCGCCGGTGTGGCGTGCTGCGCGGGTAGATTTCCCTGGCTTGACGTTCCATGCTGCGTCGATGGGGCAGACTGAGCGGCGCTCGCCGCCTGAGCGGGTGTCACATGGCTGCCTCCCATCCCCGTTGCAGGGCTCCCGGACGCTCTGCCTTGCTGCTGTGGCGGGTGCTGCAGCCCGCCGGCCAACGCCATTATCCCCTGCAGCTTGGCCTGATCCTCTTCCGAATTCAGCCTCGCCCGCTCCTCCGCCTCCTTCCTGGCGGCCTGAGTGGGCGCCCTTGTCTTGAGCTCGCCCGTGACAGCCTGCAAGTAGAAGGGCATCTCTGAGTTGGTCTTGAGGAAGAACAACTTGAGGTTCCGCGCCTTGTCTTTCAGTTGGACCTGAGTCCGGTCCTTGAGTATGTCGGAAATTGTGCCGTTCTGCCCAAAGTAGGTCAGGATCTGACTCCAATGCGGCCCTTTGACCATGTCGAGTCCGGCCATCAGCGCCTTTTCTTCTTCTTGAGTCCAAGGGCGGCGAGTCGAGTGAAGGCCCTCACGCCTCGTATGGGCTGAAGACTTGGACAGAGCTGCTTGGCGAGCCTTATCGTACAGTATCGCACTAGGAAAGGTCTGGTTCGGAGGTAGATTTTCTCCAGGGCCCGGTGCTTGAGCTTGTGGTTCCGGTGCTGGTTGCGCGTAGGTTGCGTAGTAAGGGTGCTGAGCCTGGTGCTGCTGCAGCTGGTGTAGGTACGGAAGTTGGGCGGCCATGCTCTCGGCTGTTCGATGTTAGCACTCCCCTGGGCCTCTCGAGACAAATGAAACTTACAGGTACTCTGGGGTACCGTCGGCTGGTATGGGACTGGCGAGAGCCCATGTAAGGTCGTCTTGACGTAGTTGGAAGTGCTCTCAGCCACTAGTGCCTCCAGCTCCTTGTAGTCGGTCATGAGGTCGATCTTGCCGTTCGTCTGGACGGGCGCATTGTCCGTTTTGGCCTCACCGTTGGTGTGTTCCGTCGAATGTTCGACGCCTTCTATGGCTTGGCCCGCAGCGGGCTCTTCCGTCAAGCCAGCTAGGGCGTTCTGAACCAGGCCGGACGCCGTCTTCTCGAAGAATGACGACAGGTCATCCAGGTCAAGGTCGCCGTTGCCCGCATCCTCCACCTCTGGCTCCACTTCGATCGGTTCTTCGTCGCCGAGATGGATAGGAACACCAAACTTGCTACCCACCTCCGACGCCGAGTTGAGCCGTGTCTTGACGTAGGACACGAAGAAGCGTAATAGCTCCTCCAAGGGGTGCTTTTCTCGCAGCGCAGCTGGGAAGCGATTAGCCTTGCAGCTTTCGGTAGGGGGACGAGGGGACATACTTGGCTCTGGCTGTGCCTTGGCCTCCCCTTGCAGCGTCTCCTTCCGGGATTGCACGGAGGAGACGAAGTTTTGGTCGGCAGAGGTTAGCTCGTTGCCCCCATGCTGCCCGCGCAACTTGTCCTCCAGCCCCGACATCAACACCTCTCCCAGCACCTCATCAGAAGGCTTTTCTGGCTCCTTTTTGACAAGTGTTTCCACCGCTCGTTGTGTCATGATGCCGAGGTAGAGTTCGGTCATGCCGGCTGGCAGGTCAGAAACCTGGCAGTTGAACATGGACAGGAAGTTCTCGTCGGCGTCGCTAAGTGAGCTGGGGGTTCCGTCTACGAGCCATGACCCGAGTTGAGCCAGATTGGCGAGGTCCAGGAAGGTGCGCGATTCGGCGTCGTGAATCCCCAGCTCGTTTGCTGATAGGACCGGCTTCGGCGTATAGAGGAGCCTGACTTGCTCGAGAGACCGTTTCAATTGATGATAGACATGCCCGTGATCAGATTCGCCACTTTTTATCAGCTTCATCGTCTCGTCGAGCGGTGGCTGCACCAGAACGAGCAGTAATGACAGCGCCTGTGAGGGTGCGCCCGTTAGCACCCAAGCCAACAACACAAGATGGGGCGTTCCGTACCAAGTTGCCCAGCGCATGGATATTCACATCGCGGATATACCGGTGCGGCTCCGCGAAAAAGGTCGCCGGCTCCCTTGGGGGTTCTGGGAGCGGCGCGCTGTCCACATCCATGGGCTCCGTCGAGGTGGCCGGGACATCGGGCGTGCCGTTGAACTGGTCCACCAGATCGCCCACGTTGGACAGCGCATTCTGCACGAGCAGCGCCAGCCCGTCCTCCAGCGAGTCCTCCTCAGCCTGGTTCCCCGTCTTTGATCGCTTCGCCTCTGGGCTTTCGTTTGCGCCGCCGCCAACGTCCTCGTACGGTCGCTTGGCCGCGAGCTCCGGAGACAGGTTGAAGTCGAATGCCTCCAGTCCGGTCGGCTCATGTTCTTGCTTGATGCCTAGGCAGCGGCCAGTCAGCAACACGGCCCCTGCAATGGTCGGCCTACGCTCGACGCAGGCATTGTCGCAAAGGCGAGCCCGCGATGCGGCCGCCAACCAGCCACCCATCACCGAAGACAGATCCGACGTACCTGGTGCCGAGACGGCAGCGCCAGCCTCAGCGTGCGCCGGCTCGGCCATGATGCCAATTAGCTCGATTACCGCGGCTGGGAGCACATTCGAAGGCGTATTGCGACGAGAAATGCAGCGCGCTCGGCTGGCAGCTGGGCGAGGTCAGTCGAGATAGCGGGCCTCGATGCGGGCGGTCGGAGAAAATTTGCTGAGTCAGTCGTCCGCTGCCCTTATATCGTGCCCCAAAATTCTGCCACTTGAGATACACAAGCCTCACAGCATTAGCCGCTGAAATTTATTGGCCATGGCGAATTTCAAAAATAACGGCGTCGAATGTCTGTCTGCGAGATTGGCAGCGGCTGGCGAGGTGAGCCGCAGACTGCTGCACTGGCTTTTTGCTCCCTTGACCCGTGCGTTCCCTTATTGTCGCGTGGTTGATTCTCGAGAGTCGCCGCTGTTGCACGCTGCCGGTACGGCTCAGCGTTCACCGTCGACATGCAAGGCGCTCGCTCCTCCCTTGTCCGCTGTGCCGAACTGCCTTAGTCAGCCGCCCCGCGCCCGCATGAGGACGCCGCTGAACGATTCCTCAACCGTGGTTGGCGGCGCCACTGTCTCAATTCCGGATGCGGCAGGAAGGACGGGTGGAGGCAGCAGCGAGGCCATCAATCCTAACGTGTCCAACGAAGTGACCTGAGAAACTACTGCAACTGCGTTGTTGGATTGGGGGATAGCGCTCGTGATGATGACAGTTCCTGTTGACTGGCTGCTTGAATGGCTGCCTGACTTGCTGTCGCACGGAACCACGCTTTATCGCTGCTGCACTATTACCGTCACCAGAGACGTGGTTGTTGCAAGCGCAATGAATGCCGTCGCCTACAGCATGAACTTCACAACATCCCTCTCCTCTTTGCTTATCAGGCCATCGTACCTGCCTGTTCATACGTTAGCCATGCTCATGTTCCAGGGCCAGGCTGCAAAATGGCCGACGCTTGAATAAATCCATAGCTTAGACTCTCCATCATCCTCGGACCCTGACCCTACGAAGTACAACATACGAGTCTTCATTCCTACATTTCAATCAACCGCCAAATGATACAGGCCTCCGCCATGATTGACAAATCGCAATGCCAAGCCCACACCCGCACCCCATGGGGAGGGCCAGATCACCGCTACGACTACCGCCTACGCTACTTCGTCATGGGCCTCCTCCTCGCCTCGTTCCTAGCCATTAGCGTTATGGGAATCGTCTTCATCTTCATCCATGGGGATGTCAATGTTGACACGACACTCAACGTCCAGTCGCTCCAAAGTGCTAAGAACGCGTCTGGGGCGGTAATGTTCCTAAATAACTGAGAGTGCCGGTTTTGAGAAATGGGTTACGGCTTTGGCAACGACTGAGTCGCCAATGATAGCGGAGCTCGCGGTACTTGGTGGTACGATGCAGCAATGGTCGTCAAACGAAACGGTCTCGGAAACTTGGTTGGACATGGGTGCTGGGTTCTATAGTGGTAGGTTCAAACACTTGTTCCGTTGATGTCCGATTTAAGCAGGACTCTCCCAATTCGCCGTCGGGAAGACAAAGAGCCCTCGGCAAGCCATCTGCATGCAAGCATGCGCCTCTCACTGGGGTCGTCGCGGCAAGCCCAATTCTGCATTCTCGCAGCCGCGCTTGCTGCGAGAGGTCTGCACATAGATCAAGCGTCATCACGTTCATGTACACCGAAATTCTTTGCCAAGGAAGTCTAACGGGTAATTGCATGCTGCAGACACTGAACAATTAATGGTACATGATGGGGGTATCTGGAGCGGGAACCGCTCAAGCCACCAGTCCAACATTATGATCCTACAAGAGGATAGCAAGAGAAAGCACAATCACCGCCACGCTGGCGCCAGAAATCGCCATCTGCCTATCAAACGATGCTGCCTTGCCACCATCACTCTTCTTGCTTTCCGTCGGCTTGGGCGTCTGGCTTGTGCTGGAGCCGGAGTCGGAGGGATCCGCCGTGGCACTCGGCACCGTCGTGTAAGTGCCGCTGTGGGTTTCACCCAGAGAGGGCAGCTTGACATTGCCGTTAACTTGCCACCAGCCGCCTTCTGTGGACGTAGGGCATGTGCGCGTCGACACGCCCTTGGGATCGTAATCAGCCTTCTTGACACCCGTTGGGTGGATGCTGGCCCACTTCGTCTTGAGATTATCAAAGTCTGGGCTTCTGGGGGTCGGGGTGCCTTGGCGGGCGGAACTACCACCTGCATTCGCGTTCTGTGACGGGTACGTAATGATGCCGTAGCTGTTCGCTTCCTGGATCCATTCATAAACAATTGCACCGCTCCAGTCGTCTACCATAGGCTTGCTGAAGATAGCGTCCTGATCGTCCCACTTGCGAGGCCCGGGGACGATGCAGCCAGTTTCGGTGAAGAAGATGGGAACTGGGAAGTTGTGTGCGTATTGTTGGAGCTGATCGTAGGTGGATTCTTTGTAATTGCTCGGGTCGCACCACGAGTATGAGTTGAGGCCGAAAAAGTCGACGTTGTCGGACGAGTTGCCACCGCAGGTGAGGTAGTCCTGAAGCATAGGCCGGAGCTCCTTGATGTCGGCGGCAGAATATCCGACGGGGATTTTGCGGTAGCCTTTCTTGTCGCGGTATGCTTTCATGTCACGAGCAGCGGCCTTGAGGTAGGGGGCCGCCGGGGAGGAATCCTTGGTGGCAATGTTTTCGTTGCCGATGAAGAATCCTAGCACGTTGTCGTACTTTTGGAAAGTGTCCATGACCTTGGAATACTTGTCGTACTGGGTAGAGTTCCAGTACAGATTGGCCTGCGAGCGCATGTAAGTCAGTCGCCGAGACCGAAGGCACCACGGAAGGAGAGACAAGGGGGGCTCTTACCGCCTCGATGTAAGTGCCGAAGGTATCCAAGTCGACGAGGACGTAGATGCCGGCATCGTCCAGCGTCTTCATGCATGCGTCGTGATCAGAGCCGGCGTCAACGTGATACACTCGGATCGTATTGGCACCAAGGTCTTTCATGAGGCTGGCGTCTAGCTTGCATTGGGTGTTGTCGACGAGAGGATCATCTGGGCTGAGCTGGTACGCAACACCTGTCGGGGTCAGCACCACATGATGCATCGAGGGAGGCAATCAACGGACCTTTGATAAAGAATTGCGATCCGTCCTTGTTGAAGAATTTGTTGCCATAGGCCTCGATGGCGTCGAGAGCCGCGGCCGACGCAGCCAGGCCAGAAATGGCGGCATAGAGAGCGGTTCGCAACATGCTGTGACGTCTCAAGAGCTATGCAGGTGCGATTGGATGATGCGCGTGTCTTGAGGCGCGGGTGCCAAAGTTTGCCGAGTGCAAAGAGCAGAGCCAATGCTACCAGCGACGCCGATTTCGAGTCGGGCAGTGAAGAGCAACAGCGACTCCAAAATGTTGGTGGAACAAAGGTCCAAGAGATAGCAAAGCCCGCGAGTCAGTCGCTGCAAAATGCAGAAGTTCGGCTTGGCCTCGCAATGAATCAGATCGAGAGAAGCGGAAGAATAAAGTGCGAGAGAAGACCCAGAAAACGAGCGGACGACGAGACTACCTAACGAGAGTCATCGACGGGGTGACAACGGCAGTTGCGTTTCGGCTCCTTGGAAGCCAGAATGACGACGGCGCGATGGTCACGGCTGCGGTTCCCATTAAATATAGCTCATTTAATACTAAGTGCCAACGGAGGCAGGATGTGCCTGGCGCTTTCCCACCGAGCGCCGGCCCAAGAACACGGCTACTCGTCTAGTACGAGAACTCCAGAGCCATGGGCCAGAGCGGGTTGGGGGCCTTTGGCTCGCTCTTCCCACTTGGCGCGCCCCGGACGGGCAGAACCCACTGCCCAGTGTGACAAGGGCCTGTCGGGATGAAGCCCAACGCGGATGGCGCCTCGGAACATGGGTTAGCGAGCCCGCCCATTGGCGCCGACAGGCAAGGCCGAACAGGTTTCTCGCAGGTCACGGCAAAGCCTTCACCAACTCAGCCAGGGAAGTGGGCGGCACCCCACGCACTCTTGCCAACTCTGCAGCAGGGCAGTGCCATCATTGGCGCCTGAGAGAACTTGGCTTGTGGCCCCTGTGATGGTAAAGCCACTCCGGGCTTTTGACTCTGCTATCTCTGTTGGAGCAACGAGGCCGACGTTGCCGAGTCTATGGCGATGGCTTGAGCTGATCTTCCGGCGATCGTGCGCAATCGCATCCTAAGGCATCTCCATCTTTGATGCGCCTGTCTGCTCGTTTGCTTGACGGCGAGGCGCATGGCGCTCGTGTTCCCAATGCCGAATCTCAAAAGGCCAACAACAATCTAATTTATTAGACTCCTGCAGGATGACCGCATGGCCGGTTGCCCTGTTAGTTCCCAGCAGCCTGGAGCAGAGCGCTGGCTCCCCAATTGGCTCCAGACTCTGTTGCAGGCGCTAAGGCCTTGTTTCGCCATGGGTCCGCAACTGTGCCTCGTGTCGGAGCTCCCAGTCCGGCTGTTGCTTTCTGACAACAGCTGTCGTCAACGCCAAGCGCCAGGGCCATCGCGACTTCACTCCCTGGCCCATCTGCAGGTCGAGGGCGTTTTCGAAGGCTGAGCAGAAAGGGAACGCCGGATGTGTGCTCAGCTCGGCGATGACAGGTAGCCTGCCGCGGCACAGTTTGATCGCACAGCTTGATGCGTGCAGTCCCATTCACCGCAAGCACAGCCCAGCAACCGACGTGCCTCACATGAGGCAGAGAGTTTGCAATGTACACCAAGGTCGATGTCCAGGCCCCCGCGCCGCATCTTCGTGAATGCCAACGACGTGAGACGGTAGAGAAGTACAACTTCTGTGTCTGCGGCATGTGAATTATGAGTACATATAGTTGAATTCGGAGTATTCAGCCACCCATGTCCTATATAGAGAGCCATTCCCGCTTCCCTGCTCTGCTGCTTCTTTTTATTATGCGCAAGGCACGCATCGCGGCGCCTGCACCGCTACGCAGCCTTGTCCACGACCGCCTGACCGACGCCCTTCCTCCCAATGAAGGTCTTCATTCCCCTATCGACCCCCGACACCTTGCGCGCAATCAACTGCACGCCCACCGGCAGCACATTGTACCAGTCAACCCACCGCGCGTACAACGGCATGCCCGTCGTCGCGCCCTTGCCGCCGTCAATCGCCGCGATGACCTCTTTGGCCACGTCGACGGGCTCCACGACAGGCGCGAAGAAGCTGTTGGGCGTCTGCACGCCGTAGAAGAGCGGCGTGCTCAGCTGGCCCGGCGTGACCAGGACGGTGCGGACCTCCGGGTGCGATTCGCGCAGCTCGGCCGTAAGCGAGCGGTGCAGCGCCGTGATACCGGCCTTGGCGGCGGCGTAGTCGGTCAGCTGCGCTGCGCCGAGATGTCCTATGACGGACGAGATGTTGACAATGGTGCCGCCGCGGCCGGAGCGCAAGATTGCGGGCAGGAAGGCCTTGAGGCAGTAGAAGGGACCAAGGAGGTTCGTGGCGAGGCTGGTGTCGATGTCGTCGAGGGTGAGGTTGAGGAACGACTTGCCCACGACGATGGCGGCGTTGTTGATGAGTACGGTGGGCGTGCCGAGCTGTTCACGATCGTCAGCCGTGGAAATGCATGAGTGCGTCTCAGGGGCAGGTCCTCACATCTTTCTCAATCTCCGCTGCTACCTTTGCGACCTGCGCCTTGTCGCTCACGTCGCATCGGTAGTACGTCACGCCCCTTGCCTCGCCATTCTCCATGTCCTTGATGTCCAGCACGGCGACGGTCGCGCCACGCATGCCGTACACCTCGGCGACCAGCATGCCCAGGCCGCTGGCGCCGCCCGTGATGACAATCACCTCCTCGCTGAGGTCCACGTCCCGCGGCAAGCCGTGCGCGATGCGCTGATTCACCACATTGGCCATCCAGCAGAGCGTCACCAGCGCAGCCCACGCGATGCACAGCACCATCGGCGGCGCCTCCCACTTCATCGTCCGCGCCCGGAGGCATAGGGGAATGATCCAGGCCACGAACGGGTGCAGCAGGGTCACGTTGAGGACCTTGAGGAACAGGTCGACGGATAGGGGCGCGAACCACGAGTCGCGCTGCGGTGGCCGCGGGTAGCTTGCGCCGGCCGACATACTGGCTGGTCGATGATAGGTGACGAGTGAGCGAGCGAGAGGTCTTGAAGTGCCAGATCTGTGCCGGCTGCAAGGAAAGAAAGACTGGACCAGCCGTGGCGCAGAGAGAGTGTGTGAGGAGGAAAGGAGGGAGAGAGAGAAAACGTCGAACGCTGAACGATCGCCCGTGCTCTTGGACCGAAGCTCGTGAACAAAAGGTGGCGGTTTGAAACAACTGGCACATGTGAAGCGCGAACGCCCGTACCCCTGGTTTCTGACCCTGGTCAAGCGCAGCCGCAGTGGAGCGCACCACGCGGTCTGAGCCGCATCTGTGTGCAAGCCCAAGTACCGTTTCGAGCAGCTTACAGAACAGGAAGTGCTGTAATTATGAGTAGCCTCACCAAGGCCAAAATGAATGTGTTGGCCAATTGCATTCTGTATTTGCCCGATATCAAGGTCCGCAATACATGTCCATGCTCGGCGTCCATCGCCAATGAGGCCTGCGTCTACTTCAGACAATCAAATCAACATCGCCATTACGTGAGGTACGAGTACGGAGTATTGTTGGCTGCGGGCGGCTGGGAATTCAGAAATCGAAAGGTAATGTGTGGCCATGGTTCCAGAAAGGCGACCGGAGAGGGTCCCATCCCAATTCTTATTCTGCGGAGATTCTCTATCGTACAACACGCCCCAACAAGTCACTTGCCCGCTTGCTTCCCGCCCTGCGCGCTCCTCGACCTCCCCTCGACATATCGCCTCGTCTGCTCCTCCTCCCACTCGCGCTCCCTCTGCGAAGCCTTCTTGCTCCACTCGTGATACCCCGGGTCTCGCGCGATGCCCTCCCGGCGCCAGCGCTTGGGGGGCTTCACGCCCAGCGCGGCCTTCTGCTCCCAGACCTGCTTCCCGCGTCGGAACCAGCGCTCCTGCCGGTCCTGCTCCTCGTCCACCGACGGCTGCCACCTGCTCTTGAGAATGCGTCGGATGGCCTCGGACGATACCTCGAACTTGTCCGCGAGCGCCTGCGTCGTGTACACGTCCGGGAACTGCGCGTTCAGCGCGCGGATGCCGGCCAGGGCGTCGGGCGAGAGGCGTTTGCGCGGCTTCCAGCCCTCGGGGAATTTCTTCTTCAGTGCTTCCTTTTGCGTCTGCCAGCTTTCGCGCTGGTGTTTGGGCTCGGCTGAGGGCTCGTCACTAGGAATCTTGGCAAGGTCGGAGACGCTCAGCTTGGGTTTCCGTATGCGCTGTGGCTTCGGACTGCTGTTCGGTGCAACTCCCGTAGATGTATCGGGTGCATTGCTTTGAGTTTGGCGGTCTTGCGGTTTGGCTTTCTGGGTTGACTGTCGTGGTTCCCGAGACGCCTCGTCCGGATCGACCTTACGGGGCGAGGCCGTCGAACCATCACCTTCCTCCGCAGCACCACGAGCCTCTCGCACCGTCTCGCTCGCTGCCACGGCCGCCGCGCTATCTGCACTCTGTCGTTGTCGCGCTGACAAGCGGAAGCCGCGTGCCTGGCGCGGCGCAGCAAAGAGGCCGCCGTGCACCGCCGCTCGCGGGATCGTCGGCAGTGGCAAAGGAACTGCCGCCTCAAGCCTATGCACCTGGACCAAGCCCTGGACAAAGATGCGCCATGGCGTGACGCGGCAGGAGCAGCTCATCGCTGACGGAGGCCGTGCTGCTCGTTGTCGAGAAGCTGGCGTTTCGGGTTGTGCAAGAAAAGTCGAGGCCGAGTCGCGCCGCCGACGCAAATGAAATTCGGACGTCGCTCAGCAGGGGTCCCGAGGTGGGTCCGCAACCACCACGGCCGACTCAAGCGGAGAAACCTGTCCCGGCCAGTGTTCGCGTCATGGGCGACAGAAGACACCGAAGGACGCACATTCAAGGCACGTGTAGAATTCTGACGAGGCAAGAGAGTTCATGATAGCGATCGATTGGTTCCGCTATTTGAAGGTACCTTAGTATGCAGCTCAAGGCACATGCATACTGCCGCAGTGTCGATGCAACCCCGGCATCAAACAATGCATCAAGAAATATTACATTTTCCGCCTGCCAGCATCCTGGGCAAGGCAACGTAATGAGAGCCAACTAATTCCCAGCTTCGCTTGTAATAACTACGCCGTAAACGCCATCATGCCATTATGTACGCCAGCAATCCGACTCTTGCCTCAATGGAGGTTCAAGAGACCAGGGAAAAGACCGTCGCCCTACATCAGCTCGACAGGTGGCCGCGCCGTGTGAGCCATGATAGGGCGTGAGCTCTCGATAGGGCTGTTCTCAGTAGACTCGTCGGTGTGATCCTCGACCACGACAGCGGGAAGGTCAGGGGTAGAGCCATGCTCCTCGGGTCGATAGATGAGGGTGGAGCTGCGACTCCTCGTGCGGCCACCGGGCAAGACACTGTCGCTGGGGCTCATGGGAGAATCGGGTGCGGCGGCGTCTGGCCGGTGACGCAGTTTGGCCAGAGCGTCGGCGAGGTCCTCGGCGTGGACCATCTTGTTAGGCGCGTCCTCAAGGCGCATCTCCCAGCCGTGAGGAGGGCTCGGCGGCGGGGAGATGAAGAAGAGCTTGCCGGCGTCTGGCAACGCAAGGTGCTCGTCCTTGACCTCTAAACTCGTTTGCTGTCCATAGTATATCTTGAGGCGCTCGCCCATGACGGCCTCGCCGTCCCAGGCTTGCCGGACGGCAATGGCGGCATCGGTGTCGAAGAAGGAGATGACAATGCGGCGGAAGGACTTGAGTGGCGCAAAGGCATGGATAGGCGCCGTCTTGAGGATCAGATCGCGGATCGTCTGCAGGTTGTCGGGGAGGAAGATGTCGGTGTTGTTGAGGTTTGTGAAGAGCAGCGTGTTGGAGGGTGGCGTGGGCTGCGTCAGCGGCGGCAGGTCGGAGAGGTCGAGGGTGAGGTTGGCCTTGCGAGAGGCAGAGGAGGAGGAGCGCGAGGACCGTGATGAGGTTTCCATCGAGCCGGAAGGATGTGTGGAGAGGCGACTGGGAGCAGGTGGCAACAGTCAAAGACTAAGAGCTGTGGTCGTCGGCGCGACTGGATGCTGCAGACGCTTCCCTCGCGGCGGCCCCGGAGTGTATTGAGATGCTCGTCGAGGTGGTCGCTACTGCGTACAGACGGCAACCTTGTTGAGGAGGCACGAAGAGGTGAGGAGAGTAGAGCAGCGGTGAAAGCAATATGGCGACGGACGCGCTGGTGAGGGGCAGCCCGCCGAGGATTTAAAGTGCGGCCGCCTGAGGCGGTCTCGGGGCGGTCTTGGAGCGGTCCACTGCGGCGCTAGATCGGATCTCCCAGCCCCAAAGGGGCAGTTGACAGCCCACAGTGCAGAGCTTGGCGGGCGCTGTTGGGGAACAGACGCTGCCCGCAGGGTGGCATTGGCAGGGGCAGTGGCGGAACGCACGGGCGACAGCCAGGCTGTGCAGGCCTCCGGCACCACCACTGCCGGCTGAGCGTCGCCTCTTCGCCACCGTCGCCGATGGCTGAAGGTTCGAGTCCTCGGCAGACTCCTGCTGCTCCGCCTGCCGGCGGGCTCGAAACACGAAACACGAGGCACGAGGCACGGAGCGAGGCACAAGGTGTCGAGGGCACATGCTAAGACTTATGCTTACTCCTCACCTCCAGACGATCCCGTCTCGAGACGGTGGGCCGCATCGCCATCGTGCATGATGAGAAATGGCAGCAGCTCCGGCGACGGGTGCACAGCCACATCAGCTACCGGGTCAGCATCGCAAAAGGCGATGGATTATGAAGAATAATAATCCATTTCTCCATGGGCTTTCCCGGCATAGTTGGGTTGCGACTCAAGACACGAGGATGCGCAGCATCGTGTTTACGTTTGGCGGCGTAGCGGGCCTGGATCGAACACCGTCCATATGCCTCGCCAAGCCAAGGTAGGAACAGCATGCCTTGGTCAAACAAAGCAGGTCTGGCAATGTGCAATGACCAATACCCAATGCACAAACTATGTACGCCGTATTAGTATTACTCATACTCGTATACCAGCGCCTCCTTATCCGTGCGGCAGCGACCCGGCTTGGACAACATGGTCCCCGCGTTTCCGGCCGACAAGCCGGCGCCGGTCGACACCTATTGGCGGCGGGCCTGCTCCGGACAAGCCCCGTCGTCGAGCCGCAGCGCAGTGCCATGGTTCGATTCCGCCCAAAACGCAGGTCATTTTCTTCGGAGCGCCATTGTTCACAGTGAAAATAAATAAATACTCATCAGAAGAACTGTGAAGCACCGATGCGACGGCCAGCCGTTTCACGCGCGACTGCCAGAAACTGAATGGTCAGAGGCCTGCCGATCCTCGATGCACATCCACGGCCAACGCATCCTTGCCATTGCGAACAAATCGACGACTGGCAGCTTCCCGTGTGCCCGTGGCAAGTGATATTATTCATTTCCGCTTCGTGATTTAGCTTCCTGTCAGCGCTCACGAGCCCACTGCGAACCCAGTTAGCTGCGAGGCTGTGCCGCTTGGGCAAACAACAACAGCTCGCTCAACAAGATTCCCCCCGCCAGGCATTGCATATCATGGTGTCATCGTGTCTGCCCATGCTCCAACGACACAGTCCAGAAGGAGAAAGCTTCAACAAACTTCATCCCTGGCTGCGAGGCCACAGGGTTGCGGGTACCACTCCCCACGGTCTGGTCTTGGCATTCTTGCTCCGCCTCAGCCAGCGCTCCACAAGCGTGTCCCAACCGCCACGCGACGCATTTGATATCACCGCCTCAGCTGCTAGCAACGGGACGCCCAAGTGGGTGCGAGGTACGTGCGACAGGGGGGACCATCGCGCACTCCTCACAATCGATGCTCAGGTGCCACGGGAGGCTGAAGCTGGAGGTGCGTTGAACGAGAGTCTTGCGCAGAGCCCACTCGGCGGTGCTGCCGTTGGTATTGGCCCTTGGCTGCGCCTGCGTCTCATTTCTCGGAGCCCACCACGACCTCAAGACTGCCTGATCAAGTAGTGCAATAATACGATGTACGTGATAGGCAGGTCTTAGCATTCTCTCCCTGGCGTCATTCGCCAAGATGCCATGCTTCCTCCCGCAACTTGGCCTTGGCAGAGGTTGGCTGCGCCTCGTCAGCGACGGCTCCAGCGGCACAGGTGAGCAATATCATGTAAAGCGACACGGCGGTTATGCGAGAATATACGTGTATTTGGGCCGCATCATGCGGCGACAGGAAGACGACTTGGTGCGCCGAGTCCAGTTGTCCCATTCCTCCCGCCATCGGCTCTACGAATCGTGAGCGGCAGGAGGAATCTAGTAAATCGACACATGATATGGTAGTTCGACCAGGCAAATAAATAGTGCCTTGACAATGACAGTAAGTGTCAGCCTTTCATTCATAGGCAGTCAGGTACGCAACTCGTGCTTTACTCGCGGAGAGAGAGAAGGGGGGAAATGTCCAAGCTCTGGTATTGTTGCCAGCCTAATAACACACAGCCTCCTTTTGAAGCCTCAAGATGCCGCTCAAACCATCGCCATATCTCGTACAAGACTGCTCCTCTTCGCCTAGTGTACAAAGCCGTCAAGAGCCGCATGCATCAAAGCTGCGCCCTCCTCACCGAAGCTCCACCCCGAGCTCGCCAACAAGCGCCTGCCTGACACCCTCATGGAACGCGTTGGCCTCGTCGTTGGTCAGCGTCCGCTCCAGGCTACGGTACACGATGCGGTACGCGACGCTCCTGCGCCCCGTCTTGGGGTGCGTGAACTCGTCGATGAGCTTGACGTCCTCGACCACGTCGCCGGCGACGCTGCGCACCACCTCCATGACGTCGTTTTCGTGGAACGCGCCCTTGGTGTTGCCCCCGGCCGCCGACGCCGTCGTCGCCGCCGGCAGCCAGAACGACACGTCCTTGGGGCACGGCGGGTACTTGGAAAAGGGCACGAAGCGCTTGAGCGTGTCGAGCCGGTCGGAGACGCCGGCGAACTGCGACAGGAAGCGCTGGTCGCGCGACCAGAAGAGCCGGATGTCGGGGATCTTGAAGAGCAGCATCGCGATGCGGTCAATGCCGATGCCGAAAGCCCAACCCAGCTGCGATGGCACGCCGGCATTGATGTAGAGGTCCTGCTTGACCACGCCGCATCCCAGCACCTCTAGCCAGTCGCCCGCGTAGTAGACTTCCAGTTCCCAGGATGGGCTTGTAAAGGGGAAGTAGGCCTCGACCCAGCGCATCTTCAGAGGCTCGTCGATGAAGTTGGGGTCATCCTTGAGGGCAGCAGCTTTTGCCCTTGAGAAGATGTCGACAACCATGTTTTCCAGCGACCGTTTCAGGTGCTCTCCGATGGCTTCAGCCTCAGCCGCCGAATGGTGTCCATGCTGCAGCGGATTCCTCTCCTCGTGGAACGGCGGGTTGGGGTCGTCTACCTTGACATTGTGCTTCGGAAGCGTCTCAAGGTCTCGCCGTACAGCGGCTGCGATGTCACCGTCTGGGACTTTAGTTCGATCCCACGATCTGGCGCCCTCCATCTGATGGAAGACGGGGTAGTGGCTGCGATCGATCTCGTCCCGCCGGTAGACGTCCGCCGAGATGAGGTACCCATCGCTCTCGTCCGCGCGAAACGTATCTGCTTGGTGTGCGCTCGTATGTGTGCGCAGGAGAGTGGTCTCGCTTAGGTAGTAGGTATCCGTGAGGGCTCGCCCAGGGTGGTTGGCTGGAAAGCCCAGGGAGTCGAAGTTCTGGTGCGCCGACACGACGGGGCTGTACTCGTTGTAGTACTTGTACGTCGGCTGCGGGAAGTTAGATTCAATGATCTGGCGCGTGATGTATACGGGGTGGTCCCGCTGGAGGTGCAGCTGTCGCGATGTTGCGTCGAGCACGTTTGGCGGCACGTTGAAGTAGGCCGGGTCGGTTCGAAACGACTTGCCGCGGACAGACACTGATGACGGCTTGTTTTGGGTTTGCACCTTGGGGCCCGGCGCGGAATCTGGGAGCCAACATCAGCATGCTATCTTCTCGTCCGACCGCGCGGGTGCGAACCTGAAGAGTAGAGTCGGGCGAGGCATGGCGATGGCCAGGCGGCAGAGCTCCAACCCGCGCGACGGGCTCTACAACTCTGGCCCAAGAGAACACGCGCCGAAACAAGTCGCATCGACATGATGAGCGAGTGAAATGGGTTCTATCGCATCATCCGGTGCCCCGAGATGGCCGCGCGTGCCAATGTTTCGGCACAGGCTTGTGAAGCTTTACGCCGTGTTGGAGCTCCGACGTTGCGTCGAGGCTCGAACCACGGGAAGCTTCGAGCCCCACCGACTGCGGCCTACCCTGCAGCCGACATCGCATGCGCTATGCGCGGAGGCGACCACGTGGATTCAAAGCGATGAACCGTATTAGATTAAACTGTATCTGTGCAACTTCACTATCCAGGTCGGCTCTGCAGCTAGAGCGACGAATTTCACGAAAGCGAGTCTTGTTTGCTTTACTCCGTGGTCAACTGCCGTGGGAAGCATGTGAAACAGAGGCCAGCCGCAGCGAGCATCTCCAGCAGCACGCCTGCTACGCACACCCTGTTTCTCGACTTGCGAAGCCAATTGGGCCGCCAATGACTCCTCGATCTTGGCTCTGAATAATCCCACATCACAATTGGATCGGGAAGTCGAGAAGCTGTGCTACGTCGCATGCTGTGCAAGCTAGCGCACCGCGGCGCTGCAGGACGACGTCACCGCCTTCTACCAGGGCCAGACATTTTTCTGCCGCCTCCGACGTCAAGGCCGACACGGTGCCTAGTAAGCCGAACCTGAAATACGAACGTTGGAAACTGCGCAATAGCCGACAGCTCCGCGACGTCACAATCTCCTCCACCCTCCCGCAACCGCATTTCCACCCAGCCATTGGGCTTCGCCAGCAAGGGAGGCCCTTGTGTGAAATGCCGCTGTAGGCTCGGGCCAGTCGCTTCGACGGGCTTCACGGAACAGCAACCATGGCCACCTCGGGCCACGACTCGGCCGGCGCCGGCGAGCGCAGCAAGAAGAAGACGGCGCCGAAGATACGGTATCCCTTTTGGTTCGGAGGCAGCGCCAGCAGCATGGCGGCGTGCGTTACGCACCCGCTTGACTTGGGTACGTCCGATTGCGCTCCTGACAAGAAGCCCTGCTAACTCGCGCATGCGCAGTCAAGGTACGACGGACCGCTGGCAACTTGCCAATGATGGATGTACCGTCCAGCAAGCAGATGTGCTAACACGTCGCAGGTCCGACTGCAGATGCGCAAGGGCGACGCGCCCAAGAACATGAGCGGGACCTTTGTCCACATCGTCAAGAATGACGGCTTCCTCGCCCTGTACAGCGGCATATCCGCCTCCCTCCTTCGCCAGCTCACCTACTCGACCGTCCGCTTCGGCGTCTACGAAGAGCTCAAGACGCGCTACGCCAAGTCGTCGACCACGGGCAAGGAGCCGCCGTTCACCGCCCTCGTCGCCATGGCCATGGGCTCGGGCTTCCTCGGTGGCATCGCCGGCAACTTCGCCGACGTGCTCAACGTGCGCATGCAGCACGACGCGGCCCTGCCCCCTGCTGAGCGCCGCAACTACCGCCACGCCATCGACGGCATGGCTCGCATGGCCCGCGAGGAGGGCCCCCTGAGCTTCTTCAGGGGCTGGCTGCCCAACAGCAGCCGCGCCGCCGTCATGACGGCCGGCCAGCTCGCCAGCTACGACACCTTCAAGCGCCTGCTCATGGACTACACCCCCATGGGCGACAACATGACGACGCACTTCTCCGCCTCCTTCCTCGCGGGCCTCGCCGCCGCCACGGCGACCAGCCCCATCGACGTCATCAAGACTCGTGTCATGTCCTCGACGCAGAAGCAGGGCATCCTGCACATGATCGGCGACATTTACAGGACCGACGGTATCGGATGGATGTTCAAGGGCTGGGTTCCCAGCTTCCTCCGGCTAGGACCGTAAGTTTTTTTTTTCGGCCCCCTTGTTCCCTATCATGTCACCTGGACACTGACGGATGCGCCACCGCAGGCACACCATTTGCACATTTGTCTTCCTGGAGCTGCACCGCAAAGCATATAGACAGGTCAAGGGCCTGGACGAGAATAAGCTGTAATTTGTTCATGGGTCATGGCATGTGTGACGGCGTTCTATAGAAGGGCGATGCATCTGCATACGAGTTGTACGGAATTGTTTATACCTGGATCCGTTTCAAAAGCTGAGCGACATATCAGCAATGGCAGAACATAAGCCGCGAAAATATGGCACACGAATGCAGATATATGGTGTTCTTACTGCGGAAACCGCATATCCGATTCATCCATGCCGTAACTACCTCGTGATTACTGTACAGCTTAAGGGATACCTTCCACTTTTGTCCAACTACCTGCCGCCCCAAACGCCGAACTCACTGCCACGAATTTTGGTTGTACGGCGTCGTGCTGCCAAACGAGCCCGCGCCCCCGTACGAGGTATTGCCGCCACCGTACGAGGAATTGTCGCCTCCGTAAGACGTGCCGCCTCCGCCCCCGTACGACGTGTTGCCGCCGCCATAGGCCGTCAGATTACCGCCATACGGAGTCGTGTAGCCCTGATCTTGCCAAGGCATACCGCCCCCGTCCATGTTCATATCCGGACTCCGCGGGCCGTCGGCCTCGGCCTCCTCGCCGCCGTACTTCCTAGGATCGAGGCCTTTGAGGAGAGCACCGATCTTCTGCTGCAGCGCCCTGATCCCGCCTTGCACGATTTGGTCGGGCTCCATTGTCCCTGATGTCTCCACCTCGAAGTAAAACCGGTTGGGCGTGGCGTCGTAGTCAAACGGCTCGCCCTCTTGCGGAGGATCCTCCCACGCTGCGTATTTGCTCTTGGGCCTGGAATGAAAGTCAGACAAATTTTGGGGCTTCAAAAAGACACCAGCGGCTCAGTCATACCACTCCTTTTCGGGGTCTGTGTTGTTCTCGAACCACATGTCGAGGTGGTGCAGCTTGTTGTGAGGGTCGTACTCGAAACCGACAGCCGATGTCGGCATCCACTTGGCATGCTCTTTCGCAATTCCCTTCTTGGCGATACACGTGAGCTTGAGCTCCTGGTCCTTGCGCAGCTTCGCGATCAGGCACCCGAGCCCGTCAGGGTCTGTGATGACAGGGCTGCCGACCGAACTGGAGTGACGCCCATCGACAACCAGGTCTCGCGCATAGACCTTCATGATCTCGTCGCTCGTGCACTTGGCGTGCAGAGTCAGAGAGACGCTGCACTGCTCGCAGTACTGTTCGCAGTCGCAGTCGCGCGAATAGTTGAGTTCGTTGACGCCTTTTGAGTTGAGAGGAATGAGACCTAGTCGGTGTGCGATGAACTCATCGGCGAGCACTGAGCTGTTGACCTCGACTTCCACCAGGTCGATGGCGATGGTAGGGACCTCGGCCTGGATGATTCGTCGGATCGAGTTCGCAAAGGAGAGGTTCGTTCTGGACAGTTCGAAGTCGACGCGCGTGCTATCGGCCTGGTTCCGCCTCCGTTAGTCCATGACCTTGATCTTCAGAACGCCTGAGAGCCATGCGTACTGCCGAGATCTTGACCTGAGGCTGCTCCGGCTCCCCGTCCATCACCATGGGGTCGTAGTCCATGCCGTCCATCGTGAGCGGACCGACGCTGATCGCGGCAGCGACCTGATTTTAATGGTGAAGCGCAGTGCCCTCTCGAGCCATGTGACCCCCCGCGCTCTGTTGCGTTGGGGCCGTGAGAGCAGAGCGGTGTGGGTTCGCGTGAGGTGCAGGATTAATGAAGCGCTGAAGTATGCGTCCTCGGCTGCTGAGACCTGCTTTGCCTAAGATGCGCCGTCGTCGCTGCTGCGGTCGGATTACTAATAATCCGAAGACTTAGGCTTATCGGGCGGCCTGCACCTGCGTTGCGGCGATAAGAGAAAAATTCCCCGCCACGGCCTGTGGAAATTTTGGGGAGACCACCAGCGAGTGCATCGGTCCTGCAAGACCTTGGTAATCGCTTCATCGTCGCCGTCACCGTGCAAAATGAAGATCAAAGCCCTCAGCCGCTCGGTGTCGACGCACCAGGCCGCGGGCTCGGATGTTGCAAAGCAGCCCCGGAATCTCGACTCGGCGCTGCATCCTTTCGAACGAGCTCGCGAGTACCAGAGAGCTCTCAATGCCGTCAAGCTGGAGCGGATGCACGCCGCGCCCTTCGTCGCGCAGCTGGGACGAGGCCATGTGGACGGCATCTACTCCATCGCCAAGGATCCCAACTCGCTGCAGCGCTTTGCGAGTGGTAGCGGCGATGGTGTCGTCAAGGTCTGGGACTTGACGGATCGGGATGAGATCTGGCACACGACGGCGCACGAGAACATCGTCAAGGGCATGGAGTGGACGAGGGACCAGAAGCTGTTGACGTGTGCCGCGGATCGGACAGTCAAGCTCTTCGACCCGTACAACTCGCGGAGCGAAGCGGCGCCCATATCGTCGTGGCTGGGTTCCGGTGCCTTTACCAGCCTCTCCCACCACCGATCGCGCAACGCCTTCGCCGCTGCCTCCAGCGTCATCTCCATATACGATCTTGAGCGGCACACTGCGGCCCCAGAGGTGCTCAAGTGGCCGACCTCTACCGACACGATTACCAATGTCGCCTTCAACTACGTCGAGACGTCTGTCCTCGCCTCCTGCTCCAGCGATCGCTCCGTCGTCATCTACGACCTTCGAACGTCGATGCCCGTCGCCAAGACGATCCTCAACTTCGCCACCAACCAAATCGCTTGGTCGCCGATGGAGGCGTTCAACATGGCCACGGCCTCCGAGGACCACAACATCTACCTCTTCGATATGCGCAAGTTTGACCGCGCCCTCAATGTGTTCAAGGACCACGTCGCCGCCGTCATGGACGTAGAGTTCTCTCCGACCGGCGAGGAACTCGTTTCCGCCTCGTGGGACCGTACCGTACGCCTCTGGAACCGCGACCAAGGCCACTCGCGCGACATTTACCACACCAAGCGGATGCAGCGCGTCATGGCTGCCAAATGGACCCCTGACGCAAAGTATATCCTCTCCGGCTCCGACGACGGCAACGTCCGACTTTGGCGCGCAAATGCTTCGGAGCGCCAGGGCGTCAAGTCGGCCCGCCACCGCCAGGCCCTCGAGTACAACGATGCGCTTGTGGAACGCTTCGCCCACATGCCCGAAATCCGCCGCATCAAGCGTCACCGCCACGTTCCCAAGGTTCTCAAGAAGGCGGCCGAGATCAAGGGCCAAGAGCTCAAGAGCATCAAGCGCAAGGAAGAGAACGAGCGGCGGCACACCAAGAAGCAATTTGAACGTCGCAAGAGCGAGAGAGAAAAGATGGTGCTGGCACGTGAGAAGTAGGGGCTATCAGGCGTGCTCAACTAATTCATTCCATGTATGTTTGCATTGCAAGGCGTTCGGGAAAACCTGGTTTGGGAAATCAGAGATTCAAGTACAATACCATGTCAACATCACAATGGTGTCCTTTCTACTACATAGGTCGCCAGAAGCGGCTGAGATTCCTCAACACACATATGCAGCAGGCATCAGTTTCTGAAAGTGAGGAACAGTGGTGTATCGTTTGATGATATCCTATTCTCGCTTTGACTATCTACTACTAGAGCTGCGATCCATTTTCCGACGAAAACAACCACCTCCGTAGAGTAATCCCAGCCCAGAAATCAATCCCCATCACACAGAAACCAGCTCTGACCAACGCTTCAAAAGCACACTTCGAGATGCCGGCTTCATAAGGAAAAAGCAAAAAAACCAAGTCAAACACCCTGAAGTAGTATGACAACGCCGCTGGCCCAGTCTCGCCAGTTTTCGTGGGTATTCGTGAAACATAAGTCGCCCCTCGCCCCTTGCCGCCCCCTCGCCGTCTAGTTTTGTCGTGCTTCGCTTCCAACGCCATTCCGTTTCCTATATTCCCATAATTTGCTATTGCTGTTGTAGTTGTTGATCGTTGCTGTTGTTGCAGTTTAATTCGTTGTTGTACAGACGTCTGGACTCGATAAGATCCCGCATATCTTGTCATTAGACGCTTCCTCTTGCCGCCTTCTGTGGCCGGTAGTTGGGCATCTCCTCGAACCAGCCTCGCGCCTCGTCATATTTGTACGCGTGGAAGGCGATGCCGTACGGCTTCGGGTCAATCGAGTAGAGCATGCCCAGCGGAACGTCCATGTCGGTAATGTCTTCTCGAGTAAGGTCCATGAAGTAGGCCATGAGGACCCGACAGACGGACCGGTGCCCGATGATGAGAAGGTGATCGGTGATGCGCTCAATCTCCCGTACCATGTCGCGCAAACGGCTAATAACCTGGAGGTAGCCCTCGCCGCCTACACCTGGGTAGATGTAGTTGAGCTTGTCCAGGGATCGCTTGTGGAACTCCTCCGGGTACTTGCTCGCGATCTCCTCGTACGTCATGCCCTCGAACTGACCCGAATTCAGTTCGTTGAGCATCTCCCAGTTTTTGACGTCGTAGTCGTCGTCGACGTCAAAATACTCCGCCGTCTCGACGCTCCGCTTGAGCATCGAGGTCCACACGCAAAAGTTCTTGTCGTCCAGGTCCCGGTCCATCTCCGGATAAGGCGGAGTGTTGTCGCCCGGCAGCGGCGGGAACGATGCCTGAGCCAACTTGCTCTTCTGCTCCATGATCCACTCTTTTCGCTTTTGGGTCATGAACTTGTACAGCGCCTGGCCGTAGCAATGCCCTCGCTCCGTCAACGGAGCATCGCCGCCCAGTTTGCCGAGCTCGTTGTCAATGCTCTGGCCATGGCGGGTGATCCAAATCTGTCGCGGGGCAAGATTGAAACTCGAGAGGTAGGTGCTGATTCCGCCACTCATAAATCCCTTCAGACGATGCTGTACAAGCTTCCTGCCGACATCGATCATCTGAGGCAGGTCAGCCACAAGTCCTGCATATGTGAGTGAGACGACAGCAAAACATACCTGGATGTACTGCAGATCATTTTCCTCTTCGTAGTCGCCCAGAGGCACGTAAGCGCTGGCATAGGCTGCGACACGGTCCTTGAAGTCTTCGAGAGACTTGTGCGGGTCCTTGTCGCGGTAGTCTGGGCCAGAAAGCTTGAGGCGCATGTTGGCCTCGAGGAGGTTTTGATCCTTGCAAATGCTCTCGATGAAGAGAATGCCCAGCTTGGGCTCGCGGGTCCTAATGCGATCGACAATCTTCTGCCTCCGCTCGACAGTGCTGTTTGTGGCGTCGAGGATGCCCACAGCGCCGCCCTGGTTCAACAAGTAGTCGAGCAGCTCGTCGAGCGTGTCCATGGCCACCTGGTCCCTTATGGCGGACGCCCTCTCGTTCTTGGGGTCGAAGAATTTGGCAGACTGGTCGGCGTCTCCGCCGATGGCTTGGTTCAGATTCAGCGAAGTCGGCGACTCCAGGTGCTCCGGACTCGTGGCGCGAGGCGCCGGCATGCCGTTGAGCAGGATGGTAGCGGCTTGGACGGGAGGGTCCAGGCAGTCGGGCTCGGGGGCCAGATTGGATCTTGGTGAGACCTTGATGCCGGCGACATGGCGCCTGCGGTTGCCGACGTTGAAGATTCGGGACTCGTGTTGCTGCCAGGACAGGTATCGTTGCAGCTTCTTGGTGATGTAGGACTTGCCGCGCGCGGGCAGACCGACCATGACGATGACGAGCTTGGCCGCCACGTCGCGCTGGGGGATCCGGCCGTCGGGGGAGACGCGGGACCTTGTCATGCCGGGAATATTGAGCGTGGTGGCGTGCGGTCGCACCCGGGGGGTTTGGCTGCCCGAGTTCTGGCGCTGCGGAGGCCTGCAGGCGCAAGTCAGCAAGGCGGTCTTCGGAGACGTCGGCACTGCGACGGGGGGCTTGAGGGCAGTCTCGAGACTTACATGCGTGGTGAGCCCGGGGCTGTCGAGCTGACACTCTGAGACAGGGGTGGCGTATCCGTCAGGTCCTTCATGATGCGCATGGCCTGAGCCATGGCCGGCAAGGGCGCCGTCGTCGAGTGGCCATCGCGAACGGCGGGCGGCGGCAGGTCGGGCAGCTGGTGCTCTGGCTCCGAGGTCGTGGGCGAGATTGACGAAGGCGACGACGAGGCGAGACTGTGGTTCATGACCAGCTTGGCGAGGGCCGACTGCTTGGCTTGCCTTTGACCCACGTCTAAGTGGACAAGAAAAAACCAGGTGTAAGCTGAGGCTCACGACGGAAGAGCGAAAGCGAGCAACGGCGACGAAGAGACGAGAATGATGGGGCGCGGAGCACGCAGCTAAAGAGAGAGCTTGAACACACCTTGTCTGGGTTTGACAACAGATGGCATCTGGCAGTGGGTGGTGGTGATGAGGATGCAGAGGAAAGAGAATCGATCGAGAGGGTGGTGCAGCGCAGCGCCGCTAACTAATACGTGGGAGCCTCAACAAGTGCGAAGCAGGTGTGGGCAGGGCCCCTGTCCAATGACGTCCCGCACCTGCAGCGTCCCTGCGAGACCGGCCCGTGGGGCGAGCCAATGCAGCGACGCGAGCAGGGCCTGTAATTGTGGCCTGTGAAGGCCGGGGGCGTCTTGGCTGGCGCCTCAGCGCTGACTCGGAGGCGCACAGCGATGCAACCTTCTTGCGCTGTCCAGCCAGCCCAAGGCGGCGGACGGGCGCTCCGTGCGAAGCCAGCCGCGTGCCCTGGGGCCGTCTCGAATACGAAACCGTAGATGGGCTAATCTATTTCGATGCCCAGATCGAGGCCACCACTGCTAAGGTTCTGGAAAATTAGGCCCCATGTGGCATTCTACTGGTGCAGCTGGCGGACAAAACCCTAAACGCCTTACTTGCTGTGTTCCAGCGCAACTCGGGGCAGTTCCGACATGGAGCCAGCGGGTGCCCACCGCCCCGTCGCAGCGGACAGGCTCGTCCGAAACCACCGCTGCAGCATCACGGCGCCGGGCAGCGGTTGCTGATCGCCGGCGCTTTTATTAGCAGCAGGATGCAACTTGTGTGAAGATAGGTACGGCATCATGGCCACCGTGGGAGGGTATGCGTCGCGTCTGCACCGGGGTTGCTTGAGTAGGGAGAGTCTCCTCGCTGTGCCCGCGCTTCCCTTTCGGTCCGGCTCACCTTGCTCATCTCGCCGCGTTTTGATTCTCTCTCCTCTCCTCGCCTCGCCGCGAGGGCCAGGCACTTCTTGTGAAATACGGTTTGCAGGCGCACACGCAGACTCGACGCCACCAAAAGCACAGCGTCTACGGAGTACTCGTAGCATCCCACGCTCCCCTCCTCCACCATTGCGGGCTCTCATCTCTCGCTTCGGTCCACCTAACGGCACCTCTTCGGCGCACCTCTCTTGAACACGCGTCTCGCGTTTTCCCAGCGACTCCGTTACCAACTTCTTTCGTCCGCGACCAAGATGGCTACTCTCTACACGAACACCAGGACCTCGATTGTGGTATTCGCAATGTCGCCAACCACTCGTATGTAGATGTAAAGACGAACTATACGGGTGAAGGCGCGACCAGCTCGCCGATGGAATCCACAGGATGCCGACGAAGCCGTACGACCGTCGTATAATCACGTCAACTAGGAAGCCCAATTTCACGTGCCAACGTTAACGGTCAGGTTTTGCGATGAGCACTGCGTGGACGTTGTACAGAAGGCACGGAACCCGGAGTACGTCTTCGGACTTTGGGGTGCTGTGGGATGGGTGAGTGGCAGGACGACAAGGGTCTCTGGATGGATCCTTGGGTGGTGGGTTGCTTGTTTGTTTTGGGGGCTAGCCTTGGCAGGGATGCTCGCATCTCGGTCAGGGTCCAAGTCTCGCAGCCGTCAGCCCTCCCCGCGCTCTGCAACACGCAGATAGTCTCCTCGTTAGCCTTGACCATCGATACTCGTACGCATTCCCTTTGACATACACGCATCCTGCCATGATACGTTACAGACATTGGCTCGGCAGGCTCTCGGCCCGCAATGGCCTGGCGCAGGAGTGCATGCGATGCGAGACGCATTGGCTTACAGGCTTGCAACCTTCCTGCGTGTCCGCCTCAGTCTTGCAGTGATGTCAACTCTCGAGATGCTGTTCGCCTCCCCCGCTTTTTGCTAGGCCTCATCAAGCTAAAGCTCTGCCCATCTCTACGAGTATGATGACTTGCCAAAGGACGAGCTGCCCAACCAACAAGCGCAGGATAGAATCAAGAACAGGCACGTCAAAGCCTCCGATGTCGCCGCCCACCGAAACCCCTTGTGGCGGTGGAGTCACATCGGGATCCACGTGCAGAGACCCCTGCCAGCTGGGTCTGCCGAGCGCTGGGCGGGGACGCGAGATAGCGCCAGGACGCATTACCTCGCCGCTTCGCGTAATGTCAGTGACTCCAATTGATGAGCGCCTCCAAGCTTCCTCCAAGCTTCCTCCAAGCTTCCTCCAAGAATGGTCTTGGACCAGCTGCTCCTTCGCTCGCGATCCTCGGACCACTCATCTCGAAACGGCGGCGCTATGGAAAGCCACGCCTGCCTTCGCCTGCTCCGCGGCAAATTGCCTGTTTCTCATCTGGCACCGGCATCTCCACAGCTTGGGCCATGTCCAGCGCTGTGCTCACCTTAACCTGACTTTCCGCGTCGCCGCCTCAGCGCAGCCCGAGACATGTTTTGCTCAACAGAAATAGACTCGCAGCTCGGTCACTTCGGGACGAGACTCAAAACTATGCTTAAAGTCGCTGCATCGTCGCACGGCTTCTCAGGTTGCTCTGCAGCAGCCGATGTCACCGCTTCGTTTCATCTCATGTCGGGCAGGCTATTTAAAAAGCAAACCCATGTTTAGGTACAGTACTCTGTGCTTGCGTATCCAAGAAGATTCCTTGCCTCGTCAATGCGCAGGGTCTCTTCGGCACCCAAGGCCTCAACACTTGACGCGCAACCCCGAGCAGTAATCGAGTCAAGTGAGACAGTTGAGGTTGAGAGAGAGCTTTCAGAACGCCAATTGGGAGTCGTCCTGCCTCCTGCCGTTTCTTGGCAATGACCATGCAGGCAGCAGACCTGCCCTTTGAGTAAGTACTCGTAAGCAACGGCGCTGCACAGCATTGACAGCTTGTATCTGTGCGAGGAGCCGATCCGAAAAGCTTATTCGGGTTGTCGTACCACGGGTCCGGGGCGATCTGGGGTTCTGCGGAGCCCCTCGGTCCCCCAAGTGTAGTCGTCGTCTCGGTGAGTGGCAGCGGCCGCGCAAGTCGCCTTCAGAGTCGGTCACTTTCGTTCACGGACCAGCAATGCTCTATTTTCCTAGGCAGATATCGCACTTAGATTGATCCTCCTCAACAACTTTGGGTCAGCATGCCTTCGTCCATGCGGGATGGTCAGATGTGTAACCCCAATGGCCAACGTAAGCTGCTCGTAAGATGTCACTGGGCCTTCGGGGCGTGTGTTGTCACAGCAGATGCACGAGCCAACCAAGGTGCTGCAGGAGACGACATGGAAGTACAGATGTGAGTACGAGTTCCTCCAAACGGTGCTGGATTGCAGTTGCCAGAGCCGCCGGGCCGAAGAGGACGGCAATACCGCCGAGAAACCTATCAATGCGATATTACTCGTGCTCGTACTTGTACGAGCAGCTCAGCTCGGTACAGAACACCGAGCTGCAGCTGGCCGGCGCATCCGCTACCGGGGCCAGTGGATTCCACAACGGGTGACAGCCCCGCCGAATCCGATCGCCGGTGTGTTGCGCGCCATGTCTGCTTCCTGGTTTCAAAGTCGCTCTTCTGGCACGCATCGAGTCTTGACAAATACTCGTATTCCCAGATAAACAAGGTGAATGCAAGCTTGACTCCAGATATGGAGCTTGCACGAGCCTCCACCTACCCCAGCGGGGTACGATGTCGCTGATGCTCTGAGGCTACTTGACGGAACGACGTGACATGGTGGCCTTCATCGGACTGCGTTGCCATCGATAGCAAGTAATATGACTGGCAATTTTCTTGCTCTGGCGCCGTTTGCTGCTCACTATGCAAGTAAAATCACGGGTGAGACGAAGGCCAGTGAGCGATGGACGGGCAAGCTGAAGGACGGTGGACAGAGCACTCTTCGGCGGCTGCTAAGCGCGCCACGCGCCAAAGTGCGGGTCGACACGCCGCCTTGGATCTTGATCTTGTTTACCACGATGCACATCCCTGCAGTCCGCCCTGTCATACGACCTCTGCAAAACCACCTACTTGAGCCCGCCCAGGCGTGCAAAAGCCGAGCAGCTACGCGCTGCCGTGTGATGCGATCCAATGTTCGCGCCGCTACCGGACTTCACGCCGCGAGATGTACGTAGCCCCCTTCGTGGAGGCTCTCCCGCGCCCGCATTGATCCAACACTGACGACTCGGACAGTCGCACTCTCTCTGGTACACGTCCTCTAGGTCGCCCTTCCCAGCCCACGGGCCTCACGACGCGCACCACGCCGACTCCGCCTCTCACAACCACGGGCCCAATCACCACCCACGCTCGCGCGGTCATGTCCTCGAGCGGACGGCGCTGGCGCGTCTCGCTGCCGACGAGCAGTATCTGCATCGGCGGCGGTTGAACGTCCAGAACTTTGGCAGCGGCTGGCTGCGGCCCCCCGGCGTGGCCAAGACACTGCACCAGATGCGCGAGGAGAAGCGCGAGCAAGAGGAGCACCAAGAGGCTCTCCGCCGCGAGCAGCTGGCGCAAGAGCTGGCCGAGGCCGAGGCTGGAGGCATGCCCGAGGATGGCATGATGGACGACGTTCAGCTGGACGGGGCGCAGGACCTGGACGACGAGATTCCAGACGCTGACGAGGATCACTTCGTCATGGACGACGACGACGACGACGACGACGACGATGATGATGATGACGAAGAAGACGACGACGACGAAGAAGATGATGATGATGCTGCCGAAGAAGATGCGGCTGACGAAGAAGCCTTAAGGGCGGAACGACAGAACGACCTCATGGCGGCGCGGATGCGCATGACGGACGACGCCTTCCGCGAGGCCCTCGTCCGCGGGGACCCCGACGGCGACGACATGTACGGCGGCGACGAGGAGCTCGACGAAGAAAGCCAGGGCCACATGCTCGCCGAGGATGACTTCGCCCATGACGACTTCGAAGTCGTCAGCATGGGCGGCGACATGGACGCCAACCTCGACGATGACATACCTGAAGCCGAGAGCGGTGGCTATGAGCACACCGACTCCGAGGCTGAGCTGAGCAGCAGCGACGATGCCGATCGCGAGGGCTCCGACGACGACGACGATGATGATCCAGACGGCGAGCAAGATATCGGCTTCGCCCCGCGGACGGCGACCCTTGGCCCGCCGCAGTCGCCCACGCTGCGCAGCAGGACGAGCCTGTCTCACACGCTCACGAGCATGGACCTGAGCAACTTCCTCTCTCAGGACGAGAGCAGCTTCATGGAGAGCAGCCCAGCGCAGAGTCGGCGCGCCCGCAACGGCTGATGGAGCAATGATGATATACCCCCTGCTCAACCTTTTGACTCCGCCGCGTGCATTGCGTGACATAGCATAGCATAGCATCTTGAGCCCTCGGTCAGACGACCATGGAAACCGGCTCTAATGACGAACAAGCTTAACGCTGTATTGATTATAATTCTTGTAATGTCGTCATTCGCCTGTGTCCCAAGTATCCATGAACCATAACAACAACCCTTTTCCGAGTTCTCACTGCCATGCAAACGATCAAATAGAATCGGGACTACGCTTGCCAAGATGCCAAAATAAAAGAAGATGATGTGCTCTTCGCTCGTCTTCGCCCTCCGGACCGGAGAGGTTGATCCCTCGACCAGCCGACTCGGTCTGCTTCGGTGTTCACGAAGCGCCAAAGGTCGTCGTGAGCGTTCTGCGACACACTTCGCCCATTCGCTTTTACTTCCCCCGGCGCGGCTTGCGGGGGAGCTCTAGAAGAGCCATACGTAGACGAAGAGCATGATGACGGCGGCGAAGAAGCCCAGCCAGACCCTCCAGCCGACGCCGGTGCGCTCCGCCATGAGGAGCATGCGATTCATGGTGCCGCGCAGGCGCACCCGCGTCGAGTCGAATGTGTCATTCATCTTCTCGGCGAGCGCCGAGGATTCGCGGATCTCGTCGCCGATGGCGATGGTCATCTGCAACGCACCGAGTCAGCCCTGCTTTCTCGATCCCGTTCTTATCGCCCCGTGATACAACCCGCAGCGCCTCCATCCAGCAGGGGAAACGAGAAGGGGGCAGACTCACATCCTTCAGCGTCTTGACCTTGCCCAGGATGCCAGCTACCTGGGCGTCGTTCTGGCTCTCCAGCTCGTTGAGCACCGCATCGCTGTATTGGCCCTTCCGGTTGGGCGTCGCCGGTCGGTAGCTCTGCCTTTCGACTCCGAGCCCGCTGGACAAGTGCCCGTTGCCGTTGCCGCCGCCGGGGTAGCCGTAGCCGCCGCTGGGGCTGGCTGTCGTCGTGCGCCGCGTCGTCCCGGGGTCGCCAGTGTATCCCTCGAACAAGGCACTGCGCGAGTCGCGCTGATGCAGCGACGAGGCACCGAATCTGTTTATGCGCGCGGGCCTGGTCAGTCCTGATCTGTGCTTGTTTCCCCCGAAGCACAAGGAGTTCGATTGGGGCAACCGAGAAGGACGGCGAGGCCGATAGGGGATAGGAACTGCTGCTCTCACCTTTGCGCCATCGCGGTAGACTCCCTTCTCCTTATCCAGATCAGGCAGACACCGATGCAAGTTCGCCTGGGTCAGGAGCAGAAGAAAATATCGTTGAAGAGAGACCCCTGCAACAAATCTCGACGTTGGACAGTTCTGGATTAGGTGTTCTCCCGGGGGCGACCATGCAGAAAAGGATAATTAGGTAGATGATGGATGGATGGACGGCCACAGTGGCGCCGCACACCCGCGGTCGATTGGCAGGAGTTGCCGCAGGGTAGGTACGTACCTCGGGGCGATGCGTCCAATGACGAGCCTGGGAGACCTCAACTGTAGGCTTTTCGCCGCGCCCTCCATCACGGAGGAAATGGCAAATGAATGGACGACAGCCAAGACATTGGCCAGCTGGTTTTGAAGTGTGGTTGGAGCTCAAACTCGAACTCTTGTGTCCCAGCCTGTCTTGACCAGATGACCCGTAGCCAAAACCTCAGCGTCGTATACGCGCAAATCAATGAGTTTCGCGCGGCGACAGCATGTCACCGAGATTCACGCCTGCATGCTCAGTTGTTCATGCCATCATCTGTTCTCATTGCCCTCGTCAAAATACCACATGCAAAGCATGAAGCGAGGAATATGTAAGACTAGCGAACAGACGACTCATCATCCCCCGCGTGCTATGTATCCTCCGCCTTGCCTGCGTCGTAGATCCAACGTGGACTGGGACACATCTCCATCACATCGTAGCCAATTTTTGGGCACCACCGTGGCTCATAAGGCCGTGCCATTGTCCATCGAGCTTGGAGCTCAACCTCTTAGCCAGACATCTCGGTGTCTTCGTGGACCGGCTCGAAGTCGTCATCATCCTCCTCGTCCTCATCGTCGGCGGGATTCTCCTCGGCTGCCTTGGCAAAGTCGATCTTGGCACCACGTGTGCGGCGGCCGCCCTCAACAATGTTGTTGAGATCAATCTCCTCCATGCCGTCCTCTTCGTCACCTACAATATTAGCAGCTACTCGGAGCATTGGAGACTATGTGGTTGGGGTGTATTCACCGCCCTCGGCATTCTGCAGCTTCATTTTAGTAACAGCTCTGCAGTCAGGGCGACACGATGAACTTACATCCTCGTCCTCGTCCTCCTCATCATCATCGTCGTCCTCATCGTCATCATCCTCCACCATGGCATTGTCATGAGGCTGTTCGGCAACAGCCTTGCCCTTGCCCTTGCTCTCGGCAAAGGTCTCCTCGGTGGAGGAGTTGGTAGGGAGAGTAGTGCCGTTCTCCGCCATGGTTTCTGAGGTTGATAGCAAGGAGGAAGTTTGCGGAAGCTGAAGTTGAGAGGGGAGGGACAAGAAAGGATGAGATGTGGCAAGGTCGAGGTTGCGAGATGAAATGGGGGGTGAGCTTCAGTCGTTACTTTAGCAGGGCGCTTGCAGTGGGCTTTTAAGCAGGCAGGTGCAGGTGTATTCAGAGCCGGGACGCCGTGGTACGTAGCAACGGCTCTAGTCTGGATCCGCACTAGCGCCTAAGAGGCACAGTCACGTGACTCCACCTACCGTTGCGCCTGTGCTTCAGGACTCATTGCAGCTGGCACCGAAGGGAGAGAGTCAGTCAAGCTGCTATCAGCTCTCGAATACGAGGGCTGTGGACTGCGTTGCGGGCCCCGTCATCTCTGGATAACTACATAGTCCGGAGTGGATGTTAGGTGAACAAGGCGTCGAAGGGAGAGAACCTTGCTCGAGCATCTGGCCATAGGCATCACTAGTTCGGCGAGGGAGCTTTCTGGGCAACAAGAATCCGTGCAACGAAACGCCACTGCAATTGCTGTAGACAGGATCCGAGGTTTCCAAGTCTTTCTATTTGTATGTCTATTTCTCGCCGCCGCCGCCGCCGCTCATGGCTAAAAACACAGCTATGGCAATCATCCACCAGTACCTGTCTCATGTTAGCACCAGTACCGTCCGCAAAGATACGTGAGGCGCGATCGTACTTCTGCAAAAAGGTCTTCTCCTGCTCAGGCTCGACCTTCTTGCCCTGGGGCGACAGCACAACCGGCTTGTTCAGCTGTGGCTGCTTGCCCCTCGTCTCTGGTAGCACTATCACCTTGGGCCCGAAGTCGCGTGTCTGTCCCGCGTCGATGGCGACGCCCTTGCACGACGCGCTCACGACGGCGCCGCTGCCGTCGATGGATAGCACGACGTTGGGCGAGTAACCCTTGCTGAAGTTGTCTGCCGAGGCGACCGTCGTGCTGGACGCCCACGCCCGCGCCTTGGCGTCGTAGAGCCCAATGCGCACGAGCTGCGCATCTTCAGGGATCTCGGGTCCCTCGTAGGAGACGATCGAGGCGAGAGAGAGGGCGGCCGGGTCGTAGGATATCTCGGCGAGCGGGCTGGGCGCCTGCGAGGAGGCAGACGAGGAGGTGATGGGTTGGATATAGACCTGCGCGGTTCGCGGATCGGCGTGGACCACCGCCGCGGCGCAGAGGGCCGACAGGAAGGCTGCGATGCGCATCCTGGGTGGTGCGGCGCAGGAGATGCGCTGTCTGGGGAATTGGCGTAGCGATGGGCTCCCGTTGAATCTCTTGCAAGCTGGACCTGACGATGGACGTTGCGCCAGGTGGTCCTTGCCAGACCCAGCAGGCTGCACGTGCAGGGGCGGCAGGTTGGCTGCTCCGGCCCCACGCCTGGGGATCCAGCCAAGCCAGCCTCACAGCTCGCAGACTGCTGGTGAGAACACGCATTGAATAACCAACTTCAAAGTTTCTCGTGAGAGCTTACATTTGTCGACCAACCAAAATATCATTCATTCACTCATGATTGAACGGTCGCAGCGAGAACCTCTACTGCGTCGTAGAGGTCTCTTTATGCCTCAAATGGTCTTCATAGCCAACCGCAAGGGCTCAACGAGCCAATGTAGATAGGAGCCGGGGGTCTCCTCGAACAGCGCGGACGTCTCTGTCACCATATATCGTGCTGACGCTTAGTGCAAAATCACTTCTCTCATTGTGACACCTGGTGCCCGCAAAAATGTTTCCATGCCATTGACATAAATAGTGAAACAAATGTATCCATAACGCCGCCGTGTGCTGAGATGCGCGGACACCACATTGTCCACGCTCTTTTGATATCCACTGCCCAAACATATCTCGTGTCTCCGACATGATCATTAAGAAGGCTTCTCGGCTGCAAGCCACCTGGCCTTCGGCCATGCACAGCTATGCGCCTTGCGAGCGCTTACAGATGCCTCGAGGGGTATCATCATCCGTAGCCCATGGATTAAGCTCCTGAGGGGCCTGCCTGAGGCGCTTCATCCTCCTCATCCGAGGCCTCATCTGAAGATCCATCCGACTCAAGCGCATAACCGGGCGTGCGCTCGACCAGCCCTTGGTAATATGCCACTAGAACCTCGGGGTTGGGAACAATCTTCCAGTCGACCCGATAGAGGAATTCGAGCTCCAGCAGCTTCAGTTCTGCGACTCGCACGCCCCCTACCCTGGCGTAGGTGGTGTTGTTCCAAAACGAGTCGGAAAGGCCTTTGGCCGCCACGGTGGCCGCCGTGATCAAGAAGCGATGCACGGTAAGGGTGTTGATGGTGAATTCCGGGTAGAGCGCGCACAACCGGTCGATGTAATAGACCATGGCCAGGAGAAGTGGTGGTATCAGCGTGGCGTGCCTCGCCAGTCGATGGAGGTAGTCGCGGACGGATATGCCGGGAGCAGTTCTGGCATCGTAGTTAGAGCCTTGCATCCATCTTACAAGTGCGAAATCGCTTGCGCAACCTACCTCGAGTGAAAGCGCGTCAGCCCGCCGCTGGAGATCCGGATCGCGTCATTTGTCGCAATCAGCTCCGCCAGCATGTGCGCAATCAACTCCACCATGTCCTCCACCGCGCAATGTTCATATTGCCGCGGTAATATCTTCGGAGGTGGCTCATCCGGCTTGGGTCGTTTGGTGCTCTGTTCGGGACTCGCAGGCCGTGAAGGAGATGCTGAAGCCTGCGTGAGATGCTGGCTGGGCGATCCACGTCGCTTGTTTGGCGACAACGCTTGCTGCAATTGTTGGTCGGGAGGTCGCTCTGATGATGACACTGGGGCCGTGGCTGTCGGCTCGGCTCGGGAAGGGGGAGGTGGCGGCGCTTCGGTTTGAAGACTCGGCGGCGGTGCCATGGCCTCTTGCCGGCCTTCTGCGCGGGGTTCATTCGTCATGGCGGCATCGTCGGTGGCCACGCCTTGCCTGGGACGCAGATGGGATGGCGATCTCGTCACGGCGCTTGGAGACGCCGCAGCCAGCGACGACGGTCGTCGCGGCCTCGAGGGAGACAGGCGCGGCGACTTCGGCGGGGAACGGGTCGGCGCTGCATGGCCTCGCCGGAAGCTGGCTGGTGAGGCATTGGCGGAGCTGGTCAGGATGGGCGATGTCGTCAACATGGTCGGCGGCGCATCGTTGGAGTCGCTGAGGCGCAGAATATAAGCGGTGCGAGGGCAGCGTCCGAGGCGACAGGGTGCGCTCCGGTTATATTAGCATGAGCTCTGCGCTCTGTCCGCCTCGACTGGACACAGCTCGACCCGGCTCGACTCGACTCGGAAGAGGGCGACGACGATGTTGCGACCAGACTGCAAGCGTGCTGCGATCGACGGAAGGCTCACCGAGGGGTTTCGAAGCGCTAAGACGAGCCTGGGCGTGGCGGCTTGCGAGGCGCGCAAGTGGTCGGACGTGGCCGCGGAGCGGATCCAACACACCCTAGATGCTTGGCCGTTTCCGTTGGAGGGCCGCTGAGCCGCGCCGAGTCTTTGGTGGTGCACGGGGTTTGCAGAGCAGACAAGAGCCGTCCGTCAGGCGCGGCTAGCGTGTCGACGGCGTTGCTGTCAGGCAGGTAGGAGTTCGCCGAGAGCTCCGCGCGGACGGGCAGAAGCGAAGAGAGGGAGGAAATAGGGCCAAGAAGCGGGAGGGTCTTTGCGAAGATTCGTCGTTGGAATTTGCGCTACGTCACGTCGGGCTCGCCGGGCGCTGGCCTGCTTTAATTTACCGGCAGGCCTGATCGCGGAGTGGAGCTGCGAGAAGTTTGGCGGACGGAGCTGGAGAGTAGGCGAAAACTTGAGCGCTCAGGGCTCTGGCTCGGCGGTCAGGCTGTGCGCGCTTCAATGCTGCCGACTGACTCGAGGCCACGCGCCGTCAGCACCAGGCACATACGGAAGTTAATGGGCAATATATGGATTCGACGAACAGGGCGCGGGTTGCAGCTGGTAGAAGGGGAGTTGTCTCGTCACGACAGGTGCTTCTACCCGCAATGCGGATTCACTGTTGGTGTGCGATGGTCGCCATACGGAGCAAGGTACCTGAATGCCGAGCAAAGGCATCTTATTTAACTTGGTACTCCACGGGTCTCGAACCTACTCGTACATGTTCTGGTCATGGCGGAGATGGGGCCCGGCCCCGACGACCCCGGACGCAGAGCCGGCAAATGCGCATCGGCCACGGGGCCTCGTGCAGGCGGACGGCAAGATGATTCGTACCTGCAGCTCTGATTTGGCTCTGGGCCGGGACCGCAGCAAGGGGACGTTGCACAACGACATGGCCGTGCTTCGAGCCCTCGGCAGTCCGCGATTCCAATTGAGTCTTGACCAAGCAAGCATTCGCTCGCCCATCTACGAACTGCAGGCCCTCGAGTGGCCGTCAAGAAAATCATCACCTTGGCTCGCTGCTTGTCGGCGCGCACCATCTGGAGCTGACCGGCCTGCCGACGTACACCGTGGTCTGAGGGGCAGTGAACCGGGGACATGGCTGCGCCGCATGTGACACAACGAGGATAAGACACGGATTGACCAACTGGACAGACCCCAATGTTTCTTGACGTTCTGCATGTTTAATTCCACGGCATGCATCGCCGAAGTCACATCTGCGCTGGCTGGCTCTGCGGGCCTCAGGCAGGCGCTGCGGGGGCCACAGCTTAGCTCCTTTCGGACGTTCCCCAGCTGCAGCCGGCCTGATAGCCCGATAAGACAGTGAAGCTACATGCCTGAACACGTGCCGCCATCTCAACCTCGCCGAACGGTTGACGTGATCCGTCACCAGCTTCGGCTCGATCCGACACCCCATCACGAACCCTGCCATTTTGGATCTCCGCGACCTCATCACGCCTTCACGAGCTTGCCCGACCTGCGGCTCAACTCCTGGCCTTCGCCCATCGTTTTGGATCTGCACCCTCGCCCGTTTGCGCCCTGCATCTCGTCTCTGCTCGCTCGCGCATGCGACGACAGCTCGGCCTGCGTGTTGGGCAGCCAGTCGACGGCCCTTCGCAAGGAATGCCGATACGTCGTGCTCGAGACCGACGGAAACTTCAGCCCGCATCGCTTTGAGTCGCTTCCATGGCACGCCCCCAGAACTCTCCGGTCCTGGCCCAGCTGCGAAGCGCGAAGACGTACCCCGAGCAGACGGCAGCCTTGCAGGTGCTCAAGAATGAGGTCGTCGGTCACATCCAGAAGAAGGAAGAGTGGATAAGCCTCGGCGTCCTCGAACCCATCGTCGGCACTTTGTACTCCAGCACACCATCCAAGCAGAATGGCAAGGATGCGCGCGCACAGCTTGGGTCGCGACCACTGTCCGACGAGGACTGCGTCAAGCTGCAGGCGTTGCAGCTCGTAGCAAGCTTCGCCAATGGTACCTTGCTGCCCAAGCGCAACCCTCTCCCGACAAGAGTTTCTTGCTAACATTGCCACAGGAGGTCCAGCTTTCCTCGCGCCGATGCACGCCGCTCGCGTAGTGCCAGCCGTCCTCGGCAACATGTCCCCCCTCGCAAACCCTCCACAAATCGTCTTGGCCGCGCTGAGAGCCTTAAATCACATTGCAGACGCTGCAATTCTGGCGCTGCCATCGTCACCTCTCGATGTTCAATCCCTTGCCGACAACATCTTCACGCCGCAACATATCGAGTCGCTCAACCTGATGCTCTCCACATCTTCTCCAAATCATCTTCTGCAATCGCAGGCGACGCTTGCGTCGGGCCTGATATGTCGCCTGTGTCGAGATGAGCGCCATCAACACGCACTCGCCACTGCTGGTGTGCTCGATTCTCTCGCCACTCAGCTCGCCAGCTTCGCCGTGCGCGACGGCCTCGTCGTGCCTGGTGCGGAGGAGCTGGCAAATAGTGACGGGCTCTGCGATGTGTTTCCGGAGGCTGCTTACCCCGGGTCCAAAATTGGCCCCATATTGGAGGCTATTGCCGCCATCCTTGGAGACTCCAGATACCGCGCCAATAGGCTGGTTTATTCGCCAGCACTTCTGGCCATATTTCCCTCAGTAAAGTTTGACTTGTACAAAGGGCCGCAGAGCCAGCAACAAGCTCTGACTGCTATGGAATTCATTCTGCCCAGTGTGCCAACGTCAACACGAAGCCAGTCGGCACCACAGTCCTCCCTCCCCACACCAGACCGATCAGATTCTCGGACTTCAAGTCGTACGTCTCTGAATAAAGTTGGTGCTGGTGCTACGTGGGCTTCGCCGCGCATTCAAGCTGTCAGCAACAACGGCGATAGCACCACGGAAGACGTCGAGACACCCCTCATTCCGTGGCTGATTTACTTGGTAAGGACATTGGACGAGTACGATCGACTGATGGCCGCTGCTGTTCTCGCTGCCCTCTTCAAGGCTGGTCTGGGAAGGAAAGGCGTCAGAGAGACCAGCATCGGGCTGCTTGTGGTCCCAATCCTTGTTGGCATGATAGCGAAGAACGACAAGGAGGATCCCGACTCGGAGAGCCCAACGAGTGCAACGCAGCGTCTCATCCTGGAAAAGACTCCGGCGGTCCTGGCGCGTCTAATGACAGACAGCGAGTATCTCCAAAAGGCGGCGTACGAGTGCGACGCTGTGAGAGTGCTCACGAAGCTTCTGAAGCGCGCCTATCAGCCCGTGCCGGAGCTTGACCAGCCAAGGTACTGGTCGCCGCAGGCCGACTCGGGCATGGATCTCGAGAGCGCTCCGGCATCAACGCAGCTTGGGCAAGATGGCCAGAACCCGCTACTCGCCCATTGCATGAAATTGCGAGAAGCCTCGCTGAAGGCAATAGGCGCTTTGTCTGCGGGCAAGGAGGATTACAGGAAAGCCTTTGTGGCCGAGGACTTTGTTCCGTACGTCGTTGAGTCCCTTTGCGAGTACCCAAGGAAGCCGCGGCAAGCCAAGGAGCGGTCCAAGGACAAGCCTGGCAGCGAGGGTGCGCGAAAAGGCCCTTCCGCTGCGTACGGCACTAACCCTGTGTCCGTCGTTATCGCCGGCTGCCATGTCGTCAGGATGTTGGCTCGCTCGATAAGCGTATTACGCACGTCTTTGGTCGACTACGGCGTTGCGCTCCCCATATTCCAGTTCATGACACACCGTGATATCAATGTGCAGATCGCCGCGACTGCCACCATCATCAACCTGGTGGTGGAGGTCAGTCCGGTTCGAGAGGTTGGTCCTATTCGCAATGGCTAGTTGAACGGTGAAAGGCTGACATTGAGAAGCTTTTGACAGAAAACGGAGTCATGAGGGTATTATGTGAGCATGCTCATTCCGACAACCCGGCGCTACGTCTCAATGCACTATGGGCATTCAAGCACTTCGTCGACGCCGTGGGGCCCGAGCTCAAGAAAGCGAGCCTCGAGCAGCTCGAGCCAGGGTGGCTGGTACAGCTGATCTGTGACGACACGCAGGATACAGCTCTCTTCAATTCAAGGTTCAGGGAGTCAATCGGGGATGACCCAGACGAGGAGATGGACTTGCAGCCGCCGGATGAACCCTTAAGGTGGCTGTACAGTAGCAGCGGGTCAATCCGCGAGCTGGATTCCTCACAGTCAACCAGGCTGCGTCAGGCAGAAGATAGGCTCTCGACGATCCGCGAAACGGAGCTCAACCCTGTCAGACGAGCCCGCAACGATGACCTCGCCATCCAAGAGCAGGGCCTCGATTTTATCAGGAATCTGATCGGACGACCAGAGTCAGGGGCGTCGTCGGAGACACCGAGCGAGACGACGGAAATGATTGACTTTCTATTCGCTGAGCTCGGGCAGGACCGCCTGTTTGAGATCCTGGCTTCCAAGTTACGCAGCAAAGTGTTGCACCCCTTTTCACGGCGTACGTCCATGCCCGGCCGAGAGCCGCGAGTGGTCTATCCCCAAGCCAAGATCATAGTGGCCGTCATCTACATTCTCGTCCACATGGCCGCCAGCATTCCGCGCCACCGGCAGCTCGTCATTGCGCAAACCGACCTCCTCAAGCTGCTAGCTCAGCAGGCCACCAGCAAGGACAGGGAAGTGCGTGTCGCGCTGTGCCACCTCGTAATCAACCTGACGTGGCAAGAGGATGATGCCGAGGCCCAGCAGTGCGCGGCGCGGGCGCACGAACTGAAGCGGCTCGGCTTCCACGCCAAGATGGAGAATCTCAAGCTCCAGGACCGCGACCTGGACGTCAGGGAGAGGGCCAAGACGGCCGCGTGGCAAATCGAGCAGGCAACGTATTAGTAGTACAGCGCACATATGGGGTCTGCTGCCCAGAGGAGAGGGTGGAACATTGCTGCACTTCGATGAGCGGGAGAGACACGAGCTTGTAATGATGCGGCTGTAGACGTGCAATGCTACGAATACTCTGACATGACTTGGCTTGCCCTTTATCGTGTAGCAGCTATGGCTAGCTGCTTCTCATATTTGATGTTCAATGTAGGCCGCCTCGATCCCTTGCCGAGCGGCGCAAGGGCTGCTCACACGCCACAGGACGTCTTGGCTGGTACTCGATCAAGGCGAGTCGACGACATCTGTATGAATGCCAACACCGCATCTCGACGCAGAACCTGCCTCCACTTCGGCCCGAGAGCCCGTCACCATGTCAAGCCTCAGAATGTCACGTTATCAACCTATGTCTCAAGCCCAGAAGCTCCTTCTCTGGCCGGTCTCAATCACCCCCAAGTTACTGCATCCAAATCGCCGCCTCCCCCCAACGAGACACTCACAGACCCTCGGCGTCCAGGCATGCGATGTGAATGATTCATCGCGGCCTCTCCCAGCTAAATACCTGCGTCGAGCGGCGGTGATTATTTTCCCACACCGCGTACCAGGGAAGCAGAATGGCCGTTGCGTCTCTTCATTGTGCGTTGGCCAGGGCAAGATTATGTATGCATCGGGCCGCATCGGCATTGGTGTACTCCGTAAACGCAGGGGAAACACGGACCTGTGCCGCTGCCCTCGTGCGGAGCATTTTTGGATCAGGCATCCAAAACATTGCCAATGAAGGGCCAGGCGGTGAATCACGGGCGTGGTGGCATGTATCTGTCTCGGCACAGTCCTCCTTCGTATCAACGAACACCGTTGATAGCCATGGGTACCAGAAGAATCGCCGCCTCTTACCACCCAGCCACCCAACCGGTGGTACACCGTACTCGTACTCGTAGAGAGGGGTGTTTATTCTGGGATCGAACCGAGGGTCTCATGTCTCATCAAGATGTCGCATCACCGCGACCCCGGGGCGTTGAATCAGCGTGAGGCCTGTGCTCCGAGTGTGATGTTTAGTCTTTAGACATTTCTTTGGCCGTTTCGTAGCGCACGGGCCGATGTCCGTTCGTCCGTCCGTACGTTTGCATCCCACAGCCCTACGCTCACTGACGCTCAAAGGCAGCGTCACCCGCGGGGTCCTGGGACATGAGGGCCACGATGTGAGCATACTTGTAGTCGAATGCACAGGCGTCGCGGCCGGCATCGCTGTGGTGTAGAACACACATGTGCCGCCATCATTACGACTCTTGAAAAGAGCTTCTACATGTACCCGATATCCTTCTGCAAAGACTCCGACAGCTGATGCATTTGAGGGCCTGATCTCGATTGAAGGATAAGTGGCCTTCACGCCTCACTCGTCATGCGGAACACCCCAGCTTTTATGCTTGAAGGTCAGGGACGCTGCGGGCAACTTCAATGGTCTCACTCGCACTCCCAAACATGGAGTATCTGTGTTCATAAAGGGTTCGGACACACAGCACAGGGCTGAAAGCAAGGAGACGGTCTTCAATCCGCCCTTGATTCCCTACCGACCCGTCGGGTTCGACCTCTCAGCTTCAGCATCTGCCACTGGTTACCTCAGACACGATGCTGTCTTGCCTCCTTTGCCTCATTCACCACGGCACTCGTAGCGCCGCTGGGACGGCACAACTGAACGAACGGCAACTACGGAGAACAGGACGAGATGATCTCCACGGCTCATATTTCACTGTGCCGTTCTGATCGGCGCTGGCAACCGTGTTTGTGAACGAGAAATTGATGAAGGGCAATGGCTGGCCTGGATTGGCCTGTTGCGTTCTCAAGTTTGTGTTGCATCGGGTGGTGGTTGATGTCGCGGGATCATCTGTCACCCTCGTCGCCGACTCGCCTGCAACATTCTGCTCTCTGACCAGAGACCACTTGTTCTACCCTCGCAGGAAGAGATACGTATGCGACGTCTCCGTTGGTTGCCTGATGATCACGAGAAATCGACTGTACTCTATGCACGGTCAAAGTTGATGGGCTGGCATACGGCAGCGTAGGGTAGGTGTGCTGAGCCAAAGAGAATCAAGGGTCTCCATGATTTATCTTCGTACGACGTGAGAGAGGAGGGGTGGGTCACTTGTGACCTCAGACAGTTCCATCGCGGTGACGACTGATGGCCGTCGCGACACTGACGCTGCAAGGACGAGGAGGTGGTACAGTTATCAGTACGCCTTGACATGGTATGTATAATTCATCCGATTTTTGCCTGATTCACATCACCACTCACTCCCGGGTTCATGACGGGTCCGGCAGTAACATACGGAGGAGACGATGACGACGCCATATCAGATGGCCTACTGCTGGTGGTTTACACCCCTTGGGTCGTGTACAGGAGATGCAATTTACACGATGCAGTCTGCAAGTACGAAACACCCCGGGAAAGGATCTGATTGAGTTTGGAAAATGACGTCTGCCCTTGCACTTCACGTATGTACCCCCTTTCGATCCGACCAGACACCCGGCATTTCAAATGCTCAAGACCGGATCGGCCAATTTACTTGCGGTCATCGGTGCAGCTTGGGGTCTGCGCACATGGACAACACGAAGCCCCTTGGCTGGCACACAACTGACCTCTGGGTCTTGGAGGCGACGTGTTGCGCGGCTCGACCATGTAACAGGTAGTGGTTGTGTGAGAGACGTCGCCGCGGGCCGCGTGGAGTCGACGACGTGACCTTGCTTGCACCAGCGTCTTCACTTGTCGCTATGCTGAGGCGCTGTTGGTCAAACGACGCCGTTGGCTCAGTGTGGGCGGATGCCGACCACACATTGCCGGTATGCGAGTGCAGAGGTGCAACAAGTCATCTCCCTTGCTGGTTCCCGAGGCCATGGTGAGAGCGAATGGAATGCTCCAGCGATCCACGCGTCTGGTAAGCTACGAGTACTCGGTACGGACAAATAACCTGTACTCCGAGGCGAGGGCCCACCCCGACTGCTGCGTCGCGGGTCCATGGTCCGGGGCAGACACCACGGAGACTGGCGGCGGCGGAGGTTTCGTGACATCCGCCAGAGGACAGCGGCCTGGCGGACAAGGTCAGGGCGACTTCGTTAATATACACGAGCATGCTCTCCCGCTCCTTGAACGATTGTGCGGACATGACACGAGTCTGTTCGTACAGACGTGTCCGTGCCGTGCGTATCAAGCAATTGGGCGAGCAAGGGCGTCCCAGCACGCCACATGTGACGCTGACCCTGGATGTTGCCCATCCCCACGCATGTCCGAACCCCGAGCGCTTGGTGGCAGTCCGCACTGTATTCCGGACGCATTCGAGATGCAGGTGCAGATGCAGCATCGGCTAATTTGGGTCTGGCGGAGCGTTACAACCCCCCACAAGAGGGATAGCCGATACCAGAGCCACAGCCAGGGAAGCGGAGGCCGGGTCCGTAACTCGTACGAGACAACTGGCCTGGCCCGGCCTGGATTGAAGTCTGGGACGAGGCAAGCAAACCAGGCCCTCCCACGCGCCGGGGGTTACAGCACGCGCGCCAAGGCCGGAGGGGCAGGAGGAAACGAGACGGGGAGAAACGACGACGTTTGCTGGGTGCTGCAGCAATGCATCCCGACGACACGGGTCGCCAGCCCAGGCGTGGCGAGGCGAGGCGAGTCTGGATGGGTGCTGGAATCTGCGGCTTTGCCCTCCCCCGCCCCACCAGCTTGCCGATGCCATTGGGTTGGCAAGTTGGCAAGACTGAACGAGTCAAAAAAAGGAAGACAGACCTTGGTTGTCGAGTTGGCAGGTCGTCTCACCTTGGTCGACTTTGGGGATTAGTTCCAAAGGCAGCCAGCCTAGCTTGGCCGTCGTGCCCAGCGACCTGGCGCTGAAACGCCCTAGTATCGGGCATGGTACGGAGTAACTGGGCAGCGTAGTCCGGACTGCCCGGAGGACTACGAGTAATACCTACTCGTTCGTATTTGTCGACAGCGGCTCGCGAGATTAACTACACGGCACTGACCTGATCTCATGGCCGTCGACTCATGCTTGGCTTTCTTGGCATAGCGATTGACTCGCGTGCTTGTGCAGAGAGCCTCGGACGCAGCAGTGCATCAAGGAGGCCATCGGATGCACAGTGCGAGACTGTGGATCGACTCCAGAGCTTCACGGACTACCCAAAGCGTCGACGGCCAACACGAGCGGCTTCCGTGGGAGGCCCAGAGATCTGCCGCACAGTTCCCGTGGCGCTAGGGGCTGCACTGTGGGAGCCCCCAAGATTGAGTGCACGCTGTGGATCCTGCCGGCCCAGATGCCGCACACTGGCTCGAAGCTTAATGGGCAGAATAGCCGAGGACAATATCAGGCGTGTTTGGGGGACCGTTTCCTGGTTTCCTGGTCCCAGGAATGAGGCCCGGGGTTCGACGCAACCGCCGGCGCACGCACAGCCTCGAACGGTGAGAGCGAGGGCGACAAGGCGAGTCCATACAGCCATACGCCATACTCGTACTATACCCAGCCCTGCCCTGTCGTGCTCGTCCGCGGAGCGCGGCTAGCTCACCAGCGGGCCTGGTCCTGGCAGAGCTATGGACGAACCGCCGCGTCGGAGATGATCGTCCGCGACGCAATGTAATGCCGGCACCGCGAAGCCTGGGGCCACGGGGGCGCTGGGGACCTTTGATGTCAGCAGCGGCGGGAATAACCAGCGCCAACTCGAGGCGCAAACCTACCCGCACACGCTTCCCACGGCGTTGCATCACCGTCGACGCGGCGAGCCCACTTGCCCACCCATCCAGGACCATCTTACGATGCCCGACCCCAAAGCCCACTTGGCGGCGCTGACGAATCGCCACCGCGGCGACGACAATACGCCCCCAACCCGTCGCCTTGGGATTGTGCTGCGGGCCCGCGTCACATCGGCGGGAAAAGAGGCGCCTATTGACACCCCGCTAGCGTCGACGCTGCAGGTGACGGGGCGTCGGGATTGGGCGCATCCGGGGACGGGAGTCTGCGAGGCTCCGCCACAAGGCCGCCCACCCTGCCTAAGCATCGACGCTCGTTCTCGTACCTTGGCTCCCGGCGGGCGCCGTCCAGTTTCCAGCGCCCACTGTCCGCCCACTGTCCGCCCACTGCCCGTGGCCCAGCGCGGCGTCGCCCAATGTCTCAGTCACGGCCGTCGAGTACGAGCACCGACGCTTGGCACACAGTGCTCCGTACGCACAGCACTCGTACGAGCACTCGTGCTCGCGCTTCGCGTCTCGCGCCGTGTCACTGCCGGCCCGGCGACGAGCGGCTCGCCGGATCTCGCTGCAGGGCTCGACGACGAGGCGTCGCCGCAGACGGGCACAGGCAAACTCAGAAGGGCGCGGGTGGCCCGCGGAGCAGCGCAGTCGCAGAAGCAAGCCGCCTCCGTGGACGTAGCTCGGCCGGGCCATGTGCTTGCTGCGTCCCGTCTCCAATGACATGCGAGCGCTCCCGTCAACGAGGGCCAGCCGCAGCGTGCGCTCGTGCTCGACGTTGGTCCGCCGCTGGTATCACCGATGGCAGTCCCCGACGGTCGCCAGTCCCGGCTGGTGCTAGCGCCAAGCCCACCCAGCGCCCAGCCAGGCCTAGCGCCTCCATAACGGAGAAAACTCCCATCGACGGCACGGCACTGCTTCTGCCCCCCAGCGGCTGGCCTTCTCTCGTTCTCGGGAACAGCCATGGCGCCAGCAGCCACCGACGCCGATACCTGCTCGGCACGGTGTCCTCACTGTGCTGCGGGTGCGCAGGGGCGTCGGCTTTTCTGGTATCGACGGCCCATGCCAGGAGGGACGACGGGGCCGTCTCCTCGCCTCGCCTCGCGCCTACGAGGCATCCGTACACATGCAGCCACCGAGAAGAAGATTCGGGGCATCGCGAGCGTCGCACAGCCTGCCGGTACGTGTAACGAGCACGTCTGCTGGGACGGTTGGACGGTCGGACGGTTGGACAGGCAGCTCGACGAGGGCGGCGCGACCAAAATCGCGACAACGGCCCTCCTGTTGCTTGCTTGCTTTTCCTAGGCTAGTGAGGCGTTGCTTTTGGCCGCCTCGCGCAAAGCCAAGTCCAAGCCATGATTGATTCATTCCTTTCCGTCTCACCTCAGTGACCTCACCCGTCCCGCTCCCTGCCTCTGCGGTCTTGTGCACAGGTGCGGTCCCTGCTAGCCTAGTCCTAGCGGTGCCGCCCGGAAACGTGCGCGGCGTGCACAATTCTGTCACTTGTCGCCTTTCGCTTTCGTCCAATGCTCACTAGCGGGTTGACGGGCCACGGATGGGAGCTCGACGTTTGTCGCGCCCCCCGTCTGCAACGGACGACGAGCGCCGGCGTGTCCGTCCGCACATACGAGCACTGCGCTGCCAGGCCGAGTCTCTTCTTCCTGAGCGCACAAGAGCCGCGGACAGCATCGGCCAGCTCCGGCACGCACGCACGCAAGGTACCGTACGAGCAAAACCCTGCCGGCGGTACCGCACATGTTCCTGTCGGACGGGTTCCGAGTGCTGGGACGCGCCAACAGTGCGCCACGCCAGTCTCCGGTGCCCCAGACCTGGGATTGGAACCGGGCCCCCCCTCCACCAGGGGACTCGCGAACCCTGGTTCCAGTTCCCTCCCAGCGGTGGTTCTGCCTGGCGTGGCGCCCCCATTTCCGGCCTGCCATCCCCAAAGTTCCCTCCCTCCACCTCGCCGGCGCCCCCCCTCCAACCCCTAACGCTCCACTGGGAGCGCTGGCACGCCCCCTGCACGGCGCTTCATTGGTGCTGGCCGGGCTCAGCTGCACCCGCTACCCAGACTCTCGGAGCCCGCTGCAGTGTCCGGTGACGGCAGCCAACCAGCGCCCGCCCAGCGTGACGGCACAGCCAGTGCCCAATGCGCGCGCCGCCGGCCAGCCCTGGCGCCAGCACACCCCCTCGATCCCAGCGGCTGGCCTGCTGGGAGGAGGGATCTGCCCGCTGCTGGTACCTATCGTCGGTCGTGCAGCGGTTCCCTGGCTGACCGTGTGTGTGCCGGGACGCATGCACGGTACCGTGTACCCTCGACCATGTCCCAGACGAGCCGTTTCTTGCCCCCAGTCTGCCGTCCGTCTGCCAGTATCCTCGTCCGCCGTCCTATCTACTCGTACTGCTGCTCCTCCACCTCACTCTTCTTGCCTGCGCACACAGTCTGCGTCAAGACTCCTCGACAGCTGGCGTTTTGTCGATTCTCAGCTCAAATTGGTCTGGGAGCACGCACACATTCTCATACACGGCCGCGCTCACAAAAGTCGAGTGAGCTCACGCGGCCCGGGCCAGAAAGGCGCCTGGCAGCCCGACGGACGATTGTGCTTTCATCGCAGGTAAGTTGAGCCTCAGCATCCCGTCCTTTCCAAGGCTTCAACCGGTGTCTGGAGAGAGAGCGCCTGGGCCTACTCGTACGTCCGGCATAAATGCTCTCGGGCCGTGCCTCGTCGTGCACTCCCAAAACATGCCTCAACATACCGTTCCCGACCTGACATCCCCTTAGCAGGGCAGACGGCTCGACGAACCACCACCACTCTGCGTTTCACGTCGCATCAGACGGACGCGACATCATGGCGACGCCTGCCTCCATTCCCACAAACTCCCCGCGGGACTCGGTGCAACGCATCCACCGTGTCACCAGGGAAAACCGTAGCCTCTGGTATCAGTTGACGGTGCTCCAGCAGCCGGAGCGCGCGAGAGCATGCGGCTCGGGCATGAAAGGTAAACCCTCATCGTCCCGCACCCGCGGTCGTGCACGCACCGGCATTGCGTGTGCAATACGACTGCTGTGATTGCCATCACACAATGCCACATGGCTGTGCGCCCCGGGCGACGTTCAAACTCATGTGCTGACTTTCGCCGGCAGCCAACAGTGACCGACGACCAGTGGATCCTCCACCCGTTGTAGAACTGCGCATCATCGAGGGCCCGACGGTGGAGGAGGGCAAGGACGTCACCTTTGACTACAATGCCAACTTCTTCCTCTACGCCAGCCTGGAGCAGGCCCGCACCATCGCTCACGGCCGCGTCCAGACACCTGCGGCCAGCAACCCGCCCATCCTTACCGGTGTTCCGGCGTCGGGAATGGCCTACCTTGACCGACCTGCCGAGGCCGGCTACTTCATCTTCCCCGACCTGTCTGTTCGCCACGAGGGCTACTTCCGCCTGTCCTTCAGCTTGTTTGAGACGACCAAGGAGGAAAAGGACTTTGACCTGGAGCCGGCGGACAGCGACCTGCCTCCGGGCGTTGACTGGCGCATGGAAATCAAGACGCAGCCCTTCAACGTCTTCAGCGCCAAGAAATTCCCTGGTTTGATGGAGAGTACGCAGCTGAGCAAGACCGTTGCTGACCAAGGCTGCCGTGTCCGAATTCGACGCGATGTCCGCATGAGGAAGCGCGATGGCAAGTCGGGCGGCTATGACAGGCGAGAAGAGGAGTACTCACGCCGGAGGACGGTTACGCCAGCGTCGGATGACCCTCATGGCATTCGCGGCCGATCGCTCAGCAACTCGAGCGAGCACCGCGTGCCGTACGCGGGCGATGTCCCGCGGAGGCCCTCGGGCGTGGATTCGTATCCGGCGCGACCCCCTCCTCCGGGCTACGAGCCTGCTCCGCCTGCCAATCGCGGGCACCTTTCCTTTGGAGATTCCTCAGGCCCGCCGTACGCCGCGCCACGGCACTTCTCTCACCAGTCCAGCATGCCGGCGCCGCCCATCTCTCCAAGCGGACCATACACGACGTCTCAATCACAGTACGGCCCCTATCATCACGCTCGGACAGCGAGCACGACGTGCCCGTCGCCTTCGCCTTCGGTCCCTGTTAAGCAGGAGCCCTACGATCGAGTCACGGGCAGCTACGTTCCCCCTTCCCCGTCGGTCTTTTCATCGGCCGACAGCCAGCCGCGGAGGGATTCGCACAACTCGCACAGCTCGTACTCTGCGACTCCCATCCTGCCAGCGCCGCCCCAACGGCCGCGGACCCATCAGCCTCATCCCCCCTCACTCGCCCCTCTCAAGATTGCCGCGCTGGTGTCGCCGCTGCCTCCCATCGAGGCGCAGACAGAGCCTTTGCCACCGCCGCCGCTCACGTCGACTGGTGGCAAGCGCAAACACGACTACGTCTTCCACCAAAACGCTCAGCCCCTTCACAACGGTCGGCGGCAATTGGACCCGCACCACCACGGAGAGGGGCGGACTGGCGCGGCGGACTCGGACCGGGGCATGTACTCACGCGCCGACGGCAAGATTGGAGTCGTCACGTTCAGTCAGTGGCAATGAAGCAAGTGCTGCGACGTGTCTGGCGAGTCTTTGGCTCCCTAAACTCGGGTTGCAATACATAGGCGTTGGTGTTGTCTGTTTTTTCGCTGCGGCCTTGGCCAAGGTTGCGGTTGTTTTACTTCTTCGATACGGGGAACGGTGTTTTGGCGCAATTTCTTCTACAGGCCTGGCCTTTCGTCGCCAGCGAGGACGATGCAGGGACGCGTGACCGAGAGTGTCGGGCCTCTTTGTGTTTTTATCAGCTTTGTGTCTGGGACCATTTTCAAGTGCATAGACGGATGGGCGTGGCGGGCGGTCGGCGGCCGCCTTTCGCCGCGTCGTGCGCACTCTGTCGACATTCTCATGTTACTGCGGCATTTTTCTTCGCACCTCTTTCTCCCTGGGAGGAGTTGATCGACATACTACCAATTGTTTTCATGCTACCTTTGGCCACGAAGGGCTACGAGACGAAGCTGCGCGGTTCTTCTTGAGGTTGAACTGGAGCACTCTTTGTGGGAAGCAACTTGACCAGATTTATTCTGTGTAATGACAACAGGGCAATTCGTTTACGGATAGAGCATTTTTGGCTCTGAAGGACTTAGGACGAAAGAGTTGGAAATGGGGGAGGCGGTTGGCGAGTGGCAGGCAGCTTTTGGCAGAGGGACGAGAGCTAGGAATAGATGCAGAAAGACATGCGGTGCGCCATGAGTTCTTTATCCGGTGATGCGGTGCCCACCGAAGTGGATGAAGTTTATATCCATGCAGAGAGACCCAGTCATTTCCATTGCCAGTCGGCTGGATGTCCAATGCTTTCCGAGCGAACGGTTCAGCGTGGGCAATACATAAGCTGGGCCCGCGGGTGGACGAATAAGAAGCATAGGGCTGACGGAACGCACCGCTCGCTGCTCTGCGGGGCCTGACGGCGGGCCTCCGACAGGGGTCCAGCGCCGTTGCCGTGGTACCATCACGTGGTGGGGCGCGCCATGCCGCAGATGGCAGGCAGCGTCAACAAAGAGCATTGTTCGATACGATATCAACTCGAACAAACCCATTGCATTGCATTGCTGCGCCTTTGCATCTGTTGAAAAGCGCTGCTTGGCGACTCCCAGCGTGGCACGGGAGCTGCCCACCGCACCGACACCGCTGGCCCAACGGCCTCTACACAGAGCACCTGCAACTTGTACAGAACCAACCTACACCGCGAGCGAAACACCACAAAGACACACACACACGCGTACACACGCCAGCATGGGCCCTCCACGGACGCGGGCCCAGCAGCTCGCCGCCGCGCAGGCCCGCAGCCGCTTCCACGAGGGCTCCATGAACGACCGCGCCTCGGCCGCGCCGCCCGTCGCCTTCCTCGGGCAGCTCGCGCCCGCCGAGCGAGCGGCCCTCGAGCGACCCGTCGCGGCCGAGGACCAAGACCGGAGGAGCATCGACCACGACGGCCCGGCGGTGCCCAAGACGCAGCAGGGCCGCCGCATGGCGCTCCTGGGGCAGATGTGGGAGGGCGTGCGCGGCCGGCTGCGGCTGCGGCGCGACGGCGGCGCTGCTGCCGCCGCGGACGAGGGCAGGAAGAAGCAGCAGGCCGAGCCGCAGCCCAAGGTGGTGCTCGAGGACAATGACGGGGGAATGCCATCGCGTGAGCAGGTCTTGGCCAACTATCACCAGCTCGTGGCGTCGGGCTTCTTCGCCAACCATGCCGTAATCTCGACCCGGCCGCCCGGCACGCGGCCCTCGACGGCGCACGACGCCCGCTCTCCACCGCATCACGACGACGACAAGAACAATCTGCAGTGGCCGCTCGCGCCGCCCACCCCCCCTGCCTCGCGGGCCTCGCCCGTCCGCTCGCCCGTCTGCTCGCCCGTCTGCTCGCCGGCTAGCTACGCCTCGTCGCGCGGCACCAAGCGTACCGCCACCGAGCACGACGACGACGAGGCCGAGGCCGAAGCCGAAGCCTGCATGAACAACAGCAGCAGCAGCAACCCCCAGGGCGATGCCGACGAGGACGCCTCGACGCTCGCCCACCGCTTCCTGCCCAAGCGTCTCCGCCACTCCGCCAGCCGCGACATCTCCCTCCCCAAGCTGCGCAGCATCACGTCGCGCCGCATTCTCGCCGCCGGCGGCCGCCGCAGCATCTCCATGGCGGACGCGGCCCCTGCCCCCGCCCCTGCCCCCGCCTTCGTGAGGCCGGCCACGCTCACCAAGCGCGTCCCTGGCGGTGCGTTCCCCGGCGGTGGAGCCCCGTACCCTCAGGAGGTGTACTCGCTGCGCGGCAGGCACGCCGGCGACGTCGCCAGCTGGCCGGCAGCGCCTCCGTGCTCCGCCTCGCTGTCTTCGCGCACGCTTCGCCCCCGCGCCAGCGCCGAGCCCCTGAGCGTCGTCCCGGACGCCAACCGCGGCATCCCCAATGTGCCCGCCATACCCGTCAAGTTCACGTACGGCCGGGACCGCGAGAACGCCGGACCCTGGCGCGGGCTGCGACGCTGAACAGCCCCACCCTTTCCGGTCGAGGGACGGTGGGCCCGGGGTTAAGTTTGCTATTGTGGCGCGAAGGGGGGACGTTGACGGCCGGCCACGTGTCACGACTGACGAGAGACTTCATGTACATGGATTGCCGGATGCGGCACGGGAGCATTACAGGACCGGGTTTATCATATTTGCATTTGTGTGCTGTCGAGATAGAGCAGATTTGCGAGGGCAAGGATGAACGGCTGATTGAGGAGGTGCTTGGGAGGGTGTACACAGGGGCGGAGGGCATGCGAGCAGGATACACCTACATAATCTCATGACTTGACGGACAATACATGCACGCTGCTATTTCACGAGCTTTACTTCCGGACCGCGGCTGACAGCATCTTCTGTTGCAAGTACACGCTCTTGCAATGGTTGTTGGCTACCTAATTTACACGAACAACCTCCTACAATACCCGTGGCCCAGCCTGGGCCGACCGCGGCCCAATATCCCAGGAACACTGACCCCATTGCTGTTTCCGTCGGGTAACGCTCGAAATCGAACGTTCCTGCAGCAAAACCTCATTATGTTGCGCAGAATAAAACACTCCCAACAACGCGGCGTTGCTTCCCCCAAGCCACGCGTTGTCCGTACCACGATCCTATCCCGCCTCTTGCAAAATGAAATCTGATGTAATCCGCAACCGTCTAAGCAGGACTGTTTGAAAACGACGGTAATAGGGGCTCTCATGAGTGGAAGGAAAAACGAGGCCCCCTGCTGGCAACGACCCGAAAATGAAAGCCCAACAATCACAGCGTATCGGAGCGCCGGTCTCTAGAAGCGAAAACAAACAAACAATGACATCATCATCATGCGTTATACCTCAACGACGCGCTCCGGGATGTTCTCAATCACCCGCGCGACTCGGCCATGTCCGACTTGAGCCAAGGCTCGCACGGACGTCCAGAGGAAAGGAAACAGCGAAGGGAAGCAGCTGTACAGCATGGCGCAGATCATCACCACGAGAAGCGGAATCTGAACGGTATTAGTAAAGACGTGGGGAAAAAAATTTCCGCAGGAGGCATGGAGGAAACTCACCCAGACAAAGAAGAGGTTTATATCGCTGCTCAGATTCTTCAGCTTCTTCTCGTGTGCGCGCAGGAACTGTTCTTGTTGCTCCTTCGTAATGGCATTCTTCCGTCCAATCTTCAGGATACCGGGTGACTTGGCCCTGGTCTGTGCGATTTCGGCCGCTGCCGACGTAGACGGCTGGTCGTAAATGGTGGCGCATTTCATGTCTGCATCCGCCTCAGCGGCAGCTCGGATAGCAGACTCTTGCTTCGTGTCAGAGTCTTGGCGACCAAAGATGTCCTCATACGAAGGCGGCGCGCCGGCGCCGTTCTGCATGTAAGACGAGATATCCCACCAGCGAGCGTCCATCTTGGGGCCGTCCCCTTCCTGGGAGCCAGGTCGAGTACCAGAGCCGGGCATGAACTGCTGCATGCGCCGCATGAACGGAGCTTGTTGCAGATATGCATGGTAATCCGGAAGCATGGGCATTCCGGAGAACGTTGGCATTTGCGGCATCTGTGGCATCTGAGGGAGGCTCTGCAGGTGCAAGGCCATCGACTGCTGCAGCTGCTGCAGCTGCTGTTGGAAGTGGTCCTTCAGGGCGGCGAACTGAGTCGTCGGCGATTGCAGCGAGCGAGACTCCCCGTCCGAATCGTCGCCAATATGCTCGGTGCTGTCGTCGTCGTGCCTCAACCGAACCTGCCGCCTCATATGAAGGTAGGAATCCTCGTCGGGATCCTCGTCCTCAAAATCTCCCGATGTGTACTCGGGGCTTTCCTCGCCCAAATCTGGCGAGATAGGTTCATCGTGGGTATGAGCTCTGGTCATCGGCTCCCAGAGTGACCGCAACGAGGTGGCGCTGCTGGTTCGGCTGTGCAGAGACCCGCCGCTGAACGAACGTGCGAGGCGCTCTGACTGGCGGATGGCACGCAAGACTTGTCTCGATTGAGCGACATCGGCAGCGGTGAGGCTGGACAAGCTGCGGATCGTAGGGTCGGCTCCCACGAGCATCAAGCGCCTGACGATTTCAGGGTGGTTTTGGATGGCAGCCATGTGCAGTGGCGTGAAGCCTCCCTTGTCGCGGGCATCGGGATTGGCTCCTCGAGCAAGCAGGGCTGCCACAAATCGGTGATATCCGAGCGAGCAAGCCAGGTGCAGCATTGTGTGCCCCGTAGGCCTCCGCAGGTCCAACCGTGTCTTGTGGGTGCTGTCGTCAAGGTCAATCAAATCAAGGCACTTGAGCAGTTGAGACTCGAGGTGCTCGTGAGAGGCGTGATTGAAGCCGGGACCGCCAGAAGACGGCCCTGCGGACGACCCTCCAGACCATGTTGAGCTGCCGTCGTGCAAAATTCTCCGCGCCAAGTCGCTGACATCGACCATCTGTCCAGACATTTTGTGGCCTAGCACAGACAGAGCCGTCCGGATGAGCTTGTCTTCATTATCGTCAACGTACTTGAAGATGGGCGGTTCCTTCGCCATCGGGAAATTCTGAGTGCTGGGGATGCCCTGATGCTTGAAGGTGACGGCAACAGCTCCTGCAACAGGAGACGGGGGTAGCAGGCAGACGAGCGACGAATCGCCCCAGTATGTTGTAGTGGTGGCCTTTTGGTCGCCGAACCAGACTTCCAGTCCCTGAAAGAATGCCTGGCCGAGCACAGTGACTTCGATACCACCCATCTTGGGCCCTTCGTTGGGGATGATCTTGTGGATCATCGGCGGGCAGCGAGGCTGGTTGACTCCCATGGGCAGAGAGTACAGGCTGTTGGTAAGCGTCTGAGAGAACTGATTCTGCGACGCATTAACACCGTTCCTGAGGCCGTTGGGGCTCGGTGCGCGGCTGGGATGGCTAGACGTCGGCGCAGAGTACAGCTGCGCCATGGCCAGATTGTCCATGCTGGCGGAGCGATTGCTGCCAAAGAAGGTGGCTTGATCATTGCTGCCGGGCGTTGGAGGGCCGTTGCCAAACGGTGGCTGGCCGTTGTGCTGACCGAACATGTGCTCGAGCTGGAAAGGACCAGCGTGCGGTGAGAAAGGAGAGGTAGCGGCGGTCGACAGCTGCGTGTTCGTAGTCTGGGACCCCGGTGGCGGAGAAGTCTCGAGCCTCGTCATCGTCAACCCGTTGGGGACCCGTGAGCCGCTGCCGCTTGACTTTCTCTTCTTGGCTGGCCCGCCTTGGCTTGGTGATGCCGATCGAGACATTCCCCTCGCCGGCACCGTACAGGTGCTCATGGTTGGTGTACTCTTGCCCGATGCCGACGCTGGATATGACACGCTGGGCTGAGCCGCGGTCATGTCACCATTGGATGGCGACACGTGAAACGCCGGGCTCTGAACAGGAGGCACAAGGTTGGTTGCGTCCAGAGGCGGTACAGGCACTGTCGAGGTCGTGACGGTCTCGGACATCGTTGGCTGTGATGAAGGCTGCGCCATGGGGTGGGTTTTGTGATCGTCGGTAATCATAATTGGATTGGACATTGCCTGAGCAATGACACGATCCTGGAAGTCCTTGATTGTGAAGATGACGTTGAACCCCATCTTCTCGTTGTGGTGCCGGCAGTAACAAGCAATCCGCATCGGTGCGTCAATCTGCATGGCACGGTTAGACACGACCGTCTCCGGCCGCCCGCTCGGGTCCAAGACGCCGCTCAGCGGCTGCCACTCCTTGAGCTCCAGCGTATTGAAGACGATGACACGGCGCTCTTCATCCAGGCTCCACAGCTTCTCCTCGTCGGGCTTCTTGATCTTCTTTCGCGCCGCCCTCTTTCGTTCTCTGGTGATGCAACCTTGGCAGATGCGGACATCGCCGCCGTTTTGGGGCGAAAATTCGTCGTCCTGCTCGGGCAGATAACCCTGAGGTAGCTTCGTCGCCCTCTCCAACGCCTTTTGCTTCATGCCTGGCAGCTCCATGGCGCTGGTGCAAACCAGCGTCACGTACAGCTCGAGCGTGTCGGGCGACTTCTCTGGCGGGGGCTTCGACAGAAGCTTGGGCTTTGATATTGTGTGAGCGGGCAGGTGCAGCTTCGTGACACCGGGCGGCAGGGGAGACAAGGTCATCTTGATAGGGATCTGTGTCTCGACGCGAGACTTGAGCGGTGTGGGCATAATCCTCAGCTCGTACCCGCCTGTGAAATTGAAAGGTGCCGTGTTGTAAAGCGCGCGTTGTTGCGGCGTGGGCATGGGCTGAGCCATTGGGCCTCCAAACTGTCCCGGGGCGGGCATAACATCCGGTCTTGCCGAGGCCTTCATATCCGCCCTGTTCGGCCACATAGCGGTCCCGTTCATGGTCTTGGAGAAGTCACGGCCTGCGTTGGGCGAGGGAGAATTGAAAAAGGTGGCTGCTGGGGATGAATCGTGGCTCGCCACCATGGCCGACATTGGCGACACCTCTCGCGAGCCCGCCGACCTCACGCCAGTCATGGATGACGCCATCGAATACTGCTGCAGGGAGTGATTAGAACCTACCCGTGCCTTTGAGGCCTTGGGAGCACATACAGATGTTTGTTTCTTGTGTCCGGCGGCCTTAGCCTTGTTCGCCTGGTCAGGCTTCTTAGGGCTGGTTGTCTTGATGGTGGGCATCTCCGGTGACGGCATGTTCACGTGGGCGCCCGGGGCGGCCTCGGGGCTGCTTGATGCACCTTCGAAATCAAAAGAGCGGTCCATGAAGCTGTCGTCGGTCTCGCCAAAGGCGTAGATGCCATCCATCATGGCCGACGAATCAGCTTCCCGGCCGAAGGCGAAGGCGGTGTCATCGTCGTCAAACGTATAATCGGGGTTTGCCCACGCCATCTTGACATCGTTACCATCCCCCATCGCCGTGTCGCCGGCGGCTGCGGGGGTCTTGGCCGACGCAGAGCTGCCGGTTCTCTTGGTGGATGAGGCCGACTCGGACGACGAGTCGTGGTAGGACTCGTTGGGCGAGTCGGGCAAAGGGTCCGCTATGAGCTCCTGGGGGTTCAGGAAGGCTTTCTGGTCGTTTGTTCCTATCGTGTCCAGGCTCTGCAGAGTATCTGGGCTGTTGAAGTCGAAGAGGTTCGAGGCCGCGAACTCATCGTCGAAGTCGCGGTACTCGGCGCTGGACACGCCCGCTCCCGCGATAAGAGGGCTGCCGGCACCTGCGCCTGCCGCAGATGTCATGACCAGCAGGGGCGGATGTACGCGTCCGCCTCAAGCGGGCAGGTACGAGGTGACGGTCTGATGAGACGTCCGATGCAGTCGTCGGGGACGTCGTCGATTGATTGTTGGCTGGCCAAGTCGTGAGGTTGGGGGGGCGAGCGTCAAAAAAAGGGTCCAACCCTGAGGGCGCCTCGATTGGAAATAGGCTGACAGGTGCTCAGGCGGTTCCAAGGCGCATTCCTCGTTCGTGCGGGTGCGATTTTCAGTTCGCAGGCCACGGGAACGGCTTGTTCGTCGACGGTCAGAGGCTGTGCGTCGTGGGAAAAGCAAGGTGAATGTTGAGCACGCGCGACGCAAGCGTCAATTGGTCGGCGGGCAAAGTCGTCGACAGGAGGCGCCGGGGGGCTGTCTTGGGACGTGGCCGACGGGCGTGGATGGCACTCCAAGCCTGGCGCTCGGGTCGTGGCAGATGTCGGTCGTCGACGATGCGTGGTTGGTGTTGGGGGAGGAAGAGTCTGCGATGAACGGGCGACACAGCGGACAATTACGAGCACCAAGGGGACATGGGACGGCAGCGGGCGCGAGTGGAGGAGGTTTGATCCCCTGGGGCCCTGGGGCGGTGGACACTGGAGCCCGGCAGTGCAGCGCAACGCAGCACCAGCAAGGCACAGGCCAGCCTGGAGCGGTTCTCGCAGAGGCCGTGGCGCCTCACACCGGTGGGGCCACTGCACCAAGCCGTTGAACCAGACCTGCGTCGAACAGTGCTGGAGAGTCGCTCCGCGGCCCAGGCACACTGTCGGCACCACGCGGCCTTGACGCGGGTGCACAGTGTTGGACAGTGCATTGCCCACACTGGTGTGGGGCGGGCGCCCCCTCCACGGCCAATGGCAGCGCGGCGGGCGCTCATGACTCTCGCCGCTGCAGGCCCTTCAGCGCCGTGGAGACGAGTTAAGGTGCGGTCGCCTGCACCTCCGAGGGCCTCGTAAGCACTGCACAACAAAAACGCACCCCGGAGCGGACAGCTGTCCACTCCAAACGCGCCCCAACCTTCTTGAGCAGCAGCCCCAACCCAGCCGCGGGACGTCCGGGGAAACGCGACGATCCTGTTCTCCCGTCTTCCACAGGCATCACCAGCAGCCGTTGAACACGGCGGCAAGTGCCGCGCAGCGCTTTTCCCACCACCGCCTTGTGCCATACGCCAGGTAATCATACGACGACGTAGCGCCAAACGGGCCCGTCCGTAACTTATGACTTATGATTCATGAACGACGAGCCATCCGGTCCCGCCAGCCAACCCCCGTCTATTCCCGCGCTCGCCATGTTAGGCCTGAACTGCATGTGCTGCATTAATCCCAAGCCGCAGTGAGACGCGCTCGTGCTAGGATTGTCGACGTGCGTTGCGACCACGGCGGAGCATCCAATGCGTTAGTCGACACTTGTTGCTAGGCATTGCCCAGGGTATTTGGTGCTACAGCCCAATATCCCGCTTGGCACCACCGCCACACCACTAGGTGCGGTCCAGCCTCGACTGTCGCTGAGGACGCAGAGATTGCGCACACGACTTGCCGTCACAAGGCAACGGTATGTAGTGAGCCGTGTGCAGCCCGCATCTCATATCAGGCACCGGGCCGACAAGCCTTGTGCGCGTTGGAACTGTTATTCGTCTCGACGACGGCGTTTTGGTGGAGCGAGACGTGGCCAATCAGTTGGCAGCGGACACCCCTCGTCCCTCCAAAGCCCTTTTCGGGTATGCCGCAATCTAATACCAGCCCGCTCGCTATCTCCTGCGTGCCGCATGCTAAATGCGCCTCTTCTGCAGGCCGCTCCGGGGTCTTGTCGCACGGCGTTGCCCGGTGGCTGAACCTTCACCCGGATCCCAGCTCGCGACATTATCAGTCACCTTGGACCGATGGAGGATGCCCGAGGTGAACAACGCCGAGATTCCTGATCGGCGGAGGGGGGAAGTTTGGGATATGTTGGCTTGGGAATTCACCGACAACACGAGGCTCCATGTCCAGTCATTTTCAGAGTGAGAGCATCAGGCAGCCCACCTGCGCTTCGGGTTCAAGGTACACTGAATTTTCCAGAAGCAAATCAAATCAGGGTGGGCATCGACGGAGCATTTCTGCGACAACTTGTGCATGAACGCCCTCGCGGCAATGCCCATGATTCGTTGCCAACCCGCCATTCAAGATTCATACGAGGGCCGAGCCAGTGCGGTATATGATAAGACATCATTCCACAGGACGTATGCAAATTGCACACTATAGATAGCGATGGATGAGGGTGATCCAGACACCGGGCATGCAATTGGGCGGGCAGACGGTGACGCACTGGGCGACCTGGGTTGCGTGAGGTGAGACCTCCCGAGCTAGTCAACAGGGACCCAAACACAACTTGAACCTCCGAATTGTCAAAATATGCAGAGAAGATGGCATGGTTGGGCGAGGGTCTTATGATGCAGCCCCACGCTCACACCAGCGTCTGTCTCGGGATGTACGAGAAGAGCGGCGGTTGCACAATGCAGCAGGTGTCGACGTGCGTTGAAGTGGCAGCATGGGGCACAGCGGAAGAGAGCTCCAGTATCCCGCTGCGATCGTCGGCGCTCTCGGAGTGTTTTTTGCTCAAAGCCTGGCCCGAGTACGCCCGTCTGTGTCGGGCGGCCTGTTGCGCCAAATAGCCGGAGTGCGAACATCGGCGTTTCGGCCAGTGTGGGGCTTTTAAGGCGGCCGGGACGGGGACCTCGCAGGACTGTGGGTCCATGTCCATCCAGGAACGGGCATACTCCACGGTTCATGATCCCTTGGCCGCCCGTGTCTTCGTATGCAGCCGCATTCGTGATCGGGCGAGTCTTTGTCAGGTCATATGGGCTTCAGTTGCGGCTTTTGCCCTTTTTGTGACACATGCACCTTGATGCCGCGAATCCAGAGGTAAAATTCAGGCATAGGGAACGATTGGTGTTATATTGAAGTCGGTACGGAAGAGAAATCATTGTGAAGCGAAAGAAAATAAACGCAAAATGACATGATGAAAGCCCCTCGACAAGGCATGGCAGGCGTTTTCGTAAAGCGGTAGACGCAAATGGTGTTGACGCAGAGTCAGAGCCGCCAAGTCCTGATTGTTCCAAGTCACGTTGCGCATGGTCCGACAGCGCATGTCAGCGTAGTATTCTTATCGGCCAATATTCAGTATTCAGTCTGCATAGGAGATCCCGGCCTGAGTATCAAAAACAACACTACATAAGATACCCTCGCCTGGACATGGCGGCCCCGAGGGTCGTCTGGCTTACACCACATCATCACCGCCTGCACCACAACTTTTGGAATTGAATGGCTGGCTCGGCTATCGAGCAGGAACGGCCTCACCAGGGTTCCTTGCCGGGATGGCGGCGATGTCACCGCCACCGTCCACCTCGTCTGGGAAACGTATTTCCCGTCTCGGAAGAATTCGAGTCTCTGGCTCGCTATCCAGTTGGCTGGCTGAGCCGGAAGGACCAACCTGCGAATTGCTAGCCCGGGGAGTGCCTACTCGAGGGGTGCTGGCCAGAGGGGTGCCAGCTCGTGGAGATCCTTTACGGGACTGTGACGAGGGTGCAACCGGCTCAACTGGTGCCCGGCCCGCGATCACAGTTCCAGGAAGGCCTGCGCTGCGAAACTCGACGTCGTCTTTGTCTCGGCTAAGCCACGTCCCGATGACGGGAATACTTCGTCGCGTCCCATCAGCTTGCGGGGCGTCGCTCAGGCTCTCGCTCAGCACCCGAGTCAGCTTGGGGGCGAGATATCCCAGCTTTCCCAGCGGGATGCTGAGTCCGTGAACAATCTGGCTACAGTCAGAAAGACGCTCACGATCAGGGTGAATAAATGCAACTCACGATGCTGCACACAGCCAAGAACCAGACCACGATGCGAATTGTGTCGGCGAGGTTCGCGACGTCGCCTCGAGGAGCGCCATCGTCATCGCTCAGGTGATCCTCGATGAACTCAAGAGACACGAACAGGTAAAAGACGGCCGAGACGCCAATGGGGCCGAAGAAGCCAACAAAAGAGGCTTGCCTCGCCTCTTCAATCTGGTGAATCCAACCGTGCATCCCGAACACCCAAGGCAGCCGTCGCAGGAGTAGGACGAGAATGCCGAGTACGACGAGGCGCCAGGTGGCGAGAATGGAGTTGTGGCCAAAGTCAGCCCAAGGAATGACAGCTCCGTACCACAGGAAGACGGTAACATTGAGGAGCATGTCGATTGTTGGCTGCAGTGAGTCGTCCTTGGTCTCCAGCCTGAACCAGTCGTCCCAAGTAAAAGTGTTTCCCGCAATGAAGCAGGCCAGCACGTCGTCGGTCCCAATCAGACCACAAGTACCAAGGACAAAGAGGGCAAGGGAAATGGCAAAGACAAGGAAGCTTTCGCGATCAACGTAATTGTGCTCCTCGGCCCAGTGGAGGAGCTCCTTGCTCACCCAGCCCACGACGGCGCCGTACAGGATGCTGAGAAGGATGGTGTACCCCCAGGTGAAGGCGAACCAGAGGCCTATGGCGTCTCCTGCGCCTCCAGACGTCGCACCCGATCCCACGTACTTGATGAGGTACAGGGCAAAGAACAGGAACGGGTAGCCAAGGCCGTCATTGGTGCCCGATTCGGCGACGATGAGGTTCTGCAGCTCTTTGGGGATGTTGTGGTCGGCGAACTTGCCCTTGACTATGACAGCCGAGAGCACAGGATCCGTGGGCGTCACGCAGGCGCCAACAGCGAGGGCGTGCAGGAAGCTAGGCGTCCCGACGAGGCCCCAAACCAGCAGGCTCGTGGAGAGCCACATGCAGACCATGCCCGGGCCGACCAGCAGCATGATGGACTTCCATTCCTTCTTGAGATACTTGCTAGGCAGCTGGACACCCGCCAAGACCAACTGAACGCCGAGAACCAGGCGGGAGAAGTTGAGTGTGATGCTGCTGAGGTTGTCGGTGCATTCAATGTCGGAGACGCCCGGCTGGTTGCACTCGGCATAGTCCCGAGGTCGGATGAAGTTGGCCGCGTTGGGTCCAAATGCCACGCCGACGAGGAGCGATATAACTACCACGGAAGCCGTCAGCACACGACTACAAACCATGACGCCTGACGCCTGCCAAGTCCCGTCCTGAATCGCCAGGCCGCGATGCGTGGGGAAGAATGAGGAAGGGCGAACTCACGAGCCTCGGATAGGTAGAAGTTCTCCTTCAAAAGAAACGACACCAGACCGAAGAGCGAGATGAAGCCGCCGACCAGGGCCACAATGATGTTGAAGTTTGACAGCTGCAGCGGGATCGCCCAGATGTTGTTCGCCATCCCGGCGACAGGGAACGTTAGCAGCGCGAGAGGCGAGTGGAAACGACGACTTCTGACAGCAGCAGAAGTGACTTCATAGCTCCGCTAATTGGACGACGACGGAGTGTAGGTGTGTGCTTGGAAGCAACGGGCATGCAGCAGCAGACGATGGGCGAGGATGGATGGATTTTTCAACCTGCTGTGAGGGTGACGTTGGAGGAGGGGCAAAGAATCGATGTCGACGCTTCAAGATTGGACTGGAGACGGCGTGGAGCCGCAACGCCCCGGAACCTCCCGCCCAGTGGATGCCCTACCATATTACCCCCCCATACCTTTCCTTGCGAGCGTTAGCGTCTAGACCTAATAGACCGTACAAGACCTTGGCGGTTGGAGCAGCCCTGCGCCCGCCAGCGTCCTCGCGCCCGTCAGCAGAAGGGAGCGGTGCAAATTGACGACGACGGCGGACGTTGACGCTGCTCGACGATGCTGCAGCAACATCGTGGCAAGGTGGTACCTGTAGGTCACATGCCCACCACGCGGAGCCTGGACCGCCTGCAGCTCGGCGTCGTGCAGGCCGAGACCCGAGACTTCGCCTCGCACGACATGAAGCAGAAAAGCGCACATGCCGTTGTTCGCTCTCAAGGCTGGCTCAGTATCCAAGGTAGCTATGATACATCGTCAAATTAGAGAGAAAGTGCAGACACAAGTCCGGCGCAGACCAATCCGGTGTGTAGCTGCGCCTCCTCGTCGGCTCCAAAATCTTCGCGGCCTCGCTCGACCACTGCGGCCCGTCGCCGGGCCACAGCTCGGCATCAGCCACGGCCTCGGTGTCCATGCTTCGTACGAGTACAGATCCCCGTCATGACCCACGACCTCATACAGCCCCAATCTTAGCCCCCCGAACAGCCAATCGATCAGCCGCGACGTTGCCGCGGTCGGAAGCGTGGCCCTTGACCCAGCGAAAGTACGTGTTGCCCCCGGCCCGCGTCCTCTCTTCCATTTTGTCAAGTACCGCGCGGATGATGTCCTGATTCTTGACCTTGTCCCCCGTGGCCGTTATCCAGCCCTTCTTCTTCCATCCAGCCGCCCACTGCGTAACGCAGTTGATGGAGTATTGGCTGTCGCTGATGATCTGCACCGCCTGGTCCACCGGCGCAACCTCTAACGCCCGCAGCATGGCCATCAGCTCGGCGCGCTGATTCGTCTGTGGCTCGCCTTCGAGCCGTTCCGACATGTTGCGCGGGTCTCCGTCACCGAAGAAGACGCCCACGCCGGCTCTGGACCCTGCCTTTCCGTTGGCGAGGCTGCTCCCGTCGGTGTATATCCGCAGCATGTTGTCCGGCTCCGTGGCCACAGCCTCTTTTGAGGCTTCTTTCGCCGTCGTCTTGGTGGGCTTCTCTGCAGGAGCCTCTGAACTGTCCCCGTCCACTTCTCCCAACGCCTCGATGGCTTCCTTGTTGCCATACTGCTTGATATATGCCACGGCCTCCTTTCGCGTCCCAAACCTCTTGTATTTTGGGCCTTTGACTCCCTTTATGGCTTGGGCGGCGTCGCTCCAATCCGTGAAGATGCCCGTCGGTTGGCCGACCGCAACAGCATAGAACTTCTCGGGCCCGTCGGCAGGGCTGACGACCTTTTTCCCAGCCGCGAACGCGTCCGCGTCTTCTCTAGACGTAAATGACTTGACTAATAAAATCGTCTTGTCAGCCTGCCTCTGCGTTGGCGGTTGCGACACCAGACCCAATGCGAAGGTCCTTGGACAGCCACTCACAGACAGCACCCTTGAAGCCAGCCGTCTGCCTGGAGCACTCGTCGTACGTCAGGTACACGCCGGGCCTGAAGCCTACTTGGACAGCGTAGTACTTTTGTACATTGTCCGTCTTTCGCTTCTTGGAGGGGCCGGACGCGACAGCCGTCCCCGGCGCAGACCTTCTCTTGTTCATGGTGCCGGATGGATCGACGGAGGCGACGAGGAAATTGAATATTGACAGGTCTGGCGCAGCTGCGCGTGCATACCCTTGCGCCAGTCTCGGCGCACAGCGGGGCACTTTCACGCTCCTTATTGCGGCGGCGGCGGCGGCGGCGGCGGCGTTAACCTGCAGATGGAAAGGCCTGCAGAGGTGGAGTTGAGAGTTCCGGAGACAGCTGGCCGAGGTCGCACAAGGCTGGACGCGAGACGAGAGTCAAAGCAAGGGCATGGTGGTGCTCAAGCTCAGTTGCTCCACGAACGGCTCCGACACTTTGCGTGGGGCGCGGCGGCAGATATGTGCGCGACAAGGGACGTCGGATGGGCGCGTGCGATGTGTGTTGAAGGAAGAGATAGGACTAGAACTTGGAGGAGGGATGGTGAGGAAGATGGATAGAGTGACAAAGGTAGAGGGAGAGAGAGGGAGAGGAGAAGAGGGGGGGGGGGGGGGGGGGCC
>JALHBW010000075.1:93517-130722 GCA_024339985.1 Tolypocladium endophyticum
ACAAGCGACATGACCTCAAAATCTCGACAGCAATGCCGAAGAGAACGCATTTTGCCTGTGCTCTGCCAGATGGCCATGGTATAGTCTCTTTCTTTGATCACCATTGGAAAATCGGCGCGAATTCGCATTCGGAAGCCCAGCATGTGCACGAGGACTGCACGGTCGAAGGCAACCTCCCGTCATAGAGCAAACAAGTGCCTCGATTCACATCTTGTCCCCAACTCCAATCCTATCCGTTCGCCTCGCCATGCCGTGTCTTTAATACACATGAAAAGCGAATGCAATCCCTGCTTCCATCGGAGCATAGAGGACTATCTAAACCCTCTGCTTGTCCTCCAACAAACGGTCAACTATTCAGTGGACGTAAATCATACACCATTCTGAGCACCTGCAGATAGCGATGCACCCGTGCTTGAACGTAATACAAACCGCGATTCCCGAGGGTCCTTCAAGTCGCCGGCGGCCAGTGGCGCTCTAATGCGTCGTCCCAAGCTCGACGGCGCAATCGACGTGGTACAATGGATGACTCTCGCGAGGACCTCGGAGGTGGTAACCTAAACATGAGTGGTCGAGTCGACGAGAGGCAGGTCGGGCACGCCCTCAGGCTCCCACTCCCATGCCAACAAGCTCCAGTTGAGCTCTCGTCTCCAAAAGAGACCCAACCCTCGGCCACCTCCGTCAGGACGATCGTCCGAGCTCAAACCTCCGGTGCGAGGCATGTGGTTGCAAAACACCACCTTGCCCATTCGCGAGTGCAGAATTCCCATTGAACACGCAACGCACGGCTCGTGGGTCACGTACAGCTCAAGACCATGGCACAGGTAGCCATCTTTGTTCGGGTGTTCCTGAGCAAAACATTGCCGCTCCAACTCGAGCAGTGGCCGGTCCTGGAATGCGTCATAGTCAAGGTTTGGTTGTTCATAGGGCATGTCCGCTGCCCGCCGTTCGTGTCGGACGAGCTTTTGCGCAACCATGCTTATAGCACGGAGCACACAGTGCGTCATGGTGTTGCTCGGGATCCCCAGACTGCATTCCTGATGCCAGCGAGCATCCCCAGCTAGTCCGACAAGCTCGGCCCCTTTCTCGTCCCTCTGCACAATCACCGCACCCATGGCTTCGCCAATTCCGGCTTCCTTAGCATCCAGAGCAACGCGATGGGCGAGGGCCATCCACACCGACGTGTCGTTCTTGATGTCCTCCGTGCCACGGCTCACCATGCTAGGGTGAGGGCCAAGCGGGTTACTTCTCCGATACACAGTAGGCCAAAATTGCGACGACCACATGGCCGCTTGAACCTGCGAAGTTGGCGCCAGCAAGGGAATGGGGATCCGCGCGAGGAAAATGTCCCGCGGTTCGAGCACCTGAACTGTCGACATGACCTTGACAACGTCTTCCTCGGTGAGCTCTTTGCATTCCCCGACCATGATGTAGATCCAGTTCGACTTAGCCGTGTGGATCTGGCGACCAGCAGGCGTTTCGTTCATCAGCTGCGTCTTGATATGAGCCGGCAGGTCTGTCGGCTTCGCGCACGCACGAAGATGAGGCAGGGGGTTAGCACTGCCTTCAGGACGTAGGGTCCGCAGAGCCCTAGGAGTCGTCAGTCAGCAAGCGTAGCTCGGTCTGGGCAGGGAGAGCAGCCAGGCTGGCAACGCGACGTACGTGATGACATCGTTGGCTGACTTGGTTGGTGCTCTGGTGATGTAGGCCTGAACGATGGTGTGGTCCTGCCGGACCTCTTGGGTTGTCTTCAATGGGATCAAGACGCCTTTCCCAAAATTTGTGTCCTTCAAGTCATCAATCAAGGGGTTGGGCAACATGCCGACTCTCGGAAGGGGTTGATAGTCGGTCGCCGTATCGGATGGCGATTTGCCGGTGTCGCTGCCACTGTTATCTGCCATGGTTGCCGTAATGCGGTGAGGCTGGGATGTTTCGTCTGATCTTGTACAATGCAGGAGAGTTACCGTTTCATCAACAAACAGAACGCGCAGGTGAAGGAGACCTCGCGAGTGAAGCTCTGGAAAGTTTCCTTAGATGATGATCGCTTGCGCGACTCCAAAAAGCCACCAAAGAGAGTCGGAGGGCGAGAAGCTGTCGCCTGCCGAAGGGACAGAGGCTTTTCGACGGCTGGCTCTGCGGCAGTCCACAGAAAAAAAGCTGGGCTGTGCGTGATGTGAAGGAGCGAGAATCCAAGTTCGTATTGCTTTGTGGTGCAGAGCGGTGGAAAGGATGATAGCAAGTACCTCACGTCACGCGCCCAAGACTCAACACAGCGTTGGCGGGCTGCAACAGCAACAGGAAGCCGCGAAAGTCCAGTGGCCCCTGTGGCAGCCTGAATTCTTAGAGAGGTTGGGACGCGTTCTGACCCTGCTCTCGTCCACAAATGCCGCGGAAGTAACAGCCCTGAGACCAGCAGTCTTGACCCCCGGAGCCTTCCGAGCCGCCGTCCCAAGACTGGTTGCGTCTTTCTTTGGTTCCTGGGTTCTGAACTGTCTGCCAAGCCTCTATGCACGGAGATGACGTCCGTTGCGGGCTATTTGCAGCTGAAATGAGCAGAATCTTTATTTTCGAGTTGAATGAGGCGCGGGCAGTCTCATCTGAAGATCGAAACGGAGGTTTCGTCGGAGGGGGGGGGAAGAGATTCGGTGCAGAGTCGGGAAGAAAGCTTGCGCAGGGGTAAAGGGTTTGAGAGAGGAAAGAAAGGTAGCTATCTCGCTGTCTTGAGGGCTTGAGGGCTTGAGGGCTTGGATAGGACCATCGGCAGCTGCCAAAACTCGCACGAGTGATGTGCAACTTTTGGCTTTGTGCTTGGGTCGCCAACTCGGGGCTCGTGGGTTCGCAAGAGCCAATCTCAGCGTGCCTTATTCGAAATGCGAGCAGGCCATGAAGAGGGCTCTCCCTGAGGGATCTTAAGCCACTCAGGAAAAATTGAGTCTCGTGTCCTGCTGCTGGGGCGCCCAAGATGAAAGATCAATGTCGAATGTCAATCTCGGCCGCAGTTGTTTGGACTGAAAGAAGTTCAAGTGTGGCTGGAGACGGGCGCCACGGGAGCACAGCCACATGCTCTAGAAGCTGTTGGCCTGGAGTGGCTCCCGGGCTTTGCCAAGGTACCCTGGAGCGCCACGGATTCGGCGTTGGGCTCAATACTCGCTGCGAGACCGCGGAGACTGAGCAGTGACGGTGCCGAGGACCCGTCGGGCAGTATCGACACGAATGCTACGGAGCCTCGCGGCGTGAGTGGGTATTTTCTCCTTCGCCCCATCTGATTGATGCGTCCATTCGTCGTCAGCAGCATTGTCAGCAGCAAAGCCAGGTCTTTGGCCCTTTGCCCCACGACGAAGAGGTGAAGGATATACGAATCGCTGAGCGCCAAGGGTGTCCAAGTATGGCATCATTGAAATGGGAGGCACCGCGTAGAGCAGCCAGGAAGGGTCACGATCATCTTCGTCTTCAAAAGAGGACAATGTTGTAGGAGTTGACGGCTGATGTCGCGCAAATAGGCGAGTTCGCAGGAAGGGTTGGGAAGGCGCCGATGGCGTGAAAACCGGTAGACGAGGAGGTAACGTAGCCAAGGCTTGGGCCTACGATGGAACGACTTCTTAAGCCAATATCGCATGCACGCATGAATCCTTGGGCTTGGGTGCTCAGCAAAATGCGAGGCTGACATCTGACAGGCGTATGAGACTTGTTGCGACTGCTACATTCGCCATGCAATGACGTCCCAACAGAGCATCCAGACCACTCGGGCCCTGTCAGCAAGCTCCGCCGACCCCGGAGGAGGCGGTCTCGCATGGGTTAATTTTCCCGTCGTGGTGCGCAATCACACCCAACGCTGGTTCGCAGCAGATTACCGACGCCAGTCTGCTGGTCATGGCCACTAGCGCCCAGATCCAGCGCGGGCCGGTGGCCATCTTGCCTATTGTTGCTTTGGCGCAAGATAGAGATAAGGATCTTGCGTTGCGGCCGAGGCCATGATTGGACGACAGCGTCAGTTTTCTGATGTCGATGGTTTGACACTTCACAGGCCGAGGTCCTGCGCCGCTGAGCCGGAGATGTGCACACCAGACGCTGATCAGCGTAGCGACATGCAATGTTGCACGGCGCATCGCTCGCATGTGCCATTGGCTCGGCTGAACCCCGAGCCAGCTCGCATGTGGCAAAAGGGCAAGCCTGGAGGCTGTCGCGACGCATGGAAAGCAGATGCTGCCGGGCTTGGCGGTGCCCACCGAGCTGACTGTGCATCTGCAAACGCCTCTACGGCTCTACGGAGCACTCCAATTCTGTACTGAAAGGGGAGCCGTTCCGTTGGGCTGGCGTGCATGTCACTGTGCCACACCGGTCGGCCGAGGCTGCGAGGGTTACAGGACACATACGCCGGCCCGCTTTCGACCTCACCCAGCGATCGAGCTTCTGCCCGGTTAGGCCATGCGAGGACCTCCACGAGAACGAGTGACAGACACCAGCGGAATCGCACAGGTTGGCGCTGGTCGCGGTCCCCCTCTCTCCTGCCGGCTGCCTAAGCTCCCCGCGCTCTGTGACGACACCCGCGCAAGGATCACAAGGGTCCCTGCCTGCTAAACGTCGACGGACCGAAATCTTCTCAAGGGTCGAGCGCGACATCGGCCGAGCAGGCTTTGAAATACCGCGCGCTGATTGGCACAGGGCAGCTTTAAGCTCCCCGCCCGTGGGCCAATGCGTGGCTCCGTGTGTCTCTGTGGCGCGTCCCACCAAACAGCAGCCGCACCCTTGCAGAGTGGTGTGGGGTGCTGATGCCGGACTCGGCTTGCCAGGCGCCAGATTTCTCTTACACAACCTTTGTAGCAAAGCTCTTCGCCCAGCCGTAGATATCAATCTCAATCTCCCCTCCTAGGTCCGACGATGGTGAGGGAAAAAAGTGCAGCAGGCAATCTGCACCAGAGTCGAGGCTGGGGCCGGTCGTTGCGACGGTGCTCGAAGAGGTGACGTGGCCGTTTTCTTCCGCGCCCGTGGGCCCGTCGGAGGAACATTGGCTCATTCTTGGGTCGTGACAGCGTTTTCTCGCAGCCCCAATTGGCACGCAAACCCCGCAGGAAATCCTGCGCTATGTTTGTTGACGTCCGTGTAAGCCTTGTCGCCGTGTCCCGGGGAGATTTGTGAAGGTAATGTGAGGGTAATTTTGGGGTTTCGAGGGGGTAATAAATGGGTTTTGTAGGGGTAATCAAGCAGTTTCGAGGGGGTAATTCGGGGGTAATCAGATCTCTTTAGGCCGCCGCAATAGGCAACCTACGGGGCACAAGGCCACGATGCTCCAGCCCATTACGTACGCCTGCAGCATCGGTGAGATCCTAGGACGGGACAGATCGGGAGAGGTGCACCCCTGGAAGGATATTGAGATATTGAAAATGTTTCTGAACCTCCCGTCGTTGAACGCGATGGAGCTACGCCCACGGGCCACCCAGGAGGCCGGCTCGTTGGGCGTCGGGTCGACAGGTCAGCACCAGTGACAGACAGCACTAAGAGATAAAAACGAACGCCTCGTCACGCCTGCGGCATCGGCGAGCTGGGACGGACGAGCGAGCAGGCCACTCAATCCGGTCCCGGTCTGTCCAATGGCCTGCGGTGTGTTTCACTGACATGTGCCTCTGGGGACATTGCAAGGGCCAGTGGATGCTGACGCTGCCTCCGCCCGCGCATCCTAGCAAGGCCGCCGGCCATTCAAAGCAGCGACCGAGCAGGACGACGCCATCACGCCGAGGGACCCCTCTGGCGTAGTGAGTATCCCACCAACCCTACCCCACCTGTCGGTCGCAGCCCCCCGAATACTAACCTTAGCCGCTGGTGGGGATGCCTGTCTGGCGTAGCACCTGTGCCCTGGGTGGTAATTCCGGTACTTTGCCGTGCGCGAGTAGTGCTGCCATCTGGCCTGGGCTTGGCTCGAGGGATTGTCGGGCTGCCCTGGAAGGTGGACTCTTGCCGACAGCGGTGGTACGAGAACAGAAGCGAGGCGGGCCAGCGAGCAGAACAGTCTCCAGTCCCGTACTCTCCTCCCATTCCATAATAAAAGCGAGACTGCTCGCCGCCCACCCTCCTTCTTTTTGTCTGGCCTTTCTCTCCTTCGGAACTCTTGCTCTCTTGCTCTCTTGACCTGCAGTGAGCCGTCTTGGACCTCCCCATTGTTCTGTCGAACCGAGTCTACCACAACCACCCAACTGGTAAGTCGCTGACGTGCGGTGTCTGCTCCCTGTTGAAAATGTCCTTCATCCGTGCTTCTGCTCTTTCTGCCAACTTGACCACATTATGGCCTCCGTCCGGGGTCCGTGCCTCCGCTGTGATCGCTGCCGGCTCGACGAGAACGGTGCAGTGTGCCGAACGTGCTGGTTTCCGGACGCTGAGAGGACCACACGGGTCAACGAGGCTGTGGCCGAGAATCAATCGCGGAGAGAGAGAACACGGACTGCCTTATATTCAAATCCAGGCCTCGCGCCAATTGGCGTGAGGGAAGGTCGGCTCTCAAAAAAAAAAAAATCTCGTCATTTACGACACGGGCAGCGACGAGTGAGATCCGGCCGAAAAAGCAAAGCATGTGCTCGGTCGCTCTCAGATCCCGAGCCAGCCTCTCTCGCGCAGCATGGATTGGACGCATCATTGGCGTCGCGCAGGCAACTCGCCATTGGCCCCAGCGCCACATGGACCCATGCGACGCTGCACGATGCCGCAGCCCGCCGGCCGTCGCCCGCTGTACGAGTATTTCCTGATGTGAACAAGGCACGGCTCCTATTCGGCGGCGCGATGCAGGCTCTCTCAGGGCTCTCCCAGGCGCGCCAAACGAGTGCATGGACGGCGTCCTAGGCGGCCCCCCGAAAACAGCCTTTCTCTGCAGCAGAAGAGGGGCATCGTGGGGCCCGTCAAGGTGGCTCCGGATCTCCGGGCCTCTCGCAGCGTCATCAAGGTCAGCGCGCTGCTTATTGGGCGTCAATCTTATCGGGCCACCCAGATGACGGCGCACCTGGGACCCCACCATGAATTGGCCGGCTGCGGCCAACACCACCGCCGATAGCAGCATTCGCTCGGGCTAATGAATCAGCGCAGCCATGAACGCTTTGTCGCGAAACTCTTTTTGCGCTTCCTTCATTTCTTCATTCTTCGTCCGCAGCAGCCATTTTGAGAAGAGGCTCTTTCTGACATTCGCCCCTCGCAGACAGCACTGATTCCAGAGCAGCCCTCGGCGCTGCTCTCACCCCCGTCCCAACTCACCGAGTCCCTGCGCTGGCCCCAGCGCACACCAGCGAGTCTCTCCCCAAAACGCCCTCCAGGCTTCCGCTGCGGATTTCTCGCCTAGCATGGGCCTGCTCGATGACTTCGACGACCGACAAACCTCTTTCGACGCTGAAAAGCAAGAATACAAGCCGTATGAGTACCAGACCGAGAACAATGACTCTTGGGCTGGCGCCCTGCCGGTGAAGCAGGGTCTCTACGACCCGTCCTACGAGAAGGATGCCTGCGGTGTCGGCTTTGCTTGGTGGGTGACTCCCAGGCTCTCGATCCCAGACTTCCCCAACTGACATGCCGCAGCCACATCAAGGGCAAGCCGAGCCACAAAATCGTGAGCGATGCGCGCAACCTCCTGTGCAACATGACCCATCGGGGAGCCGTGGGTTCTGATGCTCGTGATGGTGATGGCGCCGGAGTCATGACGTCCATCCCCCATCGGTTCTTCATCAAGAACTTTGAAAAGGAGGAGGGCATCAAGCTCCCTCCCCTGGGCCAGTACGCCGTGGGGAATTTGTTTTTCAAGCCCGACGAGGAGACTCTCGACGAGTCCAAGAGGCAGCTGGAAGATGTTGCCGAGTCGCTGGGCTTGCGAGTCCTGGGATGGCGACGGCCCCCCGTCGACTCGACGTTGCTGGGTCCTGCGGCGAAGTCGCGCGAGCCAATCATCGCTCAACCCTTCATCGTCCTGGCCTCTGCCTATGGCTCTGGCAATGCCCCGGAGATGACCGACCCGGAGAAGTTCGAGGAGCGGCTGTTTGAGCGTCAGCTCTACATCCTGCGGAAACGCGCCACCCACACAATCGGCCTGAAGAACTGGTTCTACCTCTGCTCCCTCTCCAATAAGAACATTGTGTACAAGGGACAACTCGCCCCGGTCCAGGTCTACTCGTACTACCATGATCTGGTCAATGCCGACTACGAAGCTCACTTTGCGCTCGTCCATTCCCGATTCTCCACAAACACGTTCCCTTCGTGGGATCGAGCCCAGCCGCTGCGGTGGGCTGCGCACAACGGAGAGATCAATACGCTGCGAGGCAACAAGAACTGGATGCGAGCCCGCGAGGGTGTCATGAACTCCGACATCTTCAAGGATGAGCTGGAGATGATGTACCCCATCGTCGAAGACGGCGGTTCCGACTCGGCTGCTTTTGATAACGTCTTGGAGCTGCTGACCATCAACGGCGTCCTTTCTCTTCCAGAGGCAGTCATGCTCATGGTGCCCGAGGCGTGGCAAGGAAACGAGCACATGGACCCCAAGAAGGCGGCGTTCTACGAATGGGCTGCTTGCCAGATGGAGCCTTGGGATGGCCCTGCCTTGTTCACCTTCGCCGATGGCCGTTACTGTGGTGCCAACCTCGATCGAAACGGGCTGCGACCCTGCCGATTCTACGTCATGGACGACGACCGCATCATCTGCGCGTCCGAGGTCGGCACCATCCCCGTCGAGCCCGAGACTGTTGTCCAGAAGGGTCGGCTGCAGCCTGGTCGAATGCTCCTGGTTGACACCAAGGCCGGTCGCATCATTGACGACAAGGAGCTCAAAGAGGCCGTCTCGAGCCGCCACGACTTCCGCTCTTGGTTGGACAGCGAGCTCATCACGCTGCCCAAGGTTCTCGAGACGCTCGAGTCCTCCATGGACCTCGTGGCGAAGCCTGATGCGACGCTTCTCCAGGAGGACCCCCTGCTCCTTTCTTTCGGCTACACCCATGAGCAAGTCAGCTTGCTTCTGGCCCCTATGGCTGCCGATGAGAAGGAAGCTCTGGGATCCATGGGTAATGACGGTCCTCTTGCTTGCTTGACACCGGCTCCGCGCCTGCTGTACGACTACTTCCGGCAGCTCTTTGCCCAGGTCACGAACCCCCCCATTGACCCAATTCGAGAGTCTATTGTCATGTCGCTCGAGTGCTACGTCGGCCCCCAGGGCAATTTGCTGGAGATGGACTCGTCCCAGTGCGGCCGCCTTATGATCCCCAGCCCTGTTTTGTCGATCCCCGAGTTCAATGCCATCAACAACATGTCTTCCCTCTACCCGGAGTGGACAGTCAAGACGATTGACTTGACATTCCCCAAATCCCAGGGAGTCCAGGGCTACTTGCGCCATCTCGATGAGATCTGCAACGAGGTTACTGCCGCCATCGAGGCTCGAGACCGCATCATTGTCCTGTCCGACCGCAAGACTTGCGCTGACCGTGTTCCCGTGTCTGCTGCCCTGGCCTCGGGTATGGTCCACCACCATCTTGTCAGCAACAAGTGGCGATCCATGGTTGCCCTCGTTGTCGAGACCGCCGAAGCACGTGAGGTTCACCACATGTGCGTGCTTCTCGGCTACGGTGCCGATGCCGTCAACCCGTACCTGTCTATGGAGTGCATCCTGAAGCTGAACAAGGAGGGCTTGATCAAGAAGAAGATGACAGATGAGGCGCTCATTCGAAACTACAAGCACTCCTGCGATGGAGGTATCCTCAAGGTTATGAGCAAGATGGGTATCTCGACGCTTGCTTCGTACAAGGGAGCCCAGATTTTCGAAGCCCTTGGTCTTGACGAGGCCGTCGTGGAGCGATGCTTCAGAGGCACTGCCTCGCGTATCCAGGGTCTCACTTTCGACCTCATTGCCGAAGATGCCTTCCGCTTCCACGAGCGAGGCTTCCCTTCGCGATACACTGTCGGTATCAAGGCACTTCCGGAGTCTGGCGAGTACCACTGGCGTGACGGTGGCGAGCCTCACGTCAATGATCCTACGTCGATTGCCAACATTCAGGATGCTGTGCGCACCAAGAACGATAAGTCGTACGAGGCGTATTCGCGCTCCGAGTACGAGCAAATCAAGAACTGCACGCTCCGCGGCCTGCTGGACTTTAAGTTTGAGGACTGCACCCCCGTCCCTATCGACCAGGTCGAGCCCTGGACTGAGATTGTCCGACGCTTCTGCACTGGAGCCATGTCGTATGGCTCCATCTCCATGGAGTCTCACTCGACCCTGGCTGTGGCTATGAACAGGCTGGGCGGCAAGTCCAACACTGGCGAGGGTGGCGAGGACCCCGAGCGTTCTCAGCGCATGCCCAACGGCGACACGATGCGATCTGCCATCAAGCAGGTTGCCTCTGGCCGTTTCGGCGTCACGTCTGCCTACCTGGCCGACTCGGATGAGCTGCAGATCAAGATGGCTCAGGGCGCGAAGCCTGGCGAGGGTGGTGAGCTGCCCGGTCACAAGGTGTCCAAGTCCATTGCCCGCACCCGCCACTCTACGCCTGGCGTCGGTCTCATCTCGCCCCCGCCCCATCATGACATCTACTCCATCGAGGATCTGAAGCAGCTCATCTATGATCTCAAGTGCTCCAGCCCCCGATCCCGCGTCTCGGTGAAGCTCGTCTCCGAGGTCGGCGTCGGCATCGTCGCCTCTGGTGTCGCCAAGGCGAAGGCTGACCATATCCTCATCTCCGGTCACGACGGTGGAACCGGTGCCTCGCGGTGGACTGGTATCAAGTACGCCGGTCTTCCTTGGGAGCTTGGCCTGGCCGAGACGCATCAGACCCTGGTCTTGAACGATCTGCGTGGTCGTGTCGTGGTGCAGACTGATGGCCAGCTGAGAACTGGGAGGGACGTTGCCATCGCCTGTCTGCTTGGTGCCGAAGAATGGGGCTTTGCTACGGCTCCTCTCATTGCCATGGGCTGTATTATGATGAGAAAGTGTCACTGTGAGTCCCCCCTTGCCCCATTATTCCTCCAACGACCTCTGCTTGCTATGTTCTCTTTTTTTGAATTGGTACTGATGAAGGTATAGTGAACACTTGCCCGGTTGGCATTGCGACCCAGGACCCCGCGCTCCGAGAAAAGTTCCAGGGTACCCCTGAGCATGTCATCAACTTCTTCTACTATGTCGCCAACGAACTCCGTGCTATCATGGCGCAGCTCGGCTTTCGCACCGTCAACGAGATGGTTGGCCACGTGGAGGTCCTCCGCATGCGAGACGACCTGCGAACGAGGAAGACGGCCAACATCGACCTATCCTTGCTTCTTACTCCTGCTCACAAGCTGCGCCCTGGTGTCGCTACTTTCAACGTCCGCAAGCAGGACCACAAGCTTTACGTCCGCTTGGACAACAAGCTGATTTCGGAGGCTGAGCTGACCTTGGACAAGGGTCTCCCGTCTAGGATTGAGTGCGATATCATCAATACCGATCGAGCTATGGGAGCCTCTCTCTCATACCAGATCTCCAAGCGGTATGGTGAAGCCGGTCTCCCACTGGACACTGTCCACGTCAACATCAAAGGCTCCGCTGGTCAATCCTTCGGCGCATTCCTCGCCTCAGGTGTGACCATGGAACTGGAGGGAGACTCCAACGACTATGTTGGCAAGGGCTTGTCTGGTGGTCGGCTGATCATCTACCCTCCTCGCTCCGCCGTCTTCAAGGCCGAGGAGAACATCCTTATTGGAAACGTCTGCTTGTATGGTGCTACTTCCGGAACTTGCTTCTTCCGCGGCGTTGCCGCTGAGCGCTTTGCGGTCCGCAACTCCGGCGCAACGGCAGTTGTCGAGGGTGTTGGCGACCATGGTTGCGAGTACATGACCGGTGGTCGCATCGTGATTCTCGGAAACACTGGTCGCAATTTCGCGGCCGGTATGTCTGGTGGCATTGCCTACGTTCTCGATAAACACCGAGATTTCCATGCGAAGCTCAACACCGAGATGGTTGAAGCCGGGCCTGTCGATGACCCGGCCGAGATCGCCTACCTCCGCGGACTCATTGAGGACCATCATCACTACACTGGATCGGAGCTGGCTGCCCGCATTCTGGTTGACTTCAACCGTGCTCTTCCACGCTTCGTCAAGGTCCTTCCCGTCGACTACAAGCGCGTCCTCGAAGAGGAGGCTGCCAAGGCTGCTGCTGCCAAGCGGGCCGAGTACAACCTCCCGGTGGTTTCTGGTGTCAAACACAAGGAGGAGAAGGCTGCCAAGCTGCAAGACATGGAAGAAGCCATCGGCGACAACGTTGCCGAGAAGAAGCGAGCCCTCGTCCTTGACAAGACGAAGGGTTTCATGAAGTACGCCCGCCGCTCAGAGAAGTATCGCGCTGCCAGCACTCGGACCAAGGACTGGGCTGAGCTGAGCTCTCGCCTTGACGAGGATGAGCTCAAGTACCAATCGGCCCGATGCATGGACTGTGGTGTTCCATTCTGTCAGTCGGAGACTGGCTGCCCAATCTCCAACATCATTCCCAAGTGGAACGAGCTCGTGTTCCAGAATCAGTGGAAGGATGCGCTCAACCGTCTCCTCATGACGAACAACTTCCCCGAATTCACCGGCCGCGTCTGCCCTGCCCCCTGCGAGGGCGCTTGCGTTCTGGGCATCAACGAAGATCCTGTCGGCATCAAGTCTATTGAATGTGCCATCATTGACCGTGGTTTCGAGAAGGGCTGGATGGTGCCTCGCCCGCCCGAGGTCCGCACCGGTAAGAAGATTGCCGTCATCGGCTCTGGACCCGCCGGACTGGCCGCTGCCGACCAGCTCAACCGAGCTGGCCACCTGGTCACCGTGTACGAGCGTGCCGACCGCCTCGGTGGTCTGTTGATGTACGGTATCCCGAACATGAAGCTGGACAAGCGAATCGTCAAGCGCCGTACCGACTTCATGGCTGCCGAGGGCATCAACTTCGAGACGGGCGTTGCGATTGGCGAGGATGGCCAGCCTAGCCTCGGCGATCTGAGAAGCGCCAACGACGCCGTGGTCATTGCCACTGGCGCTACTGTTGCTCGCGACCTGCCCATCAAGGGCCGAGAACTATCGGGCATCCATTACGCTATGGAGTTCCTCCACAAGAACACAAAGTCTCTGCTGGACTCTGAGCTTGCCGACAACTCGTACATCTCGGCCAAGGACAAGCACGTTGTTGTCATTGGCGGCGGTGATACCGGAAACGACTGCATCGGCACCTCGGTCCGCCATGGAGCCAAGTCCGTGACCAACTTCGAGCTTCTGCCGCAGCCCCCGCCAGAGCGTGGCAACGACAACCCCTGGCCCCAGTGGCCGCGCATCTACCGTGTGGACTATGGCCACACCGAGGTTCGCCAGCACACGGGCAAGGATCCTCGTGAGTACTGCATCATGTCGGAGGAGTTTGTCGACGACGGCAGCGGCAAGGTCAAGGGCATCAACACCATCCGCGTGGAGTGGGCCAAGTCCCCCAGCGGCGGCTGGGACATGAAGAAGGTCGAGGGCTCGCAGCAGTTCTTCCCAGCTGACCTTGTTCTCTTGGCCATGGGCTTCCTCGGACCCGAGGCACGTGTCTTGGGTGACGAGATCGAGAAGGATGCCCGCAAGAACGTCAAGACGCCCGCCGGCAAGTACTGCACCAATCTGGACGGCGTCTTTGCTGCGGGTGACGCCCGCCGCGGCCAGTCTCTCATTGTCTGGTAAGTGGAAGCGATTGAAACGTGTAATTGAACGCGTCACTGACACTCCTTTTTCAGGGGCATCAACGAAGGGCGCATGGCCGCTCGAGAGGTTGACTTGTATTTGGAGAAGAGCACCAACCTTCCCGTGACGGGAGGCCTCGTGAAGCGCACTGCGCACGAGATCTTGACGAGGGTTGTCGAAGCCCAGTAAAATGAACGTCGGGCGTTATCAAGTTAGGAACCATGTTCTTCTCCCCCTTTCTATTATATCGGTCTACGGGGGCATTCAAGGGTTATGATACCAGCAAGACTTCGGGGGGTAGCCGGACCTGGGTTATGGTTTGCCAGTTTTCATACCACTGCTGCATTGATGTTCCTCGATTGATGTTTGACGGATTTTATGCTCGTATATATTTAGCTTACGACTGTTGAAAAGTCTGAATACATGTTTATACATGAGAAACTCGTCCCTGGCGTGAGGCTCGAGGGCTGAGCCTACGGGTCCGCGCACCAGATTGGGGGATGAGTGATTTCCGCCCATGCGCGATCTCGCAGCCCGCCGGATCTTACTCGCACGAATGCTTCTCTGCCAGTGGCTGCGTCATTGTCCCGCTAGCGAAGCCTGGATACCCGAACGGCAGCCCAGCCGAGGCGCATCTCCTCCACCGGCGAGGTGCTGGGTCTAATGGCTGCACGTGTGAAACTCTACTCGCTGATAGGACAATGGCGGGCGCTGGGAGCTGCAGGTGGGGGGCTTCCCTGCCCATGTTTCTGCAGCGGCGCCAGCCACACACACCGGCTCGCTGCAGCTTCAACGCAGTCGTCTACTCGTAACCTCGCGTGGTATCCAGAACGGAGCATTGCGCTGAGGTGGAGCAGGGCTTGCATTTTGCCGTCTTCCTGTCAGGCCACGGGCGCCCTGCTGAGACAATACTGAACCCCTTCGAGGACCAGCAACGAATTGGTCGAAGCCAAGCTCGCAATTCCCGCCTACCGACCCGTCGTAGCCTCTGTTTCGTCGACATGCGCTTCGGCAAGACGCTTCGCGATGCCGTCTACGGGCCGTGGAAGGGCCAGTACATCGACTACGGCAAGCTCAAGACCCTGCTGCACGAGGACAAGGTCGACGAGGACGGCGTCCTAGCGTGGACCGAGGAGGACGAGAATCGCTTCTGCGACGAGATCTTCAACGTCCAGCTCGACAAGGTCGCCCGCTTCCAGCAGCAGCGTTTCGACGCCCTCAAGCAGCGCGTCGACGTCGCTTTCGACAAGCTCAAGGGGCTCGCGCCGCTGCCGGCTGCCGCTGGCGAGGGTGACCATGCCGACGCTGCGTCCTTGGCCGCTGCTCGCGCCGACGCGGCGCCGCGCTTGCGGGAGCTTGAGAAGGAGCTCGACGATATCACGACCGAGGTCAAGGAGCTCAAGAAGTACAGCAACATCAACTACACGGGGTTCCTCAAGATCGTCAAGAAGCACGACCGCAAGCGCGGCGACCGCTACAAGGTGCGGCCAATGATGCAGCTGAGCCTTGCGCAGCGGCCCTTCAACTCGGAACAGGGCTACTCGCCGCTGCTCAACAAACTGTCCATCATGTACTTTGCCATCCGGCAGCAGCTCGAGGGCGGCGACCAGGCGCCGCTGGACCTGGAGAGCCACGCCGAAACGCACAATGGGGAGAGATATACCGCCCACAAGTGTAAGTCTATCGGCCTTGCCGCATGCATCTGCTTCTTGCTAATTGGGCGGCTGCAGTTTGGGTTCATCCCGACAACCTCCTCGAAGTCAAGACGCTCATCCTCCGCCGCCTGCCGGCCCTCGTCTACAGCGAGCAGACGGCTAAGGAGCTGGACGGCAACGACTCGCCCGCCATCACGTCGCTCTACTTTGACAATAAGAAGTTCGAGCTGTACTCGGAAAAGGTTGATCGCCAATCCGAGGCATCTTCCCTGAGGCTGCGCTGGTACGGCGAGCTAAGCAGCCGGCCGGAGATCTTTGTCGAGCAGAAGACGGCCGATGCGAAGGGCAACAGCCAAGAATACAAGTTTACCATCAAGGACAAGTGGGTCAAGCCGTTTTTGGACGGCGAATATGCCATGGAGAAGAGCATCCAGAAGATGGAGCGCCAGGGGGTGTCGAGCGAGCAGGTGGACAACTACAAGGCCACTGTGGCTAGGATCCAGGACTTTCTGCAGCAGAAGAAGCTGTCGCCAGTGCTGCGGGCCAACTACGTCCGCACGGCGTTCCAAAAGCCGACCGACGATCGAGTCAGAATCTCCATCGACACGAACTTGGCTTTCATCCGTGAAGACACCCTCGATCCCGACCGCCCGTGCCGCGATCCCAGCGACTGGCACCGTTCCGAAATAGACGACAGCAACATGTCGTATCCATTCAAGAACATCAATCGAAGCGAGGTGTCCAAGTTCCCATATGCGCTCCTGGAAATAAAGCTCAAGGAGGATGGAAACCGGAAGCGCCCGTCATGGGTGGAGGACCTGATGGCCTCGCATCTCGTCCATCCCAGTCCGCGTTTCTCCAAGTTTGTGCATGGCGTCGCCTCTCTGTTCGAGGACTACGTGAACAACCTGCCTTTCTGGCTTAGCGATCTCGAGACGGACATTCGCAAGGACCCATTGACAGCATTTGAGGCGGAGGAGCAGCGCCGTGCCCAGCGGGCCGACGACGTCATGGCCGTGGGCAGCTTGATAGGCACGGTCCCGAGTTCTTACAAGGCGGCGCAGAGCTCGCCTGTGGGCAAGTCGTACCTGGCGGACAGGATGGCGGCCGACTCTAAAGCGATGTCGCATTCCCTGGGCCGGAGAAGCATGCTGGCCGCTGGTGAGGAGGAAGGCGAATCAAGCAGCACCCCTCAGCCGTCGGAAGACCGCGGGGGTTACGGCACGCTTTCTTCTGTTCTTCCTGGACTGTCGCTGTCCAAGTACGCCAGGGCCAGGCGAGCACAAAAAGCACAGCTCCCCGAGGGCGTCGTGGAGCCGACGCAGTGGATCAAGAACATGGGCGAGCTCAAGGTCGAGCCCAAGGTGTGGCTGGCGAACGAGCGGACGTTCCTCAAGTGGCAGCACATCTGCATTCTCCAGGGCGGCTTGGCGGTTGGCCTGTACACGGCAGCAGGGCAGAATTTCGTGGCCGAGGTCATGGGCATCATCTACATCGCCATCGCGGCATTTGCGGGCATCTGGGGGTACTCGATGCTGCGCGTGCGGCGGAACATGATCCTGGAGAGGAGCGGCAAGGACTTTGACAACATGTTTGGGCCGATCGTCGTCAGCATCGCGCTGATGGGGGCGCTGATTATCAACTTTGTGCTCCAGGTAAGTCGAAGTCTTCTGCAGCGACGCACTTGCAACGGAAACTAACGCGTTGGTCGCAGTATCAGAAAGCGTTTGCGAGGATGGCCAACGCTGGCGAGGGTGAGGCGATGAGAGACGAGCTCAGGTGAACAGCATCAACCACAGTGAGTGGCAAGCGAGGGAAATGAATTGTATGGCATCTCGGAGTTTGAGCATCAGCATTGCTTTGGGAGGGAGGAACGAATTAATTGTGTGTACTTGAACTTCCTTTGCGAGGAGGGAAGACTGGATGCATCGGTGGGCGACTGGCTGTAGTAGCTTCAACGAGGTGCAATATGTCAGGTACTACAGCTGCCCCGTGCTTTGTGAGGTATCGTGGTGGACAAGGGTAGACCTAAGTAGCCAGCTCAAACAGAGCGTTTCACTGAGCATTTGAAGTGGACAAGCACAATCTCTGGAAAAGTACGATAGGCAGCTGCATGGCGCTCCCAAGGAGACCCTGGCGCCAACGCTGCAGCTCGCCAATAGGTCGTCGCTGTGCAGCTGGTCGGAGCACGTCGGCTTGCAGCCGGCCGTTCATCAACAGTGCATTTGAACACGCATTTGAACACGCATTGTCCCCGAGGTTGGCTGCGCAAACAGCACGTTTCACAATAACAGCGACACGGTCAAAAAGACGGGTAATTTTTTGCAGATTCCCCAAGCAGGGGGTGTGTGATTCACTCCGGCGAGCAGGTGTTACGCGACGGGAAACGTCGCCAGCTGTCAAACAATCGTTCTCGCACCTCGCACACTTCATTCGTCGCAAAGCTGCTGCGCCCGCTTTGCCCGAGCTTCGCGCCGCACCGGAGGCCTCATCTTGTGCACCGCGAACGAGCATGTCGGCGTGGCGAGGCGCAGAAGCGGTTGGAGTTTTACGGAGTCCACGAGTCTCAGCGCGTTCGTTTGTCGGAGCCCGCCAGCCGACGAAGTCATGACGGACCCGCCCAAGGACAGGAAGAAGAAGGTCGGCTTCCTGGGAGGCTTGTTCCGCAGCAGCAGCTTGGCAGTCAACAGAGGGTCCAAGGCCCACGACGTGGCCTCAGGACAGCCGCTCGCTGGCTCGTCCAGGGCCAAGAAACCGACACGCCGCGCGAGTGCTGGAGACGCCACCAAAAGCCGCCCGGTGCCGGGAGAGGACCGTATCCGCTCGCGTCGCCGGCCTAGGCGTCCGGAACCCGAGCCGGACCCTGACCCGGAGCCAGGGTCGCGGTCGGCAGCTCGCAGCTTGAAAGGAAAGGGGGCTGCCGACGACGGGGAGCTCGACAGTCGAGCCGCTTCCCTGACGGCGCTGCCGACCGAGTGGCCGCCCAAAGGCCTGTCCGACGACGACGAACTGCCGCCGCAGCATGCCCAGGAGCTCATCTGCCGTGGGGCACCGACGCATAAGGGACTGAAAAGAACGCTCCCTCATGCGTCGGATCATTATTACGCACTCTACACCACGACGTCAGGGGTCCGGGGCGAGAGAAGCGACGGGGCCAGCCTGCACGACTCGATGACACAGCTCATGACCATGAGCACGCTGGGCCACGGCCAGGCGACGTACCCCTGGGAGACGCTGGAGCAGCCGAGCTGCGCGTTCCTCCATGGGCAGCGGCCTGGCACCATCACGCTGAACCACTGGGCCTCGCTGGCGAGCGTCCTGCCGCCGACCATCTCGCTGCGAGACTCGGGCATCGCGCCGCGAGACATGGACCTGGCGCACATCCTCGAGCGGCTCCGGGAGCTGCAAGCCGGCCTGGAAGACGACGACGAGGGCCTGCTCTACAAGATCTTGTACCGGCGCATCCTGCGTGATCCAGACCGCATCCTCAGCCCGCACAGGACCCTGGACCGGCAGATCACGGATCTGATTCTGGTGCTCTCGCGGCCCAACTGGATCGACTTCACGGATCCCAAGAATCAGGTCGTCACACGCTTCATATTCGACCGCAGCGACACCAATGCGGAGCAGTATCGCGCCTTCTTGCACCAGCTGCTGCTGAGCCTCGAGCTCGAGCTGCGCATTCGCTCACCGCAGCACGGGGACTGGGCCAAGGAGAAGCTGTTGCAGCAGATGCCGCCGACGATACAATGGAATCTGGCGCTGGCACGTCGATGGAGGGAGTTTGTGCGGGTGGACGATTACGGCGCAACGCCAGAGCAGAGTACGCGGTGCATCCATATTCCTCCCCGTGTCTAGGGAGCCATGCGAACTGACGCGGAGAGCAGCGAGACTTCGATACAAGCTCAAGAAGCGCCAGGTCAAGATGTTAAAACGCTTCGCGCATGCAATGAAGTGGCCAAACCTAGCCGAGACTCTGGACAACCTGCGGCAAAAGGACGAGGAGTTTCGCCTGGATGCGGTGAGCTCCGACGCTTTTGCGTTTTTCAGCGGCCTCGTGCTGCCAGGTGTAAGTAACATGCCTGTCCAATCCCCGTGCTGCACCCCTTGGAGCAAGAATCAAGAACGGGGTTGCGTGATCGGCCAGGAGCTCAACTTCAACAGCCCACCCTGCCGTTTCTCACCATGAACGCCCTCATCGACCTGGACCCGGACCCGGCCACCGACGAGCTCGCGCTGCTGTCGCACACGAACCCTCACTGCGGCTTCCAGTACCGTAATAGTCACACGTACTGGTCGGCGAGCTGCATCGTGGGCAAGGTGCTCGCGCCGACGTGTAGCAGCGTCGCCGGCTGGGTGGGCCCCGGGCGCCCGACGGCGGACCTCGGCCGCTCGCAGATCGCCCGAATCCGGAGCCGACGGCCGCGGCAGCAAGCACGGGGCCGGCGAATGGGCCCGGAGGACGTGGAGAGCATGGGCGAGCGCTCCGATCCGCTCGGCCCCCCCGCTGAGGCGTATCCCGTCAGCGAGTACGCGCTGGCGTGGCCGCAGACGGACGGCTTCGTCGTGGTGGACACTGTGCGCATCGAGCTGCTCAGCTTCCGCCCCGTGGTGGCCCTACAGGAGGAGACGGGCAGGCCCTCGACGCCGCGGTTGTTCGACGCGACGGTGCAGTTCGCCATCAACGGCCTTTCGTGGCCACTGCGGCTCATGTACGACGTGTCCTTCATCAGTGCGTGGCCCTGCTCCGACGGGCCGCACCCGCTCTTCTTCGACTACGTCTACAAGGCCGTCCGGGTGGACGAGCTCGTGCGCGTGCGCGACTGGGGCGGGCTGTACTACAGACAGGCGAGCGGGTCGGTCAGCGCACGATCGAGCCCCGCGCCGCCGCCGCTGCCGCCAAGCGGGACGATGGCGGACATCGATGCATGGGAGGACGACGGCGAGCACGATGACGAAAAAGTGCTGGTGGTGGAGGCGTTTGGGGTGCGGGACAATGAAGCGCTCGCGAGGGCGTGGTGCTCGCACTGGGGGCTATGTGCCGTGGTGGCGGATATACACAAAACCTGGTAGGTTTCTCTGGCTTCAGGCTCTATTCTCTTTCGTCGAGGCCACCGCGGCCTGCATCTGCTACGAGACACTGACTAGTGACCACAGCATGGCGTGTGCTATCAGAGAGGCGTATGCCGCGACGCTGACGGTCGTCATACTGGTCGACGACCGGCTCTACGATGACGAGGAACATGAGTAACGAGGCACAAGATGGGCACTTGGAGGCGGCGCTCCGTCGAGAACTGGCGTTGGGGATTGGATGACCGACGACGGCACGGAAGATGTGGTGACGAGAAGTTGCTGGAGCGATCATGGTGGTGGAGGGGTGTGGGGAACCTGCATCGCAGGTGGGGAGCCAGCGGGGTCGTCAGGGCCCCTGGTGGCCCCGGGGAGCTCGGTGACGGAGACCGCGCCACTGGGATTGCCGCTGCGGGTGTTATCCGTACCGTTGAGCAGCCTCAAGACGGGCTGCAGGCAATTGCCACCGCCCAGCGGAGGCCCAGTAAGAATATTTTTCATGTGCCCTTGACGGTCGCATTGCTGCAGCCTGCGATGCCGAGACGAGGCGTTGCCGGTGCGGACCAAAGGAGCTCGGATCCCGCGATTCTCGTACGAGTACGGTGTGGTCCGTAAAGGTCTGGAATTGTCTCTCCGCACCGCAATAGGAAGCCAAGCGTACGGGGAACTGGGGGAGAAGAATCTGAGGGCTGCTGCAAGCAAGGGGTTCGTCTGCGCGGCCGGTGGAAGACGGCGCCTCGATGGCCGTGTTGATGGATCCAATGCCTTCTCTGTCAGCTGGACGACTACAGTAGGCCTACATGGCTCGTCTTCTGGCCCATTCAGATCCTTTTTGCCACTGCCGAACCGTCCCGCCCGATCCATTGGAAATGATCAGCCTGAGCGAAGCTCGCGGACGCTGCGTGCGGCTTCGGAGTGCCAGAACAGCGGGGAAGTGTGGAGGGGTCCCCGTCATCGGTGGGGATGGAGGGGCAAAACTACAGGGGCCCAGGGGCATGCGACGGGCGGAGTGCGCCTCAACGTCCCCTAAGCCGTCGACGTTCAGGACACGCCCCTAGGTCCGGCGGGCTTCTGAAGACCCTGCGGGCTCGAGTGTGGGGTGCGCCAGAGGCAAAGCGAGCAGCTCTTAAGGTCATCGGCCTCTGCAGCACACCCTCCCTCCCTCACCTCACCTCCCGCTTGATTCCAACTGGTCGATGCTGACGAACTTTATCACCCTCGAACACCTGTGACATACGAGACAGAGATAGCGAGCGCCCGATCCTGCCAAGGTTGCTGGTCCCCCGCAGCGAAGAGGCGACCGACCGGACGAATCCAACCTAGGCTCACGTCGCGCCACGGCACCCTTGCGCGCCATGTATGCATACAATAAACCCATCAAGGCCATGGAGTGAGTTTGTCCCTTTGCCTCTCCGATCTTCTTCTTCCCCCTGCTCTCCCATTGCTCTCTTTTTTGCACATCTCAAGTCCATTGTCGCGGCCATGGAGAATCGTGAAGCAAAGACCGTAACTGACGATGGCTTGCCCGCCATGAGCAGGCCTGAAAACATTCTGGTAAATGCCACTCCGCCCAAGTCCGCCTGCGCTCTACTCTTCTCTCCTCTGAGACTGTCGCTGGGCCGATTCGGAGTTTCTCGAAGCTCGTAGCGCGAGACAACGGATGGAGAGCTGAGTTGCGCCGGGCAGCAGTCAGCAGGACTAACATGTGTTGGTGCTCTGCAGAACTATTATATCGGTGTCGATGTTGGCACCGGCTCCGCCCGCGCTTGCATCATCGACGAGACGGGCGACATCAAAGCATTGGCTTCTGAGAACATCAAGCTGTGGCAGCCCGAGGCCGGCTACTATGTATGAGCCCGTGCCTCCGACTGAGCCCAATTTGCAGCGCTGACTTGCCGACACAGGAGCAATCGACGACAGACATCTGGCACTGCATCTGCGAATGCGTTCGACGTGTCGTCACTGAGTCCAATGTCGACCCGTCAAGGATCAAGGGCATGGGCTTCGACGCTACCTGCTCCCTCGCCGTCTTCACTCAAGACACCGACGAGCCAATGCCCGTCACCGGTCCGGACTTTAGCAACGACGGCCATGACCGAAACGTGATCCTCTGGCTCGACCACCGCCCCGTCGAGGAGACGGAGAAGATCAACAGCACCAAGCACAAGCTGCTCAAGTACGTCGGCGGAACCATGAGCATCGAGATGGAGATTCCCAAGATTCTCTGGCTCAAGAACAACATGCCTGCCGAGCAGTTTGACCGCTGCAAGTTCTACGACTTGGGCGACGCCCTGACCCATCTGGCCACCGGCAACGAGGCGCGAAGCTTCTGCAGCACCGTCTGCAAGCAGGGCTACGTCCCCATCGGTGTCGATGAGAGCTCAAAGGGCTGGCAGGAGGACTTTTTTGAGAAGATCGGCCTCGGTGACTTGTCCCAGGACGATTTTCAACGCATGGGCGGTGTCCATGGCGTGGTACGTGGCCTCGTTTTCACCTCTTCTCGGGCTGGCTTGCTTCAATTTACTGACCTCCATCGAAGAACGGAACGTACTATAGCGCTGGTGAGAACGTGGGAACGCTTAGCCAGCAAGCTGCATACCAGCTTGGCCTCCCCACGGGCATCGCCGTGGGCAGCGGTGTCATTGACGCCTATGCGGGCTGGATCGGTACGGTTGGCGCCAAGGTTGAGCTCACTGAAGACGAGCTCGACGCCAACGTTCCGAACAACGACCTGTCCCAGGCATTCACCCGACTCGCAGCCGTCGCGGGCACGTCCACCTGCCACTTGGCCATGTCCAAGGATCCCGTTTTCGTCCCCGGTGTCTGGGGGCCCTACCGAGACGTCTTGTTGCCTGGCTACTGGCTTGCCGAGGGTGGCCAGTCGGCCACTGGCGAGCTTCTGAGGCACATGCTCGACATTCACCCTGCCTACAACGAGACTTGTTCGCTGGCAAGAGCCGAAGACAAGCACCTCTACGACTTCCTCAACGATCACCTTGGATACATGGTCGAGAAGCAGAATGCCCCCGGCATCCCGTACCTCGCCCGCCACCTCTTCTTCTATGGCGACCTCTGGGGCAACCGGTCGCCCGTTGCCGACCCCAACATGAAGGGCTGCATGATTGGCATCGATAGCGACAAGAGCACCGACAACATGGCCCTGTGGTACTATGCCACCATGGAGTTCATTGCCATGCAGACGCGGCAGATTATCGAGCAGATGAACAAGTCCGGGCACGAGATTTCGTCCATCTTCATGTCCGGCTCCCAGTGCCAAAACCCGGTGCTGATGGGCCTCATGGCAACCACATGCAACATGCCTGTGCTGATTCCCCGGTACGTCCACGCTGCCGTGGTCCACGGTGCGGCCATGCTGGGTGCCAAGGCTGCGAGCGACAATCTCGAGGAAGGCTCAGAGCCGGAAACGTTGTGGAACATTATGGACCGCATGAGCAAGCGTGGGCGATTGGTCAAGCCTCGCAACGACCTCGGCGAGAAGTCGCTGCTGGATGCCAAGTACGAGGTGTTCCTGGACATGTGCGCCTCGCAGCAGACATACCGCAAGAAGGTGGATAAGGCGGTCGCCAGCTGGGGGGCCGAGTTCGGCGGTGACGAGTAACTCAATGACGCAGAGCACGACACTAGACCATCTGAGCTGGACTCGACGGAGGATCCGAGAGAAACATGTACGGAGGGTCGAACTGATGACAAGTCATGACCCACGCATGCAATTGTAATGAGTTCCAATTATCTAGACCAATTGGTTATGAGGGGGCATTGAATAGAGGGTTTTAAAAGGTTTCAATCAAAACCATTAGCGATGCGAGACAAAGCGACCAATTTTGAAAGCAGGTGATGAAGCAGTTGTCCGTATTGTTGATGTTGGGGTGGAGGATGGGGCTGTTGTGAGATTGAGCCAGCGACCCAGGTTTGGCAGCCGGGCGACGCGCTCATTGGTCCCAGCTGTTCCCAAACATCTCCAGCCTCGCCAGGCCAAAATTCTAGAGCAGTCGCGCATCTCTCTGCCTCTGTTGCAACCCACAAGCACGCGCGCGAGCAGCCTCACACATTTCGATCGCTCGCTCGCCAGCTTCTTCGTCTCCTCCGCGGCGTCAATCACTCGACTGTCGACAATGTCTCTTTTCGGGCAGTCGACGACGGGCGGCGGGTCGTCGCTGTTTGGGCAGCCGGCCCAGGGCCAACAGCAGCAGCAACAGCCACAGCAGCAGAGCGGTGGAGGGCTGTTCGGCCAGCAGCAGCAGAATAAGCCAGCGTCCGGAGGCTTGTTTGGGCAGTCGACGGCTGGGAGCACGGGCGGCGGGTTGTTCGGACAGGCACAGCAGAGCCAGCAGCAGCCTGCCTCTGGCGGGAGCCTGTTTGGTCAGTCAACGGCTCAGGGTCAGCAGCAGGGAACCACTGGCAGTAGCTTGTTTGGCCAGCCGGCGCAGACTCAGCAGACTGGCACCACTGGAGGAGGCCTATTTGGACAGCCCGCGCAGAATCAGCAACAGCAACAGGGACAGAAGCCATCGCTGTCGCTCTTTGGCTCGACCCTCGGCGGTGGCGGCGCCTTGGGCGCCTCGACGTCGAAACCGTCCTTGTTCGGCTCCACGACGACCCAGCAGCAGCCGCAGCAGCAGCCGCAGCAGCAGCAAGGCAACACGATGCTCGGTGGCGGCATGCTTGGTGGAAGCTTCCTCGGCGCCCCGGCACAAAACACGCAGACGCAGCAAAGCCAAACGCAACAGCCGGCCGGCGCATACTTTGACAGCCTCTTCGCAAAGACACAGAAAGAAGGAGGTGCCAAATCCAACATGGAAGATCTCCCCAGCTTGGAACTCGGCCTTGGCGACCTCCGCCACCGCTTGAGAAAGCTCCAGTCGAAGCCGAGCGAGAAGCCTCTGGACGGCAAGGCGCACTACCTGCTGGCTGCGTCCGGCGTCGACCCTGGTGCCGCCGCCAAGGATCTCGGCATGCTGGATGTCCAGGGTGCGCGAGTCGAACGGGCACACGGATACGCCCCGAGCGAAATCGACGTCGAGACGTACCTGTCGAATCTGCAGACCAAGACAACTCTGAGCATGATTTCCGATGGTCTCGAGCGCTCGATGCGCGACTTCGATAACTTCTTGGAGGACAACGTGGCCATGGAATGGGACGCGCAGCGCAAGCGCATCTACCAGCACTTTGGCATCAAGCCCCGGGAGGACTCGACGGCAGCGGGTCGAGAGTCCCAGGGCGGCTTCGGCCGCTCGCGCCGCAGCAAGGCTCAAGCTGGCGCCTCTCGCGCTGGCCGGAGCAGCATTCTTGGCAACTCAATGATGCAGCGCTCCGTGATTGGCACTCCCAGCCGCATCGGCGCCCACCAGCCCGAGTTTTCTGACGTCGACCGTTCCTCCGATGGGTCAAGCGCCCTCAAGACCCGCGGCGCGACTGAGGATCGGGCTCTTCGCGAGCGGCAGGCGAAGCTGTCCGAGAAGGTTCGCGGTCTCAACCTGGCACGCTTGATGAAGCGCCCGTACCCAATCTTCGCGGAGCTGGGCGAGGTGGAACAGAAGTCTCACGAGCCTCACGCACCTCATGTTGTCGAGGCGTACCGCGCCATGATCGATATTGTTGGCGAGGATCCAGATGCCGAAAACTCGCTCAACAATGCCACCGCAAAGGAGCGCCAGTTTGCCAGTATGTACTTGGACGAGAATCCCAACTCTGCTCAGTCGATCGAGATGAGGAAGCGCATCCTGCACGGCTCCAATCGCTTCCTCGAGAAGCAGTTCCTGCGCGAGGTTGAGTCGCTGATTGCGAAGCACCCCCACGAAGCCAAACTCGGCGGCCTCCCGGACATTACCAGCAAGATCAAGGCCTACATCCGCCTGCGCTCTGCCCGAAAGGACCTGGTGCCCGATAACACGGAGCTTCAGCTTGTCCAGGGCGAGTACGTGTGGGCGGTTGTGTTCTATCTCCTCCGGTCTGGCCACGTCAACGAGGCGGCCCAGTACGTCAACGACAACAGCAACCAGTTCAGGGGCATCGACCGGACGTTTGCGACGTATCTCAACAACTACGCGGCCAGCGAGGATCGTCGGATTACGAATCGGAAGCTCCTCGATCGTTGCACCAACGAGTACATCCAGCGCTCCCGCAATGCCCCGGAGAACTCCATCGACCCCTTCCGAATGGCCTGTTACAAAGTCATTGGACGCATTGAGCTGGGCAACCGCAACCTGGACGGCCTGAACACAGATATCAACGACTGGATTTGGCTTCAGTTCAACTTGGCCAGGGAAGGAGACAAGGCCCTGGAGATGGCGGGGGAGTCATACGGCCTGGCGGAGCTGCAAACCAGCATCAGGGAAATTGGACTCAAGCACTTCCCCAAAGCCAACTCGGAAGACACCAGCAACGGCAGCTTTGGCATGTTCTTCTATCTGCAGATCCTCTCAGGCATGTTCGAGGATGCCATTGCCTATCTCTACCCCTTCTCATACCTGGATGCCGTCCATTTCGGCCTCGCACTTGAGTACTACGGTCTGCTACGGCCAAGCGACCCCATGTCGGCCTCCAACGACCTGCGCAGCTACAGTATCAAGAATCTTCCGCAGATCAACTTCGGCCGCATGATTGGCTACTACACGAGGGACTTTCGTGCCGCGGACGTGGTGTCGGCTGTGGACTACCTGGCGCTTATCTGCTTGAATCGGGACCTGGGCGGAGAGGCCGGACAGCGGCAGAGCAATCTGTGCCACGAGGCTCTGCGAGACCTCGTCTTGGAGACTCGCGAGTTCAGCAAGCTGATCGGAGATATCAGACCAGACGGTCGCGGCATCCGCGGCATTATCGAGGAGCGCGGCCCGTTGATTGGTCTCGACGACGAGGATGACTTTGTCAACACGGTGACGCTGCAAGCAGCGAGCTTCGCGGACGAGAATGGACGGACTACCGACTCTGTGCTGCTGTATCACTTGGCCGGAGAATACGACACGGTGGTGGCTATCGTCAGCCGAGCTCTCAGCGAGGCCATTTCGCTCGAGATTGGCGAGGACCCTATGCGTCTGATGCCCGTCAAACCAAGAGCGGCTGGGCAGGAGGCAGAGACGCAGCAGGGCAGCAGCCTCAGCCTGGCGTCTATCGACGATCCCATCGAGTTGGCCAAGACCATGATGGCCATGTACGAACGGGACGCCATGTTCTACAGAAAGATTCAAGACCAGAACAAGGTTGCCTGCCGGGTGCTGCTGGAGATGAGCACCATCAAGAAGCTCGTGGAAGCGGGTCAATGGGCTCAGGGTCTGGATGTGAGTTTACTTTGAGCCCCCTTGAGCCCCCGACGCAAATGCAAAGCGCTGACATTTCTGCAGAAAATCCGAGGCCTCGAGATCCTACCCCTGGACGCGGCTGGCGACGCCAGCACGATCCGAGCATACGCGGCCAAGTTCTCGGGTCTCTCGCAGCCCGTGTCCATCAACGTGCCGAACCTGCTGATGTGGACCATCATCTGCTGCGTGCGGCAGCGGGAGCAGCTCACCAACGGGCAGTTCAGCGGCAATGAGGGCACGCGGAAGATGATGGTTGAGCAGCTGAAGCAGATGACGTTGGACCTGACGACGTACACCAGCCAGCTGCGGTACCGATTCCCACCACACCTGCACGAGGCGCTGGCGAGGGCGTCGGCGGAGTAGGAGGCCTGGGTTGCGTTTGTGTATAAAAGACAATAAGGGAGCCTGTCTGATTATGGACGGCGGCTAGTGGTGGCCTAGCTTTACGATAGAATTGCCGGCAAGGTGCCATCAAATGAAGACTGGATACTTGATGCGACTTGGCGTAAACATTCGTACAACTTGTCATTCATTTCCTCAGCAATGCGACCGACTATCCGTGTCTCATAGCAATAACACCGGTCAACGTTGTCGGACCGAGACAGGCAGGTGACGGGTCAGCTGATGCGCAGCATTCCGCGCTGGGCGGCACGTGCCGGCGCACGCGGCAAACACCAGGACGCCCATGACTCGGGCTGGGCCACGTCTGGACGATGCATCTGATTCAGCAACTGATCCGGCCCAACGTGCCCTTGTCCGCGCATGCGCGCAATCCCCACTCCCACCACTCACGAGCCTGCCGGCTCTCCGAGACGAGGAAGCCGAGGGTTCATTCTATTCTCATTTTCCTACCGTGTCGTGTCGTTGTGGGGTTCCGTCCCCGAGACGCTGATTTGCCCTTCCCTCGACCGCCCGCTGCCCTGCCCAATAAGGGCGGCATACAGGAGGGAAGCCGGTTGGCCGCTGCACGAGACTGCGTAACCAAAACGTTAGTGTGTCTGCCGTCAAGCAAGAAAGGGACGGGGTTTGGGTCGGGCTCGGTGCGGCCGGACCCTCGGGAGGCGGTGGTGGAGTGGCGGCGGAGAACGCCTCCGGAGACCCGTCGACGATGTCGGGTGGACCGGGCATGAATCGGGAGGCAGAGGGCCTCTCACGAGACGGGGACGGGGATGAGGACGAAGAAGGGGCGCTTGTGGCGGATGAGCACGGCAGCACGGCGAAGAAGAAGAGGAAGACGGCGCCGGGGAGCCGGGGCGTGGCGAACCTGACGCCGGAGCAGCTGGCCAAGAAGAGGGCCAACGGTAAGTGCATGCCTCTCATATGACCGTCATGCGTGGCGGTGCTGCACTGCATCCTCGGGCCGTAGCACCGCTCCGTGACACAGCTTCAGGATGCTGACACGTCGCCAGACCGCGAGGCCCAGCGTGCCATCCGCCACCGCACCAAGAACCAGATCGAGACGCTGGAGCGGCGCATCGAGGACCTCACCAACCTCAAGCCCTACCAGGAGCTGCAGGCCGTGGTCCGCGCCAAGGAGGCCGTCGAGCAGGAGAATGCCGACATCAAGCGGCAGCTGGCGGCTGTGATTGGGATCCTGAAGCCCATCATCGGCGAGGGTGAGTCTTGTTGTTCTGACCCGAGATGCCTGTTTTCGTTGTGGATGACGTGAGCTGATGCATCGTCCCAGGAGCAAATGAGGGCTCTCATATGGCAACCACGCCGGCGTTTGTGGCACCGGCTGCGGCACACGCACGGGGAATGCCGCACAGCTCCTCTGCGTCTGCGTCTCCGGCAGCCGGGCAGACGGAGCACGATTCCTCCTCTCAGCAGGGCTGGCATCAGGGCGAGAAGCAGCACATGGATCCGTACGCAGCAGAGCTAAACCTGCAACGGCAGCGCTTCCGTCACGGCCTCGACATGGGCACTGAGCGACTGGGGTTGGATTTTCTCTTGCAACCAGGCCAGCAGGTGACGCGGGTGCAGAGCTCGGTCCACGGCGCGCAGGACTCGCCGCAGTACCACCACGTGCCCATGAAGCACGACTGGACGGCCTCGGCGAGCAGTCCGGCGCATCGGGCTCGGCCAACTTCAGCCAGTCCGTCCGTCGGAGCAGGAGGGGGGCATGTTGGCACCATGCCCATGTCCACGTCCACGCCCATGTCCGGCCAGTCCCCCTCCGGAGCGGGCCCGAGCCCGTACACGCCCGGCGCCGAGCCAGACGCGGACCCGAGCAGCCCGCCGCGGTACGCCATGCCGGTCAAGAACTGCGGCCCGACGTGTACCCTCGACTCGCTGCTGCTCGACTTCCTCAGCGAGCGGCGGCAGCGCGCCGCCGAGGGGCTGCCCATGCACGAGGTCGTCGGCCCGCGCTACCCATCGGTGTCGTCGCTGCTCAACCCGGCCAAGAGCGTGTACAGCCACCCGCTGTCCAAGTTCTTCACCGACATCCTCGCCACGTTCCCCGACATCTCGGCGCTGCCCGAGCGCGTCGCCGTGCTGTACGTCATGTTCCTCGTCATGCGCTGGCAGGTCGCGCCGACGCGTGAGAACTACGACCGCCTGCCGGCCTGGATGCGGCCCTCGCCCGCGCAGCTGCTGACGCCGCACCCGGCCTGGGTCGACCACCTGCCCTTCCCCGCCATGCGCGATGCCCTCGTCGGCCTTGCCGGCCGCGACGAGTACAGTCTCGACAACTTCTTCATCCCCTTCACCACGACGCTGCGCCTCAGTTGGCCCTACGACGAGACGGACACGCTGCTCCTCGTGGACAGCGACGAGGTCGTCATCAACCCCGTCTTCGAGCGCCACCTGCGCAACCTCGACAACTGGCGCCTCGGCGACCGCTTCGCCCGCGCCTTTCCAGCCCTCGCCGATACGTGCAACCTGCATAACGGGACCGGCGCCGGCGCCGCACCGTCGTCTGTGTCGTCGACGAGCCGGTGATGGGGGGACATGGCAGCCGCCAAAGTTCATCAAATACTGTATATTTAGGCGTAATATACCCCGGGTTCCGTATGTAATCTCGCTCAACCGCCTCATCTCCTGCCGTGCATCAATGCATGCGGGCACTCATGTCATCGAGGTCGATCACCGATGCTGCCCATTGCGGCGGAGGCCGACCCGGTTGAATCTCCGGTCCCCACCACCACCGAGCCCTCACTTACACGGCGGGCCCACTATGCACAAAATCCTCCACCCGCCCACCCACGCACAGAAATGGAATTACTCGTGCAGGACCGGGTCTCTTCTTCTCACATCCGCAACTCTTTATAGCTCATATTACCCCAGCTCTTGATATCAAGTAGCGTGATTGGTTTAGTGGTAAAATTCTCCGTTGCCATCCGAGCAACGTCGGGGAGCCCTGGGTTCGATTCCCAGATCACGCAGCACAATTGTGACCTTACTTTTTGCAATTTTTTACATTTTTGCTTTGCGAACGCGGGCCTCAACTGTCTGCTACGTTTACATTACGTGGATAGATAGATGACTTAGGTATTTATCTTCATATCGAAAGTATCATCATAAGTTCATTGCAAGTATCAACTATGTGTAGGCATATAACTACCCCGATCCCGTCCAAACGCCGCGTCCGTGGACACCAGAAGAATCAACCAGTGCTATGCCCTTGTGACCAAACCGCCCGTGACTTCACAATCTATTTTGGAACAGTCCCCCAAGTCCATGAGCCGTGGCAATGCGCCGTGACATACTCCGTACCAAAAGATCACACCAAATAATGCGCCGGTGATGAAGCAGAAACGCCTTATGCCTCGTCGTCCAAGTCCACCGTTCCAAAAGAATATTTCTTCAGGGACGTCCCCTCACCCACAAACAGGCTGGGCGTCTTCTCGCGCGGCATCGTCTGGAACATGAGTGCCCGCACCGGCGTCTCGGTCCTGACGGCTTGCAGGGCCCTGCTGCGCAGCGCCTGCCCGGAGCGCAGCGAGAAGAGCTGCACCGTGCCGTCGTCGTGCGCCGCGGCCACGGCGCCGAGATCAGCGCTCACATCCCAGCCGGTGTGAAAGTGCGCCTCGTTGCGGTACGCGGGGAAGTCGAGCAGCGGCCGCACGCCATTGGGCCGCCGGCCGAAGAAGCGCATGTCGTAGAGGGCCATGGAGCTCTGCAGCCCCGCGACGAGCACGTGGTGCGGGTTAACGCTGCGGACGTGCGCGATGGCGCTGGCGTGCCGGATGTGCGTCCATTCCGCCTCAGGCGTGCGCAGGTCTGTGACCCACAGCCGCGGCTGCCGCCCGCCGGCGAGGAGCACGTTGTGGTTGCCCTGCAGGAAGTCCTGGTCGAAGATCTCTTGCGGTAGGTGCAGGCCCTTGGGCGGGCTCTGCGGCGCGATCCAGGCCATGGTCTCGTTGGAGCGGACGCGGAGGACGCCGGCGTTTGTGCCGATGACGCAGAGCAGGTCCGACGACGCGGGCGCCGGCGTGCTCTGGTGCACGAGCCACTCGTCGCGCAGGCGGTGGCGGATCGAGAGCCGCTGGTAGTGGTTTGCTGTCCTTGCGGTTAGCAGCCGTGTCGAGTTTGTTTCCAGGGCGACATACTCTCGCCGAGCAGCCAGTGCGGCCGGGCATCCTCGGCGGACGACAACGGCGGGGAGAAAAAGTACAGCCCGCAGCTGTGGTCGGGCTCTCGCGATGTGAGCAGGATCTTGTGCGAGGGCTGGTGGTACTTGATGGACGACATCTGCGGACACCGTATCATCTCTGTTCGGAACGACGGGCCTCGCTCCAGCGTCCCTGGCCGTTCCCGGTCAAAAGTGATCCTATGATGCCATCAGCACTCTTCTCGACGTTGAACCAACGGGTCCGACGTACCTGTCATTATCATTCGTGGGTATGTAGCTCCCCACGAGCGTCTCCTCGTCAAGCGCTAAGATCCCAAGTCAGTCGTGGTCATCACACGCTCACCACACTGCGATCCACTCACTCGCGTACGCAACACCCAGTCCCGTCTTGTCATCCTGTCCGCCCACGTAAAAGCACGGCATGTTAGCGAACCTCGCCCGCGCGAAGCTCGGCACGAAGGGTATGTGCCCCTTGCCCACTAGACCGCCTGCCCACGCCGCGGCGCCCAGGTCCCCGTCGTAGGCCCGTCCGCGCCCCGACTCGGCGACTCGCCGCAGCTCCGTCTCGCGCGCGAGCAGACCGGACGCCACGACATCCCGCCCGGGGCCGCTGTGTCGCTTGATGTGGTTCCGCACCAGGTACGCGCGGTGCTTTGCCGCCTGCTGGGCGGCATCCTCAATCTTTCGCTTCCTGACGGAGTCGGCGGACCATGATGCCGACGAAGGCGCCGTGTGCGACTTCTCGATCTTGAAATACTTCTTCTTCGCCTCGTCTGGACATATGTCTGAGTATCAGCCGTTTGCCTTACCCGTGCGAAGGTGAGTGAATTCGGAGGCCCTTGAAACGGGATCTCACTCACCGTAGTAGTACCCTGGAATCTCAACCGGCATCTTGTACGAGGCACTGTTGAGCCCGCAACTGAGGCGAGGCTCAATCAATCTCAAACCGCTGGCGAAAGCGCTTCAATATTGGGAGCTTTCATCGTACAGAGAGCCATATTTAAACATTGTCATTCTGAGCATCAACAGTTCAAGATTCAAAGAGGTCCTTCCTATGAGCCCGGTGTGTGGTTGAAATGTAACAGTCACGTGACCGGCGGCGCCTGTGGCAAACACCGCTACACTCGTATCAAGCGACTCAGTGGCACGCCGTGGTTCATACGACTGGGCGTTCATCGCATTCCCCAACGCCATCCATCTCAGCCCTACAACTCAGCCTCGTCAGCGGCCTTGCGTGCAGCCGGTCGACCAGGCCGGGGTTCCAAGGTAAATTATGCAACATCTCACGCATCTTCGCAGCCTGAGTTTCATCTCTCACTTAAGGGCACGAGACCGCTGTAACCCGAGTCTGAAGTGACATTCCCATGCCCCGCGCCAACAAACAAGTACACCGACACAAAGGGTTATTTTTACTTTCTTTATTAGGTTGTCTAATAAAAGACCATCTCTAGGTATATGAAAAGTTGCCTCCTCATGCACACGAGGGCCGCATCGATGCCCGGTTAAGACTCGTACAATGCAATTTAAACATAGTGAAGACGAAAGGAGCAGGCGATTTTAGCCGTGCGGGTATGTAGTGTAGAGCCTTATTTACTGCGACTTCTCGTGCTGGGTAGAGACGCGCTGGAGGGAGACGACTGCGTGACAAGTCAGCAACTCTGGTCAAGAGGACAGCGAGGAGATCAGAGGATTCAAACTTACCGAAGTCTTCCAGCGAACGCTGCTTCTGGTTGCGCTTGGGGGACTTGCCGTGCATCAGGTTGTCGAAGCCGGCAGAACCCTGCATGAAGTAGTAGAGACCACCCATGATGGCGAAGATACCGAACGAGAAGAGCCAGACACGGACGACGGCGACAATGCTGGTCTGGCCACCAACGAACCAACCGAACAGGCAGAAGAAAGTGGCGATGATGTCGACGACCAGGATGGCACCGCTGAGCTGCCACGAAGGAATGGAAGTCCAGAAGGGGCCGTTGGCACGGGTGATGAAGATCAGCCAGTTCTCGGTGAGAGAGATCTCGAGGAAGAGAACGGGGTCGATCTGACCGAAGTTCTGGACGATACCGCCGTTCTGGCCGCCAGCGAACATGGTGGTCAGGGCAATCCAGGTACCGACGGCCAGGACAATACCGAGCAGGACGGACATTCCCCAAAGCTTGGGCAGGTTCCACTTGACGGGGGTCGGGGAGAAAGGAGCGTTGTCGTAGGCGATGGCCAGGGTGGCGATATCGGCGAAGATGGCAATGAAGACAACTAGCTCAATGTTCAAGCTGTTGTTCAGGATAGCGATCCACAGGCCGAGGAAGATCTCCATGTGCAGGGACAGAGCGATACGGTAGACGACGTAGGCGTACATGCGGTGGAAAATCTGGCGGGAAGTTTTGAGGGCGTCGATAATGGCACCCAGGCCAGGAGCAAGGAAGACAATATCGGCAGCGGAACGAGCAGCGTCGGAGGCACCCTCGACGGCAATACCAGTATCAGCCTTCTTCAGCGAGGGGGCATCGTTGACACCGTCACCAGTCATGGCAACGAGGTAGCCACGCTGCTGAAGAATCTCGACGACAGAGTACTTGTGCTGAGGGAAAACCTCGGCGAAACCATCAGCAGCCTCGACGAAGTCGTAGACCTCGGAACCGGGCATGTCACCGCCGCCACCGAGACCGAGACGCTCAGCGTTGTAGACGTTGGTGCCGAGACCGAGCTGGCGGGAAGTCTCACGGGCGATACCGACGGCGTCACCAGTCAACATCTTGATGGACAGACCGAGAACCTTGGCCTCGTTGATGGTACGGGCAGTATCGTGACGAGGGGGGTCAGAGCAGGGCATGATTCCCAATATCTCCCACGAACCTCCATCACGCTTGCGGGCAACGCCGAGTGAACGGAATCCTCTGGTAGCAAACTCGGCGACGCAGTTCTTGTAAGCCTTATCGATGGCCTCCGGGATGGGGTGGTCCTCCTCGACGGTCTTGAGGACGAAGAGAGGGGCACCCTTGACGCAGGTGATGCGCTCTCCCTGGGGAGACTCGACAACGGCCTGGACCTTCTTGGAGACGGGGTCGAAGGGGTGGAAGTCAAGGACCTTGTACTTAGACAGGACGCCCTTGGCACGGGGGTAGTACTTGAGGGCCTTAAGGAAAGCTTTGTCTATCGCATCGATGCCCTTCTTCTTCCGGGAGGCGGCCAAGCAGGCAGTGAGCATCAGGTCATCGGGGTCGACGCCGGGGACGGTAAAGGGCTCAGACAGCGACAGCTTGTTCTTGGTCAGGGTGCCGGTCTTGTCGGAGCAAAGAATCTCGACACCAGCCAGGGACTCGATGGCGGACAGCTTCTGGACGATGGCCTGCTTCTTGGCCAGGTAGGCGGCACCGACGGCCATGGTGGTCGTGACGACGGCGGGAAGACCGACAGGGACGCCCACAATTGTAATGGCCAAAGTGAATCTGAAAGAAGGTTAGCCGAGTCAATGTAGAGCGATGTTTGCGGAGTGTAGAGCGTTATTCGGGGTTGGGGGTGAGGGGGATGTCTGGGGTGGTGTCGTGATATTTTCTGTTCTCCAGGGCAGGCTGGGCCTCTGTCTCGCTGGACCAGGTGTATGATGGCTTCAGGATAAATTGGTGAAAACTCACCTGAGGATCTTGACTATGTCATTGGAGCGGTAGAACGAGCTGATCCAAACTACGAGCAACGTGACGATGACAAGCACCACTAGAGATAGATTAGTACGACGTCGTTAAATCGGGTAGCTCATGGGGGAGCTTTGAGGGAGTGTTGCGCTTCAGTGGTTTCACACTTTCTGGAGACCACTTGGAAACCACTTGGAAACCACTTTCTTCCGCTTCAGGTAAAGGGTATACGAACGCAGAATAGTTCCGATTCCGTTGAGCACTTCCGTGAAGTGACCGGTGCCACCTGCACTCTGGGAAACGAGGGCGGCAGCGCGACCGACGAAGGTGTTGTCACCAGTGGAGGTGACGACGACGAAGGCCTCACCACGCTTGACAGCGGAGGAAGCGAAGCAGTTGTCGCCCTTGTGCTTGTCGACGGCGAGCGACTCGCCCGTGATGGCGGACTGGTCAACCTGGAGGAAAGCATCCTCGGTGACGATGCGACCGTCGGCGGGGATGATGGTGCCCTGGCGGTAACCGTGTTAGTCGACTAATGCGAGGGGCGGAATCAGGGCCCGTGCGATTGACGCAAAGCTTCATGCCACGGGCCTCGGGGGCAGGCAAAACTCACTTCCTCGACCTGCAGGATATCACCGGGAACGACCTCGGGGGCCTCGATTTCCTATATGGACCATTCGTTAGCCGAGTTCTTCCGCCATCCACCTAAACTCCAGCGTAGTATGTGGGAAGCAAGCTGTTATCTCACCTTGAGAGTGCCGTCACGGAGAACGACAGCCTTGAGAGCGAGCGTCTTCTTCAACTCCTCGACGATGGAACCAGCCTGGAACTCCTGAATGAAGCCGACGCAGGCGTTGAGCATAAGCAGCGCGCAAATGACACCTACAGCATTGTTAATTATCGTCCAGACAGTCGGGGAAACACTACTAACCGAAGTCGACCCAGTCCTCAAGACCAGCGGCAAGGACGGCGGCAGCCTGGCAGACAAAAGCGGTTAGCCAAGTCCGAGAAGGAGTCAACAGGCGAGGGGTGTTCAATGACTAGCGGAATGGAATCAAGCAGGCGGTGGTGTGAGGCGCTGGGCGGGTGGTGTGCTGCCGTGCCGGCGATTTCGCCCGTGGCCCGTCGGCACGCCCAGGTTTCGAACGAACAGTGGGGCGCCGCGTCGGATCAATCGGCGCCCCCACATTGGAGCCAGCCAGTGTGGTGAGCCAATTGCTGGCGGGCGCCCCAAGCTCGTGTGGAGCTGGTAATCTGCGGCGCCGCAAAAAAAAAAACGCGCGAAAAATGCAAGCGG
>JALHBW010000076.1:0-89439 GCA_024339985.1 Tolypocladium endophyticum
TGCAAGTGCGGCTCAACTACCAATCCAGTATTGCTGTTTTTTTTTTTTTTTTACATTACGCCTGCCATAATCGGTTTACAAAGCGGTGGCAATTTCAAAATCGATCGTACGCCAGCGAGACTGGACTTGGACTATTATACTTTCGCAGTTATAGCTACTTTGATATCGGATGTCTTCACAAAATCAACTGCACGACAGCGATTCTCAACTTTGGCCATTATATTATCGCACTTATGACTACTTTAATCTTAGACGTTCTCATCGTGACTGCCCGGATTATATTACTTTTTTCAAGCTTAGATCTTATGCCAGTCCGCAATTATGAAAGGTATAAATGCGATATCGTCCCGCGACGAGGTTCGATACTTCCATCACAAATCTGCACCTCTGGAAGTTGTATATATCGTAATACGTATTTCAGGTTCACTTAGCCTCCTCGGGCCACGCTAGGTGTTACATTTTCCAGTTGACTAGGCGTGAGGGCTGAATGCTAGCAGCGATGTCCACCCTTGTAATTACACACAGCGTAGGAGATTGACGCAGCCTCTCGTTCGGGAAGGACATGTTATTGTAGAAAAGTGCCGGCTTAACTTTCTTCTCTTGCCCGTACAAGATTTGGCGGAATTGGCATGCCCAACCAGATTAGTTGCAGCCGAACTGCTACCCTAGATCCACAATGTTTGCAGCATCACGGCCAAGTCGAGCTTGACCTCGCTCATTAGCCTAGCTGGTAATTCTTCAATTTATACACTCGCAGAAAATTATTTCCGAGCAAAAACGGGGCGATGGACAAGTTAAAAAGACATGAATCCACTTTAGCGCCACGACCTGCGGCTCAGCGGGATGGCTGAGCTTATGTGCAATAAGCTCATGCGCACTGGGGCATAATGTAATTATACGGGCTTCATGGAGCACCAACCTCGTGTCTCCAGCCGTTGCATTAATGCCTTCCAGGAGATTCTCTCGAGATTGGAACAAATGCATATTAATGGTACATTGGGGAGTTAGTGAACATGACGTGTCATGCAGCTTGGGCACATCTTTGGGATACTGCTGCACGCTGCCGGCCTGTCGCAATTGGCAGTATAGTGTCATATTCAAAAATGTAACATTTGGACAACCTCGTCATGTTGCATGAACCAGTCATGAGCCGTTGTCAGTCCATGTGGATCTTATTGTGCCATCGCCAACGAGCAGCTGCAGACGGCTAATGCGACTCGCTTTCTCCGGCAATGGTGGCTCCGACGCGTATCTTTGTAAGTTCGTGCGGCTCGTCAGAACACTCATGGCGAACAGCAGCAAGGTTGCTAGCAAAGACATATTTAAGGGGGAAATGACTTAGATGCCTTGTTCACACATCTCGTTGAGAGCTCTGGACGCGCATAGCGGTGCGAATCACAAGAGCTCATTGCTACTAACTGTAACGATTGGACGAGGTCGCACTATATGCACGCTGACAGGCAGACAGGACGCCAGCGATGTTAGACGGCGGACAAGCACATGGGTACCTACTTCTATTTAAAGTTGCAAGTATGTGCATGTGACAAATCAAGCTGGGTAGGCTCTTTGCAATGGCCGACCTCCAAATAGGAAGAAGTCCCCAGGAGGAGCCCGTGCATAAATACGAGGCATTTAGCGCAGCCATTCTATTCCTTCGAAGCCCAGCCTCTTCAAAAATGTTGCAACTCGCATTTTCCTACTGTTTGTATCTTCTGGTTATTGCATCGGAGACGTGCAATGCCAGGTTCATCGACCTGAACACGCGGAGCGTCGCTGCATCATGGCGATCCCTTGGTGGTCTATTCTCCGGTGGGTTTCCTACAACAGCTCTGGCTTTCTATTCAAAAAAACCGTTATGAGTCTCACAATGCTAATGAGAGGGCAGGTCATCCTGCTGTTGTCTCATGGGCGCCGGGTCGGACCGATGTCTTCATCCGAGAGACCGACAATGCCGTATATCATAAGTGGCAGACCTCAGGTAGCGGCTCGTCCTGGTCACCGGTCAATGCGTACGAAAACCTCGGAGGCACCATCTATAGCGACGTAACGGCCGTGTCTTGGGGCGTCAATCGCATTGACCTCTTCGCGGTCGGCACCGACAACGCGTGCTGGCACCGGTGGTGGGACGGCGCCGCCTGGGGCGGGTGGGAGTCGCTCGGTGGAGGCGTTATTGGAGAAATCAGTGCCGTGTCGTGGACGAGCGACCGACTGGACCTTTTCGTGCGCGGAATGGATAACGCAGTATACCACAAAGCGTGGGACGGACGCACGTGGAGCGTGTGGGAGAATCTGGGCGGTGTCACGGTGGGGAGTCCTCAAGCGGTATCCTGGGGTCCTAACCGCATTGACGTCTTCGTCAGAGGCACTGACAACGGCGTTTACCACAAGGCATGGGACGGGACACGGTGGCTGCCGTCAGTGCAAGGATGGGAGAACCTTCGCGGTGTCGTCTTGGATGACGTGACGCCCGTCTCCTCGAGGCCAAACCGGTTGGATCTCTTTGTCCGAGGCACAAACAACGCACTTTACCAGAAGACTTGGAACGGGGCGGCGTGGACAGGTTGGAACAGCCTCGGCGGAGTGATCTTGTCGCGGCCGTCGGCGGCGGCTTGGGGCAACAACATTACCGTGGTGGCACAGGGAGCGAACAACGCAGCTTATGTAAAGGGCTTCAATGGGGTGGCTTGGGCGGACTGGCAGTCGATAGGGGGCGTCATTACCGATGCGCCGATAGTAAATCCGCGTGGCGGTGATGGGGCGGCCGTCTTCGCGAGAGGGACGGATGCTGGGCTATATTCGTACGAGTAAGTGCAGACGTTGGAGAAGCCAGATGAGAATTAACAGCAGGCAAGAATGAGCACGTACCAACGCAGAGCGGCCATTTTTCGTTAGGACTAACAATCTTTCTTTTAACTGGTCGACAGGCCAGGTCTTTTCGTTGTGGGAGTGTTCACTTGATAGGTTAAAAATTGGATCATACGACAAAGTAAGTAAAAGATGGGCATTGATGATGACGAGGATCATTGCCCTGGTACCCTGGTGTTGTTCTAACACTTGAGACAACATACGATCTGCTCTGAAAGCGATATCCAGCTTGGCGTCACGAATGGTGGCCAGAGAGTATGACATTCAGTGCTTGATGCCTATGAGCCTTGGTCTATCGAGAAAGTTCCGATACTGTTTTCACCAGACATTGCATCAAACTTCATAGCCAGCTTCATGCTAAATGCTCTCTGTGTGCTATGTTTCTGCTGTCTACTCATCAGAGCCACTTAAGGCTTCATTGGACCTTGAAATCCACCGAGTTCTCAAATTCGGGTCGCTTTTCATGTCCTTGTCAAATGGCCACATGGGACGGCGGATTCTGTGGTGTCCTAGCCTCTTCAAGTTCTGGTCCACGCCTCCAGGGGTCAGTCCCAACATCCATCCTTTCGCCATGTCGTACAACTCGGGCTCAAGGTATCCGATTTTAACAATGACAATGTCCGCTTCTCTGGGCCTGAGGTTGAGATCCGTAAAGTCCTTTTCCTTGTGATAGGGCTTGCGCAACTTTGTCAAGATGGCATATACCGACCCTAATTGGAGCACGACCTCGATGACAGCGTCGCGGTCGCCATGTTTTATTGAATGAACACGGCCGGTCATTGTCAACGGTGGAGCGTGAAGATTGTCGACATCAGCGCCGGCAGTGACGGTGATGGTGGCGCCGACACCAGCATTTACCGCCGCCTCGACAGCTTTCGGTCCGGGAACACTGGCGTATATGACTTTGGGTCCTGACTCTGGCGACTTGAATTCTGGACGCTGCAACAGCTTTGTCAAGCCCCAGGTGACGTCTCCAGATCCGCCTGCCGTCGGATTGTCTCCCGAGTCAGAGACGAAAAAGGGACGCTGCTCTGGAGGAGACCTGAGCGCCTCATCAAGGCACTCGGCAAAGGAGCCTGTCGGGGCTACGAATGCAAAGTCGTCGCGAGCGTCCCAAAACAGCTTTGCAATGCGTTCAGCACCGCTTGATACGGTTTCTGCGTCCCAACCCGTCACCATCACGACTGCTCTATTCCTGGGCTCGTCGGCCCAGGCATAACCCACCCAAACAGCCGCATCTATGACGCCCTGAAGGGCCTCTACCTGCGGCACAGCTGCATATATATGTTTCGCGGGCTCCATTCTTGTAGACGTTTGCTCGCCTGGCAGCAGAATGGGAATCGGAATCCAGGCCTTCAACGGCTGACGACCCGACGAAGCTTGCAGAAGCTGGACGAGGTTACGGCACGCACGCTCCTTCGTCTCCATGGTGTCTTCGTGAGGGGCCATGCGGTAACAGGTAATCAAATCACACATATGGGCCAGTTCGCGGGACACGTTCCCGTGCAAATCCATTGACGCGGAGACGATGACATTGGGGCCGATGACGCCACGGACACGCCTGAGCAGCTCCGCTTCGGCATCGTCTAAGCCCTCAACACACATGGCGCCGTGAATGTCGAACCACAAGCCATCAATAGATCCCTCGGACACGATTCTCTGGAGTCGTGCCACGATCTCTTCAGCCAGTGCCTCAAAAGCATCCCGGGTGACGATGCCGCCTGGGAGCGCATGCCCAATCAAGGCGCCCTTCCACTCGGCTTCTTTACCAAGTGGGTGATGATTTTGAAGGAACTGATATCGCTCAACGATCTCGGAACCGCGCTTAGGGTGGAATGCGGGTGCAAGAGTTCTGGATGGCGTGAATGTCGACGTCTCGCATGCCAGTCCGGCGACGGCGATGACGGGGCGCTGGATCATGGTAGCTGTTGCCGAGCTCCCTGTGAGGTCGTTTACGGACTCGACGATAGCAAGACCGTCTGCCACGGTAATAAGGGCAACTGTATGCTCATGCTATCGGCTGCGCCGCCATGATTCTCCCGTCGGCATAAATGGTGGTTAGCCGGTGCGACTATCTCGTACGAGTACGGCCGATACTGTGAGCCATGCTATCAAAAGTTCGCCGGCGCGACGGTCCGCGGGGGTCAAATGCGGGGGAGGCGTATCGCCAAACACGGGCTGCGCCGCAAAATTGATTGTCACTTCCTGTGGGACCTGACTTGAGGCTTTCGACTCACCATTCACGACCCGTATCGCATTGCCCAAAAACAACTTAGATAGCCCGATAGTGGAAACGGGGTCGACAACCCCGCGCTTGGGCCCCCCATCGTGCATGTGCCGTGCATCCGATGTCATTCTTATCGTTCTTCAGCGTCCCCCATGTCTGAGGTCGACCGTCGTATTGGTGAAGGTAAACCCGTGCTGCAGGCGGTATTGGAACCTGCCAGAGTGGGAGTTGGTCTAAATATCTAGCCTGGCCTGATCTCTGGCTCTTGAAAATGATCGTGACTCCTCCATCATTTTTTGGCCGTCAGTCAAACGGTGCACTTCTCCAAGTTCCATTAGCTTCCCTATCACCAGGTTCTCCTCAATGCTTCACAGCTCTCCAACGGGGACATGGCTCCCTGCATGGGTTCCGGGCTCAACGACCACGCTGTCGGTCCTCCTGATGGCCTGCTCGGTGGTGCAATCATTGACCGGCGGGTACGATGGCTCCATGTTGAATGGACTTAACATTCTACCCTCGTATACCGACTACTTCAATCTCAACGCGGCCACCACAGGTCTCAATACAGCATCTGTCTTCATTGGCGGCTTCTTTGGTCCCATGTTTGGTGGTCTCGCGTGCGACAGACTTGGACGCCGCCCGGCCTTGTTTTGGGGATCGGTAATTACTCTCGTCGGGATCATCCTCCAAACTGCAGCGCAGAACATTGCAATGTTTGTAGTTGCTCGAATCATCCTAGGATTCGGCGCCGGCATCTCCGGAGTCGCTGGGGCGGTGTATCTGAGTGAGACGTTCCCCAGCCGCTGGAGGGCTTGGGGTCTCGGCGTAGGTCTTGCGGCTCCATTCTTGTGGGAATAAGACTGCCCTGCTTACGAGTCCGTTTAGCTTCTGAATAATTTTTACTACGTCGGGGCTCTGATCGCGGCTGGAGTCACACTGGGAACTGGTACCTGGTCCTCAACTTGGGCGTGGCGAGCGCCGTCTCTCCTGCAAGGGATTTTCTCTCTCGCTTGCATTTGTATCCTTCCGTTCGTTCCCGAGTCACCGCGATGGCTTGTTCGACAGGATCGGTACGAGGATGCTCGCATGGTGGTAGCTCAGACGAACGCCAGCGGAGATATGACCGATCCAGTTGTCGTTGCAGTGTACAAAGAGATTATCGACGCCTTGGACTGGGAGAAAAGAGAAGGCAGAACGCTGAGCCCGAAGGAAATCGTCAAGAATCCAATTGCGAGAAAGCGCGTCCTCATCGGCGGATCAGCAGGACCTTTCTCTTGCATTGCCGGTAACATTATTGCCTCGTATTATCTTGGCGATGAGCTGAACACCGCTGGTATCACAAACTCAGACGACCAACTAAAAGCTGTAGGAACCCTTTTTCTGACCCGGACAGGGATGAGCACTAACACTGTCAGAATGTGGTTCTAAACGTCTGGTGCCTTGCCTGCTGTCTGCTGGGCACGCAACTGGCCGCTTCTTGGGGCCGAAAGCCGACAGCCTTGCTATCACAAGGTCTGCTGATAGTCTGCCTCTTCATTATTGGAGGTCTGTCGAAGATTTACGCCGACAATCCTGACGGGGCTTCACTCGGGCTCATCTACGGCGATGTCGCTGTTATGTTCCTGTTTCAAGGATTCTATTCCATCGGATGGACTCCGCTATTGACACTGTATCCGCCGGAGGTCATGGACTACCCGACTCGAGCAAACGGAGTGGCCTTCTCCCAGTTCAGCCTCAACGGTCTTGCGTAAGTTGTTACTTGACGCACGAATAGGCCAGAAGGCGACTTAACTAATTATCTGTGCAGCATGCTCCTTGTTTTTGTCATGCCTATTGGCATTAGCAACATTGGATGGAAAATGTACATGATCAATGGCGGCTGGGACATCATCGTCTTTGTTCTGATTGTGAGTTTGCAGCTGGAACTGCCTTTTGAACGAGAATTAACATCTATCTAGGCAGTGTTCTGGGTTGAGACGAAAGGCAGGACGCTAGAGGAAATAGATGCTATTTTCGAGGGTCAAAAGCAGTCGTCCGTGCCTAAAGTCGAGGATATCCGCAAAGGCATTAAGACGATTGACGTGGAACAGATTGAACAACAGCTCCATGAGGAGATTGGTTTGAAGGGAGAGTAAGCGGATGTAGAAGCCGGATCTCACCTAAGCCATCTTTATCTCACCTAAGCCACAAGCGATACTTGCATATTCTTGTATTCGTTGCCTTGAGTGCTGTAGTAATTGGGCCGTAGTCTATCCCTGCTCGTGAACGCCGTCGGATCTCAGCTACGGCTGATCAGCCAATTAAGTTGCATTTGTCCTAAGTGTCCGACATAAACGTCCATCACGAGAATTTTGAATGTGCAGGTGATCATGACCGATAGAATTACCTACTGTGAACGATGATGAGATACCCTATGCTTCGGGCACCCCAACATGCTAGCCGAGCAGACTTTGCGACAAGCTGTTCAGCGATATCCGCAGTCCACAATATTACGGTGCGGAGCGTCATGCGCTTGCGCCTAGCCGGACTTCCGTCCCTGACAAGGCTTGCTATTCAAAGGTGGTGCTATGCCTGACTAAAATATCTCTACGTACTGTACGTTCATATGTTTGGGAATCACACAAGCCTTGAATCTTCGTGAACTAATGGCCGTTTTATCCATGAGTTGTTTCTCGTTTGACGTTAGGAACTCTCGGCCAAGAGCAGCTAATGCCAAATCCGGTTTAACTCCAGTATGCTGCGTCTTGTTCTTCTTTTTACCATCAACACGGCGACCCAGGATTTCAGCGGTCGTGTGGAGTGCCGAGTCGATGGCGCCAGCAATCTGATACATCGTTAGCCCACCGAAGTTGTTTGATCCACTTAGAGTCAGGGAAGACGTACCCATGTGTGATGCTTGGACAAGTGCTCGCCGGCGAAGAAAATCTGCCCCTCCCGCTTTTTGGCTATTTCGTGGAAGCGCGAGAATTGTCCTGGGAGGAACATGGCATCGCCACCGCACGATTCCGCCACCCACATCATATCAAACGCTTCAATGAACTGCTGATAGATGTCAACCTCGGGATCATCTGCATAATAGTTGCTCAAGTCATGCAAGCAGAGATCAACCCTCTCGGCCCGTGAAAGCCCTGCCCATTTAGACGCGTCATTCATCCAGCTATAAAGTAGCAAGACTCCGGAGCCGTTGCTGCCCATGTCGTTGGAAGGAAAGACAATCCAGCGAAAGCGGAGATCTGTCGTACTTTGGCCCCCAAAACAAGGATTCGATCGGGACTGCTCCCAGAAACGAGTTCGAAAATGCAGGCCGATCTTATAGAGGGGCTCGTAGTGGATGCCGCGGATTGCTTGCTCCTTCATAAACGACCACCGAGGTCGGTCGACGATACTGTGGAGAGCAGATGGCGGTGTGGCGAGGACGACAGCGTCAAATGCAGCGGTGAAAGTTTCGTTGCGAAGACCTCGGGCGGAAAGCTCAACCCGTCCATCGTCCAAATAAGCGATGCGGTCAACGCACGCATTGAGTCGTATATTCTTGGAGCCAATGATAGCGGCGGCGCATTGCGGTATGCGTGACATGCCATCTCGGACAGTCGCCCACTGTCCAGTTCAACTCGTCAGATGTTTCTTGATTGATTGCAAGGCTAAATGGAAATCCATTGATACCTACATCCTTAGTATCGAAATCCAGATTCTGCATTATTATCTCTGTAAAACTGAGATCATATTGGTTTGTTTGCGAGCAGAATAGCTCAACGAACTCGATGACTTCGTGCGGCCATCCAACGATGCTTCGCAGGTATGCTCGAAAGGAATACTCGTCGTATTGAAGCAGTTTTTCAAACCCCGCCTCAAAATCCTGACGTAGCAGGCTCAGCCAAGGGATTACAACCTCCCCGAGAAGTTGTTGCGGAGACTTGTGGTGATAAGCGGCAGGGAGCCGAGCCTCGGCCGCCCAGCGAGGGTCCTGTAACATGCCTTTGCGACCTTGGAAAAAAGAGCGATTGTTTTCATGATCGAGAATGTATGGAATAAGTTCAATCTTTTGCTCAGCAGCGCCGTGGGTGTTGAGATAGCGGATAAAATCAAAGACTTTTGAGTGCAGAGACGATCTTGGAATCCGCATAGCCCCAGCTTCAAAGTATGGGTCTGCCAATTTGGCCTGCGGCGTAAAGCGGTATGTGTAAATGCGACCACCTACGCGGTTCGCAGCTTCGAAAATGGTGACTACATGCCCTTCTCGTTGAAGTAGAAGGCCCGTGTACAGACCTGATACACCGGCTCCAACGATACCGACGTGCATGATTGTTCAAGAAGAAGACTGTCTAAATTCACAGGGGCGCGTGAAAAACAAGTTCAAAGCATAGGCAAGTGTGGAAAGCATCCGGCAAGCAGCAAAAGTTTTGTTAGTAGCTGGCCGATATATCTGGTAGAGCGATCGAAAGAATTCCCTAGGGCGGCTTGGTGATTATCGGCTGGTCAGCTTCCGTCCTAGCGAAGGATCTGGGCCCTTCGATGCTGACCCTGCATGGGCAAAATTGCGTCATTCATGGGATGATGATTTAATCATAACCGTCCGATACAACGAGTAACTTGACCTAGGCAGAGCAGAAACTCCGGGCCAGGCCGCCGTTTTGGCCACATCGGCATCGTGGACCCAAGTTTTGATAGGATGACGAACTCGCTAAGAGTGTGTTTGGCTACAGATCTGCGCGAGTATCGGCAGAGTTGCATCAAAATTTCTTGGCTCAAACGGCGCTTATGCACCATTTACCCGCGTGGCGACGACATCTATACTCACGATGGGAAGTGGCAGTTGCTCATAGTAAGCTTACGTGGCCATTGGTTGCTCGAATTGCTTTACACGTTGGTCAAAAGTTCGGAGCAAGATATTTGAAGGATGGGACGTATGATGCAGTAAGAGGCAGAATGCAACCCTTTCCAACTTTCCGAACTTTCCGAACTTTCCGAGTAACTTTTGTCTAACTTACCTTCCCGACAAAGCTAGCAGACCTGCAAGCTGTCTCTTGGGGTGGCGAGGCTCGAAATGTCTGGAAGTGAACTTGAAACGTCATATGACGTCGAGTAACACAATGTCAATTACAAGTATAAAACGCTGCTCGTCGTGATTCACGTTGCAATCTTCCAAATACAAAGACAGCAAGCAGAACCCAAGCACGCGTTGGCCAATACCAACACTGACACCTTACCAACACTATCTCCAAAAGCATTTCATCATTTCTAGGGGCAACTCCAGCCTCAATACGTCAATATGCCGTCCAACAAAGTCCCCCCTGTCATTGACTTCTCTGATTACTTGTCCGGCGATGAGAAGCGAATGGCACACTGTGCGGCCCAGATTCGGGAAGCTTGTCTCACCCAGGGCTTTTTCCAAATCGTCAACCACGGCATGCCCAGGAGCTTGCAAAAGGAGATGTTCAAGATTTCAAAGCAATTCTTCGATCTTCCAATGGAAGAGAAAATGAAGCTTGACAAGTCCAAGGTAGGTCGAATGGAGCCCAAGCACCTCGCCAGTGCGCGCTGCTAACAGTTGCCGGGCAGAACACGTACAATCGCGGGTACGAAGTCATGTACGGCCAAATGATTGAGGCTAACACGCGACCGGATTTGAAGGAGGGCTACTACGTTTCCAGGGACTTGCCCATGGACCACCCGCAAGTCAAAGCCGAGAAATTTGCTCACGGTCCTAACGTATGGCCCGAGTCACTCGGAGAGCCCTTCAGAGAGACGTGCATGGACTATCTCAACCGTATCGTCAAGCTTACCGAAGAGGTTATGGGCGCCATGGCACTGAGCTTGGGCTACGACAAGAACTACTTTGATGAATTTTGCACGGATCCCATGTGCTTCTACAAGCTGCTTCACTACCCCCCGCAGCCGGCAGATTCGCATCCTCTGCAGCGAGGTATGATTTACACAGTGATTGTGGTTTTTTTTCACACATGGCTCACTAGCATCTAGGAATTGGAGCTCATCGTGACTTTGGCGTCATCACGCTGCTGCTACAGGGCGACGTGCCAGGCCTCGAAGTATGGGATGATGAAGTCCAGGACTGGTATCCCGCCCCTCCCGTAGAGGGCGCGTACGTAGTGAACATGGGCAACTTGTTTGAGCAGTGGACCAACGACAAGTACGTGTCCAACGTGCACCGCGTCATCAACCGCGCGGGCGAGGAGCGCTTCAGCATCCCTTTCAACTACAACGGCAACCCGGACTTTGTCATTCGCTGCATTGAAAAGTGCCGCTCGAGCGCCGAAGAAGAAAAGTACGCTCCCATTAGCGTGGAGGATTACGTTGTTCAGAAGTACAAGGATGTCTATGCTCGTGCGGGCGTGTACAAGGAAGAGTCTTTCATTGCACAGAAGGCTGGTGCTTGAAGGGGGAAATGTGGTACATAGTCATGCGCCATGCATCACAACAGCCGACAGAATGAGAGAATTGAAGGCCCTAGCAAAGACCGAATATTCTGTCATGGTCCAAGCATTGACGCTCGTTAGAAGTCCTAGTAGGACGACGTATTGCTCGTGTCCGAATCCTGCTGCCTACGTACATAATCTTGTGCGCCACCAGATCTCCATGTCGGCCAATGGCAAAGATCTTCTCCGCATGCCCCCACGCCCCTGACTGTAGGGCTCCATCAACTTGCCGCTGTGGCACCTCCCCCCGTGCTCTCCATCCCATTTTCGGAGTAAGACGGACTACTCACATCGCGCCGCAAAGGGCTAGCGCAGATGGCGCTACTGCCGTGCCGTGCCGCTCTCTCTGTCCTGCCTCCTCGACTTCGGTAAGGATTCTGGGTTCCAGGTAACGGAGCAGAAACCATGCAGAGTACGACGTAATGCTCAGCATCTAATTGGTTTTCCACTTTTCAACCCATAAGCCTTACCGCAGCCGATGGGATGACGCCACTGCTTTTCAATCACGTCAATCGATCAACTTTCCGTCCCCATGGTCAAGTTTCTCGGTGCACAACTCTCGAGCCTTCACCAGCAAAGCCCAAGCCGCATGTCAATTCGCAATGACGCCTCGTGGCGGCGGCGATAGTGAGGGAGGAAGCGCTCGAGACGTGGAAATGATTGAACCGTCCGCGCCCTCCACAACTCCGGCATTGGACAGAAATGAAAGCCCCTTACACTTCAGCGGTGTCAGGAGATGGACGTGTACAATCATAGGTATGCCAACCTAGCCCACAGGGCGAAGATCGAATCCCTTGCCTACCATTCTTCCCTAGGGCGTGGAACTAAGGGCTAATCTCTTGTCCTCAGTTAGCGTTATGACCGCCATTGTCGCCTTCTGCTCGTCTATCCATACTGCGGCCATAACTGCTGTTGCCAACGACCTCGACTGTTCCATAACCGTCTCAACCCTCGGCGTGAGCACTTTTCTGTTGGGTTTTGCCTCCGGACCTTTGATATATGCCCCGCTGTCCGAGATATACGGCCGCAATCCCATCTACCGCATCACGTATCTCCTGTTTGTCATTTTCAACCTCGGATGCGCCCTTTCACCCAACATTGCGACGTTGCTGGTTTTTCGATTTCTTTGTGGGTTCTTCGGCTCTCCTACCGGTGAGTCATTTCACCACCGCTTCTTGAGCAGCGTGAAAAGCAGGACAAGTCTAAGACTATCTCTAGTGACCAACTCAGGAGGATCAATCACCGACCTCTGGCCACCCAGCCATCGCTCTGTCCCTCTGGCCTTGTTTACAGCCGCTAGCTTCTTAGGGCCAGTCATAAGCCCTATCGCCGGCGGATTTCTCACGAAGCACACGTCGTGGAGATGGTGAATGCCACTGCCCTCGCCAAACGATCCCAGCCTGCTCCCCCGAAAGCTAACATTTTCTTCACCAGGGACTTCTGGCTCGTGGTCATAATGAGTGGAACAGTCTACATTCTCATGTTCCTCTTCCTGCCAGAGACGTATCAGCCGAGGCTCCTGCAAGAAAAGGCACGAAGGCTTGGAATTGAAACCCCACAACCACGCCTGAGTGAACTGCTCAGCACAAGTCTCACGCGACCAACCGTTATGTTCCTCACGGAACCCATCCTCTTCCTCTTGTCTCTCTACATGGCCTTCGTGTACGGCATTCTATACCTGGACTTCACCGCGTATCCGTTCGTCTTTGTGCAGACGAGACATTGGGATGCTGCCCAGGCCAGCCTCTCATTCTTAGGTAACATCCCACTCAGATCTCTCTCCCTCTCTCATTATCTGTCTCTACCCCCCCTATCTATCTTTTTATTCTTCTATGCGCGGAAGCATGCTGATGAAATAACAGGCATCGGTGTTGGAATGGCCATGGCGACTGTCGCATCGCCATATATCAATCGCGTTTACGCCCACTATACCAAGAAATGGGGCGAGGCAAGACCCGAAGCTCGTCTTCCCCATCTCATTCTGTTGTCGTGGCTCATTCCTATAGGCCTATTTTGGTTTGCTTGGACGTCCACGCCATCGATTCACTGGGCGAGCTGCATAGTCGCTGGTGTCCCCTTTGGAATAGGTTTTGTAACCTTGTTCCTGGGAATCACGTCATATCTGATTGATTGCTATGGCCGATATTCTGCGAGCGCGCTCGCGGCAAACGCCATACTTCGATCGCTATTTGGTGCCGGATTTCCTCTCTTCTCCCGCCAAATGTACAACACCTTGGGGTCGGCTTGGGCTACCTCGATCCTTGGGTTTTTTGCCGTGGCCATGGCTCCCATGCCGTATGTATTTTATAAGTTTGGCCCAAGCATTCGAGCTAGATCAAAATTCCATCAGAGGACGCTGCAAGAGGATAGGATACAGGTAGTCGGCTAGGCGCAACTGCTGTCGTCTCCAGGTGAGCCGGAGAAGGGTGCTCATCTGACATGTAGTCCCTTACGGGCGGTATAATCCAGACAACCTGAAAGTTTAAGCATTTGCAGCCGTACCCGGCTCCAGCCGCATTAACCACGCCCAGTTCGGCGACCAGTATACACAGCATTCAATCATTCTCGGGGTGCAAATCAATAGTGTTATCCAGGCATCCTGCCGTAGCAGGGCACAGGGGATCTAGTGAACAGACTGGAGCGCGCTCACACATACTGCGCCCCAGCGCCAACCCTGGCGCAGGTTCGATGTCTCCCGTCCTCTCCGTGTCAGGTCGGCCACTGAAAAGTGTCAATCGGTTTAGCACCAATACCTCAATGTTATTGTCGATGCCATTGTGTGCATATTGTTCGTGCATTTGTCTTCTAATGCAAACAGCGCTACCGCACCCTCTGTATCCGTGTTCTCTCTCAACACAACCTCCTCACCCCATTCTCATCGTAACATGCTCATTCGTATGATATGCCGATCTTTTTCTGCGCCCTTTCGCAACGTAACCCACTGTCGCGCAACTCACCGTCACCATCACGAAGCTCTCACCCTTTCGCAACGCAGTGTCATCAAGCTTTTCTGAGCCCTTTTGAGTTCATCGCTCTTCTCGTTGCCAAAACGCCAGTCAAGATCTCATATTGTTGCATCATCACGTCTGACACTTGAGTTGAATACGCGGATCAGAATGGCCAGCAGCTCGCCAGCAGTCGCATCCGCCTCACAGCCCTCAGCGTCTCAGGACAACTCCAGATTCACCCCCCGCCTAGCCGGATTAGAGAGTCTCTCCGACGAGGAAAAGACGTGCTGCGACGACCTCATCTTCCTATCGAGCCGTGCCAATGGGGCGTACGAGGAACCGGACGAGAAGTCGCGACAAGGCTTGTGGAAGCGCGTGTTCGCGAATGGCTGGACGACAGACTGCCTAAACACGCACCCCGGACCCATACGCGCGAGGGAAGCGGTCGACACAATGATGAAGATCGGCACATGGCGCACCGACCTACCACCCAAGCGGAAGAGAGGCAACCAGCAGATCAGCAACCATCGCAAGGCCGGCGCTCCGGCTTTCCTCAAACTAAACATGCACTGGGACGACTATGGAATCACAATCTCGGTCTGTGATGCGAAGAGCGCTATGGCTAATAGCAATTACGTTACTCTTCGTGAGGGATGGACTCTCCAGCGGGCTAGGGCTGAGGCCATCGTCTACTGGGACGAGAGCGAGGCTCGACACGTGGTCGAGCACAATAGGGACCTTGTGGTTTTCTGGGCAAGATCGCGACTCATCACCTCACTACCTGTAGGGCAGCACTCAGACTCAACGCATATCGCCGAGCGCGATGAGGTAACGGTTAATACGGACGAGTTGGTTAGGCTTGTTACGTGCTCCGACCGACTTAAGGAGATAGTGACGCTTGCCGATTAGTTTGAATAGATTGCGGGAGGTCGCCGGGTCTATGGGCGACGCTGGGAGGATGCCGCATAGAGCTGGTCTTTTTGTGGGATGGGACGGGACATGAGACACGTATGGGAGTCCAGGTGATATCAGCAGTGCAGTATCTGAAGGCTACGATTGCCTGGACACTGTGGAATTTCCTTTCAAAGTGGCATTGTCGTCCGACCTCACTGCAAGGGTCGATTTTCCAGACACGTACACATCGTTCGTACATATTTAGCGGCAGCTACATTGCTCCATGAACACTCTCCACCGGGAGCATGAATTCTCATCTGCGTGAAAGCGCAACATCCAGACCGAGCGGCTTCCTCAAAAACCCCTCCCTCGTCTGCATCTCTCCCTGTGTTGGCCTTACAGAGTATCTCCTCGCCCACGTTGCTACAATCAGCTTCATTTCTAGCTCGGCAACATTTCTTCCGACACATGCCCGCGGCCCGTGGCTAAACGGAATGAAAGCATTCCTCTGTCTTGCTGTCACCTTTTCCCAGCGTTCTGGCTTGTAATCGTCGGCGTCTTGGCCCCAAATCTCCTTGGAATGATGGATTGTGTATGTCGGAACGCTGAGAACAGTCCCGGGAGGAAAGTAGTGTCCGAGTATCGTCACGCCGGGTGAGCTGGGAGGAACTTGACGGGGTAAGCCGATTCCAGAGGTGCAGTGATGTCGAAGCGCTTCATCCATGACCCAGCCCAGGTAGGTAAGATCGCGAACCATGTCGTAAGTGGGAACGTCTACGCCATCGGGGATAGCAGCGTCAAGCTCCGCCTGTAGCTTTTTCAGGACTTTTGGCGCGCGCATAAGATAATTCATTAGCGCACATGATGTGTTGGAAGTGGTGTCGCTTCCAGCAATCAGTTGAGTGAGCGCTTCGGCCGTCAACTCTTCCCTGCCCAGCGGCTCCCCCTTATCATCGCGGCCCTCCATCAGGCGGGCGAGGAGGTCCTTGCGCTGCTCGTCAGGTGGGCTATCAATTCTGTTCTTGACGCGCGCAATCGCAATTCCCGCGAGATTGTGGACCGCGTTCAGACCCTTGCTGAAGAAGGGGTCTGGAAGAAACTTGGCATAAGGCTTCAGCTGCGGCAGACAGCCAAGCGTCGCGCTGACCTCGCCGCGGCGGTTCATAATTTGGATGGCGGACGCATAGATGGGTGGGCTTTCGGGAGACGGTCGTACCTCCGCGACGTCGGCACCGTTGGCCAGCATGCCGAATGGGGTGCCAAACGCGAGATCGCCGATGATGTCGAAGGCGAGATAGTTGAACCACGGGAGCACGTCCACCCTCGCCTCTCTCTCTCCACATTCATTTTGGCATCGGCTCTCCGCAATGAGCTGATCGAGCTTTTTGACAAAAAGCTGGATGCTTTCTCGGATGTAGGGCTCAAACTGGGTGACTGACTTTGTCGAAAACGTGTGCGAGACGAGCTTGCGCTTCCTTGTATGCTCTGCGCGGTCACGCGTATTGAAGAGACCGCGACGAATTGACACAAAAGCGTCGTAGAATTCTCTAAAAGCAACGTATGAGCAGGGCTCACCTAGCATTAGCACGTTGGCGAGGTGTGAGACATACGATTTCAAGAAGCCGTTGCCGTGCCCGTATATCACGGCGATGGCATCAACATCTGCAACGCTGACGTGGTTTGGTTGGATGCGCACCACCTTGCCGAGCCTGTTGTGCGCGTCATCGACGATGCGATATCGCGCGCCTCGTCGACACACAGCTAGCAGCCAAAGGTTGGAGAACTGAGCCCCAAATGGAGCCGGGATACCCCTTAGGTGTGCGTTGGTGACGAGGTACGAGTACGCGTACGACGCAATGAGGACGGCGAGGGCAACGGGAACTGCCCACAAGGACAGAACGTTCTCCAGCAAAGCCATGAAGCCGTTTGCAACTTCTGTGTAGACTGGGTCTCAACTGGTGGTTTTGGTCGCAGACGTAATTTTTAGCTTGGAAGAGGCAGCGGAGTCTAGACAACGCTCGGGGCAGCGCCGCCCAAAAATACTTGGCTCTACATAAAATGAGTAGGCGTCTATCCACAAGGAGCTGGACCTCTTTTGCTGATGATTCTCCACCCGCAGAAAGCCTCGCAATTGAACCAACAATTTCGGCATCATAAGGTGGTATAAGTGACGTTGCTGAATTCCGCCCAATGGCGGTGCAGTGTGCCTTGCTTACGACATGTGAACGGCAAAGAGGTCGGCAATGGGTGGCCGGCTACCACGGACTCTCCGTGGAGCAGCAGGAACGCGGGGAAGTTCACTGACAGAACGAGCTGGGTGGGTTCGGGAATGGGAGTCGGCAGCGAGACATGGTTGCATACGGCCGTCGCATGACGCCTAGGACGTGGCACCCTGTTCTTAGGGTGAGTGCTAAAGAACGGGAATAACAAGCGGCACTTTGCATCCATCGCGAGATCTTGGCGACTCGGTTCGGACGGATGGCGCCATGATTGGGGCTCTACGGAGTACGCCGCAGAAGATATGAAGTGACCGGTCAAAGCCGACGGCTTCATTCGAGCTCATCGGACCGATCTATCACATCGCACAGCTTCGCAGAGAGCTGGGCCTTAGCCTCCCTTTCAATTGGCGTAAGCACCTAAACTAATGGCAATTGCAGCAGCTGGCGATGAATACATTCCATTGTATGGCACAACTCAAGATGACAGCGGCTCAGAAATGACCTCGAATAATCGCCACCAGCAAGGGAAGCCGTCACCTTTCAGATTCTCATACCATTGGAATCCTCATTCGATGGTGCTTTCTAGCTTTTTTGCCCCTACTATACAACGACTCTCGCACGATACGACTTTTACACCGGCTTCAACCTAGGCAGCCAGGCTCTCCTTGAGCAAGTCTGCAATCTGTTTGATGCTCGTCTCCGACGTCGTCTGACCGGCCATGACGTACAGGACATTGCCCAGGACCCTGGCATGGATGTTCCACGGCCCTCCCGCGCTGGCCTCCCTGCCACGGCCAAGAGCCTCGCGGAGTCCAATGGCGGCGTTGCTGCTGTAGCCTGCGCCCGCGGCATCTTTTAGGTGAATCGCCAGGACGCTGCCGAGCGCCCATGCGCCCGCCACGCGGTTCGTTTGCCGCGACAGCTCCTCGACGAATTCGCGTGGCCACGACGACCAGACATTGCCGCCGCTGCCAGCGCTGCCAGCGCTGCTTTCCGCGGCAGGAGAACCCGTCCAGCCCTGTGACTTTGCCCACTCCCAATCGCCGCGCTTCTCCATGGCTTGCATCTCGCGAACAGACTCGAGAGCGACCTGGCAGCCGACCGGGTGCGCCGTGTAGCTGTGGCCGTGGAGAAGAGCATCGGTCTTGTCGTCGCTGCCGAAGACGTCAAAAATATGCTCCGAGGCCAGTGTCGTGCAAAGCGGCACGAGGCCGCCGGTGAGGAGCTTCGCGTGCACTGAGATGTCCGGGTGGACGCCAAGGAACGACGAGGGCGTGAATCGGCCAAGGCGGTACAGGCCAGTGAAGACCTCGTCGAAGATGACGGGCAGGCCGCTCCAGTCCTTCGCGTCCTTGGGGGCAGATCCAGACGAGCTAAAGAGGTGAGGTGATTGGCGCACGACGTTGACAAGTGTGCGTTGGAATAAGGGGTCACTATTGCTGTCGGTCAGCCGTTGTCCTCCAAATGCTCGTCAGGTGTGACGGCTCGTCACTTACACGAGCTCCATGCCGCCGGCGCCGAGCACAATGGGCTCTAGAATGAGGGTGCCAAACTTGCGGCCCTGTTTCTGCAAACGCTGCAAGGTGTCGGTGATGTACGCTTCGTACTTGTGGTGCTCCCCGCGCTGCTCCCTGGCTTCCACGTCAAAGATGTCGTGGAGAGATCCGTACTCTGAACCTGGACCCAAGTCCTCCGCTAATTGTTTGTTGACAGTAACTGACCATGTCCCCTCCGAGCAAAGAACGGTGGGATAGTCGAACCAGTACCCCTTGCCCTCATACCACTCGATCTTTTCGTTGTACGCTCCAGGTTCCGCGCAGTCCATGGCACCGATTGTGTCGCCGTGGTACCCGCCCTTGAGGCCCAAGATCCCAAGCCCGTCGCCTGTGCCCCAACCGTATCGCAGTCGCGCGGCTCGCAGGCCCATCTTGACGGCGGCCTCGATGCCAGTGCTGCCGTTGTCTGAATAAAAGACGCGGTTCACGCGCGGGTTGCGCATACCCTCGAGCAGCGTCTCCGCCAACGCCATGGCCGGCTGGTGGACAGTGCCGGCGAACATGACGTGTCCGTAGCGGCCGGCGGCGTACGCCGCAGCCAGAGTGAGTTGCGGGTTGGAGTGGCCAAGACCCTGCGTCCACCAAGAGGCAGATCCATCAAACGAGGACCGCAGAAGCGGCGCGTGTTCGGCGGCGTTAGGAGCAGGAGGTGCGAGGGTCTGGAAGTAGTCTCCGTGGGCGGAATCGATGGTCATGATGTCTTTGGGGCCCAGCAGGCTCTGTTGGGTGAACGGATACCAGATGTGTTGGTGTGCCCTCTCAGCCAGCGACTCTAGGGACGCGACACGCTCGCCATGACGGCGGTCAAGGTGCTCCAGGACCTGGCCGGTAACGTCCTCGCAGTCCGTTCGGCCATAGTACTCGGCCATGGCGTCGGCGTCCCGCTCTGCATCCTCATTCCGTGCGGGCGGCGCGGCGATGCTCGTGACGGCAACGCCATGGTGCTTCTCAAAGTAATCAGCCAGGTAGGAATAGTTCTGGTACGTGGCATCCCGGAAGAGCAGCACCGACTCGACATCGTAACCACGCAGCCGAAGCGACTCATAGGCGGATATCGTTTGAGAAATCCCACCGAGGCGGGAGTCTCCGATGAGAACTGTAGGGGCACGCAGCGGAATGTAGAGGTCCGCCTGCGTCGTCCCGGACGGCGCGGGCGAGTGGACGCCGCCGGCCGTCTCTAGGAACAGCCACCCCTTCCCCTGGGCGGCGCACTCTGCGGCAAAGTCGCGGCATTGAGCCAACACGGCATCATCCGAGGGAATTGGCTTTAGAACTTTGTTAGGGGAAGGGAACGCGCACCATGTTGCAAAGGCCGGGCTCAACTTACTCTTCCGGATTCTTGGGCGGCAATGTGAGGGCTCACGGGGATGTCGTACTGGATCAGCGTCTTATGCGATACACCTGCTGCGAAGCGGTGGATATGGCTTCCATGCGTTAGCACTGGTGAGTAAAATTCTCCGAGAGTTGGAGAAGTGCTGCAAAAGACAGGCATCTGTGTACTGGTCAACTACATATCCTAACCAACACGAGCATGTTGACGGCCTAGCTTACACCGGTCATCAGCCTCATCAGCAGGCCCCGTCGACACGGGCTTCAAAAACGTCACGCGCTCGTCGCTCCATAGCTTCTTGGCCGTCCGGCCGAGCAGCGTCGTGAATACGGTCTTGCCCACGTCGGTGTTCGCGCCAAAGACCTGGTACGCGCGGAGCGAGCGCCAGAGCAGCGAGGCCAGGGGCGACTTCATGGCTGGCTGAGCGCGCGGCGGTCCGCGGGGGTCAGATGCTGGATAGAGGCTCTGCCGGGCGGGTTGGGACGTGCGGCTGTGGTGTTATAGATCCAGCGGCACATCGATCGGACTCGGCAGCGGGGTCACGATGGATCCCCTGGATCTTGACGGGTTTGTTGGGGCCCACGCGCCGTTGCAGTTGACGCAACCCTCTGTGTCATGGCGGCTCGGGGCCCCTCGGCTCCCCAACCGAGGCTCAACCAGGCCGCTCCTAAGCCGCGCCGCTGAGCCGATAAGGCGGCCCAACGCGCTCCGTCGCTGGACGGACAGCTGCCGAGAGGCATTTTCCCAGACTCCGCACGCCACTCGATGCTGCGGACCAATGCCAGTGGATCTAGTGAGCTCGGGTCCCTGCAGGAACGGCCTCTAGGTCTTATCTGCAGCTGCCGACCTCGCATCACATCTGAGGAGACACCAGGATATCCGTATCCCAAGCCTGGCCTGAGACATCTCGAGGCAGCTAACTCCAAGCAGCCCCGACGTCCCAGGCTTGGGGAATGCATCAATTGGCGACGTCGGCATCATGGCTCACAAGGCAAACCGCCTAGACGACGTGTACGCGTCCCTGCTCGCCCGCCGCGGCGAACAGGGCCGCCTCCGCCGCCTCACCCTCTCAGCCCCCGACCTGGTCGACTTCTCCTCCAACGGCTACCTCTCCTTTGCGACGAACCCAGACATCCGGACTGCGTACCTAGCGCGTCTACAGCGGCGCTCGCGGCCCAGCTTCTCGCTCGGTTCCGGGGGCTCCCGGCTGCTCGATGGCAACACGACGGAGGCCGAGGCGCTCGAGGCCACCATTGCGGCCTTCCACGGGGCACCTGCCGGTCTGCTCTTCAATTCGGGCTTCGAGGCCAACACAGGGCTCTTCGGCTGCGCGCCGCAGCCCGGCGACGTGGTCGTCTACGACGAGCTGATCCATGCGAGCGTGCACGACGGCATGCGCCTGGGCCGGGCGCGGACGCTGCCATTTGCGCACAACCGTGTGCGGTGCGAGGGCGGGACCAATTCGCCGGCTTCGAGCTCCCGGACAAACGGCAGCCTCGACGCGGTCCTGGCCGAGCTGACGCGGGGAGACGAGGGCGAGAGGTTCAGGACCGGCGCGTCCACCATCTTCATCGCGGTCGAGAGCGTGTACAGCATGGACGGCGACCTTGCGCCGCTCAGGGAGATTGCCGACTGCGTCGACGCCCGGCTGCCTCGTGGCAATGGCTGTATCATCGTTGACGAGGCGCACTCGACAGGCTGGCTCGGCGAGCGTGGGCGCGGCCTAGTCTGCCACTTGGGGCTGGAAGATCGTGTCTGGGCGCGCGTGCACACGTTTGGCAAGGCAATGGGTTGCTCGGGAGGTAAGTCGTTGTACCACATTGTGAGGTTCTTATTATGATGCTCACACTGCGTCTCCCATAGCCATCGTCCTGTGCTCGCCCACCACACGCTCGTACCTGATCAACTACGCCCGCAGCCTCATCTACACGACAGCCATGGGCTTCCCCCAGCTCGCTGGCATCCAGACGGCTTACGAATATCTCACCAGCGGATCGGCGGCGCCGCATCTCGCACACCTCGGCAGCATCACGCAGGACGCGCACCGCCAGCTCGTCTCGCTGTGCAACCGCCGCCGCCCGCCGCCGGGCGTCTTCCACATCAGCGCCGGTCGGCCCCAGTCGCCCATCGTGCCGCTCTTCACGGCCCGCGCACGGAGCCTGGCGGCGCACTGCCAGCGGCGGGGCTTCATGGTGCGGCCCATTGTGGCACCGACAGTGCCTGCGGGCACGGACCGAGTCAGGCTGTGCCTGCATGCCGGTAACACGGTAGAACAGGTTCAGGGCCTCGTCAATGCGATAGAGGAATGGGTACTCGCAGAGAGCGAGGGCGTGTGCGATGCTGAGACGGCCGCAGACACTGACCCCAGGATGGGCGAAAGCCCGCAGGGACTGCCCAGTAAATTATGAATATAAGACGTTACAAGCTCAGGTGATCAAGTGCGTCCCAAAACCGTGAAATGATTATTTTTTGCTACCTTGTGTACCTAAACTACCGGCCAGCCGCGGCGATATCGCCGGCGCCCTGCACCGACTTCTTGCCGAAGCTCTTCATTGGCGACAAACCCCAGCGGCCAAACATGGCGCTGTCCTCGTCCCAGCCGTTGCAGTCCGTCGTCAGCATCTTCTCGCCCGTAAAGATGGCGTTGGCGCCGGCCATGAAGCACATGGCCTGCTTCTCCTCGGCCATGTTCTTGCGGCCGGCGGCGATGCGAATGATGGTGGCGGGCATGAGGATGCGCGCCGTGGCGATTGTGCGCAGCATGCTCGTAAAGGCCACCGGCGTCGTGTCACCCAGGGGCGTTCCCTTGATGGGCACGAGCGCGTTGACGGGAAAGCTCTCCGGGTGCGAGGGCAGGGTCGAGACGGTGTGCAGCAGGCCGACGCGGTCCTCGGACGTCTCGCCGAGGCCAAGGATGCCGCCGGAGCAGACGTTGATGCCAGCGTCGCGCACGTGGCTGAGCGTCTTGAGGCGCTCGTCGTAGGTGCGCGTGGTGATGACGGACGGGTAGAACTCGCGGCTCGTGTCGACGTTGTGGTTGTAGGCCGTCAGGCCGGCGTCCTTGAGCTGCTTGGCCTGGGCGTCGTCGATCATGCCGAGCGTCACGCAGGCCTCCATGCCGAGCTCGCGCACGCCCTTGATCATGTCGGTGATGTTCTTGAGGCTGTTCTTGCGGCCGCGCATGTCGCGCCACGCGGCGCCCATGCAGAAGCGCGTGCTGCCGTTGTCGCGGGCCTTGCGCGCCGCCTCGAGCACCGACTCGACCGTCTCGACGCGCTTGGCCTCGAGACCCGTGCCCTTCTGGTAGCGCGTCGCCTGCGCGCAGTAGGAGCAGTCCTCGGTGCAGCCGCCCGTCTTGATGTTCATGAGCGTGCACAGCTGCACCTCTCCGGGGCTGTGGAAGCGGCGATGGACGATGCTCTGGCGGGTATCGATGTCAGTGAGGGCACAGTCGATGTTTGTCTTTGGTGGGATAAACCCCAATAGGGTGAACTCACAGCTTGGTGAGCCAGCTCGAGCAATGGCTGGTAGTAGATGGCAGAGATCTCGCGCCGGGTCCAGTTCTGCCGCGGGGCAGTTGCGGCGACGGCATCGCGAAAGATCTGGTCGGCCTCGGCCTGCCGCGCGGGAGACTCTGGGGGCACCTCGCCGCGTGCCAGGTCGTGGGAGGAGGTAGGCGTATCAACCAGCGTTGCGCCGTTGCGGCTCTGGGTGTGGTTGAACGGACTCAATGGTGAGCGAGCCGCTGTCGTCGTCGTCCACGGCGCCTGGAAGGCGGCGGTTGTTGAGCGGCGCCCCGCGCATCGCAGGGATGCCAGACCGGCAACTGTGGGAGCCCTCATCTTGTCGATTGCTGTAAAGTAAGGTACCTTACAGCGCTCAGGACTGGCCAACAGTTTGGAAGAATAGAGAGTGACGGCGTGCTGCGGCCGGTGCGTGTTGCCGAGGACAACGAGAGGTTATGTCCGCTCAACGTCGGCTCTCGTCGACGACTAATACTCGTAAGTCACTAGCCTAGGTACTGTACCGAAACGTCTCCAAGCCGGCACCCAGCTCAACAACGAATGCTCTTATCTGGCGATTGCAGAATGAGGGGGTGGCCCTGGCTCGAGCCCCTCAGGAACCAGTCGAATGGCAATGCAGCGCCCATGGGTGGCCGGGCAGCTGCTCGATAGCGGGGGCGTTCCACTTTTGGCTCTGCCGCGGCCGTCAGTGCCGCTGATCGGCTCGCGGGCCTGCGTGCGGATACGGTCGGTCGTGCTGGTCCTTGCGCGGTTATTCGTAATGGGCTCAACAAACGACGCATTTAGCAGGCCCTGTGGCTGGCCCGGCCTCGACCCATCCGCCCTCCCATTCGCCCTCCTGCACGCCTCGACGCCGTCGTCCAGCGGAGGGCACGACGGCAACCCCCTCCAGCCATTGACCTCCCTCTGCTGCCCGTCGATTGACCCATCATCCCCGCTTCTTGGTGGGCTGGAGCCCCGGCATCGTTGTCGATGGGCAAGGCCAATTGCTGGCGGCACTGACGACAAGCTGTGGACGTTTGGGAGTTTCTCGGCCCGCACGTCATGCGGCACGAACTGTCTTGTCCTCGGCAAGCCGTCAACCACCTGCCAGGAACCCTGGTGTACCAGCCTTGTGGCACCCCGGACAGGAACGGAGCGGCAATCGGACAGCAATCAGTGGAGCTCGTGAACCTCTCGCTCATTCGCTCAAGCGGCCAGTCAGGCACTGAGGATGGTGACTTCGGCTGGGGCAGATTGTAGGCCTGAGCTACTATCAACTAACTAGACCCTGAGAGTCGGAAATCCTTTGGTCTAGACATTTCAACCAAGTCTGACTCTCAGTCCTCTTGAAGTCTGCTCCATTTTAAGCTGATCTTACAAATGGTGAACCATGAGGAGCCCACGTCCTCGTAAATGTAAGGGACCGAGACTCACAGAATCTAGGGGTGGGTAGTGGCATCGGCATCGGCAACTAACCCAAAGAATACTTATTCCCCGTGTCTTTGTAAACAAACTTATCACTGCATTCTGTTCGCCCTGGGATCCCACAGCAATGCGACGTTGGGAGTGGGCTGAGTCAATCTCTCTCACACAAACGCAGATGGCGGACAATTCAACAGCCTTCAGGGTAGGCACGAATTTCGATGCATCACAAGGCCAGAGAGCCGTCATGGTGAACCTGCTATCTCGAGTGAAATCAATTCTGGGTCTTGCTTCAGCCGTGCGCCCAATGAGATTGACAAAACATGAATCTGATGGTCGTGGCTGGGACAGCATTGACGGGCGCGGGTGACGGACAAAGTCTGGCAGTCCCGGCTGACGTCGTAGTCAATCAATTTGCATTGCGGATAGCTTTGATGACCTTTTCAAGACTGCGGCGGCGGCGGCGGCGGCGGCGGCGGCGTGCGGCAACATCCCATGATTCCATTGCATCGGTCGCGTCTAGCAACCAACAATAGCAGGCGGCGGAAGCTCCCGCGTGGCCCGGCGCAGGCGAGGACAGTGATGTTCAGCCAGCAGCGCCAAAGGAAAGCCAAGCGAGACGGCAATATATCCTCGAGCCCTGTGAAAAGAGCACGTAGCCTGCGACGCCGCGCTTGATTGCGACGCGGTAGTGGGCGGGTTTGACGAGAGACCAATACAAGCCAGGCTGGAGCAATGCCACTCCGACTCGGAATGGCAGGGATGACAAATGGCAAGAGCTCTTCTTTCTTCACACACAGATATTGAACGCCAGTAAGAGCTCCAGGGCGATGGGTTGGCTGTCTCGCTGGCATTGCACCTAATTCTTGCGTCATGACACACGCAGCTCTCAGTGGCACCGGCACTTTGCGGGGTACCAACCTTACACAATGAGGAATCACGGTTCGCGTGAGAAGAATTAATAATAGGCTACCGCGCTTGCTCATCAGTTCATTTATGAAATACTCAAGCATCACAAAGCTTGCTTCTTGATCAGATACTAATACGGTCTGCGACTCTTGACCTTGAACGCGCAGCATCCTTCGACTTCAAAGTACGACTACTGAAGAACAGGAAACATGGGACGACCTGGGGCACACGGAGCCGAGTGAGTGTCTCATCATTCAATCGTCCAAGCATCGCACACTGACGAATCTCGACTTCAGTCTCGCTGATCTGGCTCATCACCTCCACACCATCGGGCCTCGCAAGGTGCATCCTACCTCGCGCCGTATTCGCGTCGTTCACCACCACACCACCATTGTCGACACCACCAGTGCCGTCCACGTCTGGGAGCACGATGGCTATCCGCAGCTCTACGTGCGCGACGATGCGCTGAAGGACTGCAACCTCCGTGACGTCGAGCAGATCAAGAGCGAAGGCGTGGTCGGTGCCGCAGTCGTGGAGCTCACCATCCCCGCCAGGGACGGCCTCAAGGAGAGCCGGACGGACCGCGTGCTGCGCTTCACCGACGGCAGCCTCGAGGCTCTGGCGGGCTTGGTGAGGCTCGAGTTTGGATCCATGGGTACGAAAGCCCTTCGCGGCTAACGGCCATGCACGCTCTGTTTCCAGCTAACAGGCTCACCGCAGATCAGTGGTTGGAAGAAGATATTCCCATCTACGTCCACCCCAAGGATCCGTTCAAGCGCGTGGACATCCTGCCCTCTTCACGCTCAGTCGAGGTGAAAGTAGCCGGCAAGACGGTCGCAAAAGCCTCTTCGTCCATGCACCTGCTCGAAACCGGCCTCCCAACCCGCTACTACATCTCCCTGGGCGCCGTCGACCCGTCCGTCCTGCGCAAGAGCGGCCTCGTGACCAGGTGCCCGTACAAAGGCGACGCTCAGTACTATCACGTTGTCGTCGACGGCGAGGAGTTCAGGGATCTCGTCTGGTACTACCGATTGCCGACGCACGAGAGCGCAGCAGTTGCGGGCATGGTGTGCTTCTACAACGAAAAAGTGGACATCATTTTGGACGGGGAACTGCAAGAGAGTCCAAAGACGCCATTCTCGTGAGCTCTGGCTCGCTTTGAAACTTGCGAGCGAGGCGTAAGTCTCTGTGACAGCAGCACTGTCGGCGATTAGTTTAGCCGAGACTACCCATACAGGTAGTGGTCGTTCACCACATGTGGACATTGTGTGACAAATCTTTTTCGAGCCCGTCGTTCAGTTCAAATAGGTCGGGATGGGATGGCCTCTTTCCAATTTTATTTTATGAAAGTTTCCATGATTTGTGGAGTTTTGTAATTGTCAAGGCGACGAGGCGGTATTCATCGTGGTGAAAGCCTGGCCTCAACATTGTCGTCGTTGGAACAAGTACTTGTACGCGACTACCCTGTACTTCAATCGTTACTTTACTCTCATGACACCTTTTCTTAAGTGATATGTTTAAAAAAAAGGGGGTTAGTTGTTTCGAGGTCATACGCACTGTTTACGTTCATACCGAGAAGGTTTTTGAACCTAGAGTGTGAGGAAGACATGACGAGTGTTGCCGCTGGCAGATCGTAGCCTTTGGCAAAGCTTCCCATCAGATGAGCGTCGCAATGGTCAATGAACTCGGAAATAAGGCCCGAAACGGCGCAATCAGGCTGCAATTCTCGGATTGGAGAACAGTCGAGCGCACTGTAATTTACCTTGCGAGCTGCACCGGTACAACACTCACAAGACGCTTCGACAGCCTCATCCATGCATTAATGCACCGAATCGCGGCGATGAACAAAGATTCCCGGTTAAAGTCTGAGAGTAGCGCCTATTGAGCTTGCCTCATGGGATGCCTAATCTGTAGATGAGGCTTTTTCTCGTACTCGCAGTAGAGGTTTGCGGCTGATAGGGTCTCTCTTGGCGGCATGTCGGATACCGGCTCGTCGATGCCTGCGCGTAGATAGTAAGAGGCTCGCAACCATCCGTTTTGGAGCTCGAGTTGGGGGCGCGGCTTGATCTGGCGTTGCGGGGATGCGAAGGCCCTTTGATTTGGCCCGAGGCGGCGCACGCCACTTTTGTCCTAATTAGCTGGGGCCCTTTGGTTCCTGACGGTCTTCAGTGGCGCTGAGATGCACGCCTGCTCGAGGGATGGCATGCGTGCTGTTGGGTCAAGGCCGCCGACAGGCAGGTTCTCGACGGGTCCGCAATACGAGATGCAGGATGGTTCCTTGGCGATAGGCCGGCGAGTAGAGTACGCGATAGGTGAAAGAGCACTTTGACTGAACAGTTTGCGGACCCCTCGTCAAGCAAAGATACTGAGATGGTGACGTGACGACCGATGGGGTTTTCTTTCTTTTTCTCTTGGCATGTGTGCAGTATCTTGCTGCGGGACAGATCCAGACCTAGTGTTTGCTCAAGGTTCCATCGTTGCTACGCCAGGTGGAATTCGAAGCCAGCCAATGCATGCACTGCATCGGGCCGCAGGCATCCGCCTGCACCTCGCAGCCTCCGTGTGTGTGCTCCGTATACGCACATATCGCAGCACACCTGCTGGCCCGGCTGATGGGTGCCGAGTTGCCAGAGACGATGGCTGTATTTGTTTGTCGCCAGCTCTCTTTTATCGGCACCAACGAAACTTGCAATTTCGGCCATCGGAAAGCCCCCTGCCAGAAAAGCTACACCTACCGGCAACTTTATTGTAGATGGTCTTCTGGTGAAGCTCGAGCCTGCCAAGCCTGTACTAGCCCTTCTCCTCGGCTGTGGCATTGGGCAGGTGCGCCGCTGCTCAGCCAGCCGTCAACTCGCTAGCACTCTGCACGTGTGCGCCAGACCGTGCACTGGGCTTCAGGGGCCGAGTGCGCTAACAGCCCCAAGATGGAGCCGCCAACGCCAGAACCGTCGGCGGCTCAACCGGCAGAGCCCACCAGCCCACCTCCATCTACAATATCCAGGGACGCGAGCGCTGCATCCTGGTCGTCTCCAAGATCCATGCCACCACCCGGGTCTGAAATTCTCTAGCGGGCTTGCCGGGGCGTACCGAGCTTCCAGAATGGTACTCGTACGAGTACGAGGTTGCAACCGTCAACCCCGGCCGCCGTGGTCCAAATCAGCTATGGAACGTCCCGACCAACACCCATGGCAAAAGACCATACCTCTGGCCATCATGACACCCACCCGGCCTGCCTGTCGGCCCCTCCTCTCATATACAAGGGCTCGTTTCCTCGCGCCTGACCTGTCCATCGACTGCGGCGACAGCTTCACTCGTTTGCTCTCGCGCCTTAGTCGCCATCATGAAGACCGTGGGCGCTCTGCTCGTGTCGGGCCTGCTGGGCCTGGCCAGCGCCCTGGCCTCCACCGACACCATTACCTGGGGAGGTGACAATTCCCGGGCCGGCTACCAGACGTGAGTGCCCCGGAGGCCGGCCACTGCGGGTGTCGACTATCTCGTCCTATTGCTGACTGTCAGCCGCTCATAGCAACCATAATATGGACCCGGCCGTCGTGGGAAGCGATCAGTTCGGCCAGTTGTTCAAGACGGCTCTGCCCGGCGTCTACAACGGCGCCGCCGAGCAGATCTTCTCCCAACCCCTCGTTTACACCCCAAATGGCGGAACGCAGCAGTTCGTCTACTTCGCCACGACGCAAAACAATGTCTACAAGCTCGATGCCAAGACGGGCCAGATTGTCGCCTCTCGAAATCTGCACATTCCCTTTCTCACGGCCGACCTGGACGGCTGCGTCGATATCAACCCGACTGTCGGCATCACTGCCACCGGGGTCATCGACCCCGCCACCGACACACTCTACCTCACTGCCAAAACGTATGTAAACCAGGCCTTCGGCACTGGACCTCAAGGGCGACCTGCTGGGCGCTACTACATCCATGCCCTAGACGTCAACGACCTGTCCGAGAGGCCCAACTTCCCCGTCAACCTAGAGGGCACAGTTGCACGAAACAGCCCCCTCCGCGTATTCGGCGGCGGCATCCACCACCAACGACCCGGCCTGCTGCACACTGGTCAGTACATCTATGCTGGGTTCGCCTCCCATTGCGTGCAGTACAACTTCACGGGCTGGATCATCGGCTGGGACAAGACCACAGGCAAGATTGTCGAGCGATGGGCGACCGAGGGCGCTGACGTCCCGACCGATGTCAAGGGCGGTGGCATCTGGATGTCCGGCGGAGGCCTAGCCTCGGACGATGCGGGATCCATCTTTCTAGGAACGGGTAATGGCTATGCCTCACAGCTGAGCAACGTTCCCGTCAACGGTTTCAGCCCGCCGACTTCTTTGGAGGAGGCTGCGCTGCATATGACGATAAATGCCGATGGCAGCCTCAACCTGGTCGACTTCTTCATGCCGTGGGAGAAGCAGGCCCTAGACGGCGCCGACAAGGACCTCGGGACCAGCCCCCTCGAGATCCTGCCCAGCCAGTTCGCCTGCGGCGAATACAAGCGAATTGGCGTTATTACAGGCAAGAGCGGCAAGACTTACTTCTTGAACCTTGACAACCTCGGCGGCTACCGAAACCGCAATGGAAATGACGACGATGTTATTCAAGTTTATCCACACCCCAACTCGGTCTACGCTGGCGCCGGTGTCTATCCCCTGGAGGGAGGGTACATCTACATCAACGTCATTCAGTACCCGACCCAGGTCTTCAAGTTTGTCTGCAACAACGGCATTCCCTCTTTCAGCCCAGTGGCCAAGTCACCTGCCAACAACGCTTACATCCTCGGCGTTAGCCACGGAACCACGACTTCCCTCAACGGTCAGGAGGGCACGGGTCTTCTTTGGGTCACTGACGTTCAGGGGCTCAACCTCAAGATCTACAACGCGGTGCCAAAGGATGGTCTGCTCGTTATGATCAATTCGTTCAACATCCCCGGAACCACAAAGTTTACCCGGCCTGTGTTTGGTGACGGCATCGTGTATGTCGGCACCACGCAAGGGTTCGTATACGGTTTTGGCTCGCCAGTCAACTCACCTCTGAACTGTACCTCGCCCGTCGACTTTGGCGGCGTGAACATCAAGAACAGCAGCAGCACCGAGCCTGTGAGCTGCACTGCCAACATCGCCCTCACCGTTACGGGCGTGGGCCTGGACAACAGCAACGACTTCACCATCACGGATACGCCCCAGCTTCCTCAGCAGCTGAACGCAGGCCAGTCGTTTACGATTAGCGCCAAGTTTAACCCTACGAGTGTCGGCTTCCTCTCGGATGACATCCTAGTCAACACAACCAACAATGTCCCGGGATACAGCGTCAGCAGCCATGCTAGGCTCACCGGAACTGGACAAAGCTCGGCCCCCCTCTTGGGTCTGAGTCCCAACACCATCACTTTTGCAGGCGTCGTCACCGGACAAGACCCGCACGGCTTACCGGAGAGCTTGATCGTTTCAAACAGAGGCAACTCGCCATTGACTGTCAAGTCCGTCATGTACTCTGCCAACAGCTCCAGCGGTCCATTTCAACCGTGGAGTGGTCAAGGCGATCTCGTGGTCGGGAAGTTCACGCTGCAAAACATCCCTGCCACCGTCGCTGCCAATGCAGGCGTGACCGTCACCGTACTCTTTGACTCCTCTATCAGCGGAAACTACGCTGGGTTCGTCAAGTTCATTACAGACGGAGGAAGCAGTACCGTCTCCATTGCGGGCTCTTCCGGACCTGCTGCCGTGGCTCTTCTCGAGTTTCAGACCCCCGATGGCCAGGATTGGGTCAAGTACCAACCCGGTACTCCGTTCACATTCGGTAACGTTACGGAGAACACGTCCAGGTCTCTTAAGTTCCGTATCACCAATGCCGCCCCCGCCGGCGGCGTCAAGCTTTCCTTGACGGTGTCGAAGCCCCCTTTCGGCATCGACAGCATTGTAAGAGCCGCTAATCAGGTTGACCTTGCCGAGGGTTCGTCCTTTGCTCCGGGCGAGAGCGGCACCGCAGTCCTCACCTGCACGGCTCCCAAGTCCCAGTGGGATGTCGCTCCCTACAACGGAACTGCGCAGTGGACATTGAACACCAATGATCCCCATTCTGGCAAGCAGTTTATTCAGTTCTTCTGCAATGCGGTGGCCGAGCAAGCTCCTCCGTTGCTAGCCAACGGGCAGGGCCAGTATCGCTACGCTGGCTGCTACAGAGACAACACCCCTGGTCGCCAGCTGCCGAACCAAATCCTGGCCTCCGATACGCTCACAACCCCCCAGTGTATCGCGGCCTGCGCTCAAGGTAACTACGTCTTCTGTGGCACGCAGTATCACCGCGAGTGCTGGGCCGGAAACGTGATTCCGCTGCAAAAGGTAGACGACGCCAACTGCAACTTTTACTGCGCCGGAGCTATCAACCAGGTTTGCGGCGGTAATGGAGCAGGCGACCAGAATGGCGGCACGTTCATGTCCTTGTTCGGCGACTCGCTTCAGTGGAACGGCAATTCCACCGTTCCGGTAGGCGGGCCATTCGTGAACCCAGGCGTGTCAGGCTATGCCAGCATTGGCTGCTATACGGAAGCCACCAATGGCCGAGCGCTTCCCAACGGATTGCCAACGACTAAGAGGACGGTTGCCGCTTGCATCAGTGCATGCAAGGGCCAGGCGTACACATACGCAGGCCTGGAGTACGGAGGAGAGGTCAGCACTCAGACTTCTACGTCGTAGCTTTTAGAGCGGTGTTGCTAACAAGTTGTAGTGTTGGTGCGGCAATTCTTTCAGCGCCGGGTCAGTTTCTGCCCCTATCACGGATTGCAGAATGACTTGCAATGGTAAGACCCTCGAACACGGATCAATGAACCTGGCTTGACGCAACTTAGACAACTCCACCGAATTCTGCGGTGGACCTTCGAGGCTCAATGTCTACCAGCTGGGCCAGATTTCGAGCTCCTCGTCCACGACGTCTTCTACCACGTCGAGCACTGCTTCTACCCCGTCATCTTCATCGACCAGTACCAGCTCGACCACCAGCACTACCCCCATATCAGCGAGCACAACTGATGCCAGCAGCACTTCCGTCACGCCATCGCCTACACCCACGCCAACCGGACCCGCCATCAAGAACACAGTTGGCAAATATCAATTTCAGGGATGCTGGACCGAAGCTACCACCGGCCGTGCCCTCAGTGACAAAACGTATGCCAACGACTCGATGACACTTGAGTCGTGCGCCACATTCTGCGACGCCTTTACGTACTTTGGCGTCGAATACGGAAGGGAGTGCTACTGCGGCAATGCCTTGAGGTCGGGCAGCGTCAAGGCTGACAACCAGAAGGATTGCTCTTTCACGTGCCCCGGCGATAAGTCCGAGTACTGCGGCGCTGGTCTGAGACTACAACTATACATGCTCGGTGACACAACGACGGTTGCAACCACCAGTTCAACGGCCTTGGCGGCTACCAGCGCGAACGTATCAATGGAGCCGATCTTGTCGACGGGCCTGGCGGACGACACGAACGCCTGGTCTCCGCCACCCACTTCCACGTCCATATCGGTTTCAAGTTCTACGCCGACAGAGACGTCTGCAACTAGTGTGGCTTCTACGACGACTCCGACATCACCGTCCTCTGCGGTACCTCTGGCTTCCACGACGACATCCACGACAATATTGTCTTCGACAAAGTCGACGTCGTCATCGGCCTCTGCGTCCCCTACCGGCCCGATTATCTGGCCCGGCAACGCCAACTTCACCTTTTACTCGTGCGTATCGGAGCCTTCGGCTGGTCGTCTGCTGGACTCGCAGGTTCTCAACGATGGCAAACTTATGACTATCGATCTCTGCTTACGGAAATGCTACAATTACCAGTGGGCTGGCGTCGAATACGGCCGCGAGTGTTGGTGCGGCAACAAACTCCGCCTGGCGGGCAACACGGGAGCGACTCCTGGAAAGAATGTCACGAAAACGGAGTGCAACATGTTGTGCCCGGGAGACAAGAACGTCTACTGCGGCGCTGGAGTGAGACTCAGCTTGTATTCGAACAATGCCACGATGACGAAATGACGAGTCCCGGCACGGACGACATGGATAGACCGTTGAATGAGTTTACTTGGACTAGTAATGTATTCACTAGTATATAATAGGCGCCTTGCAGTGCCAATAAAACTGTATATATCGGCATGACATGGCACTGTATAGCTGCATTGACGCAGTATACAAAGCCTCTCTGGTTCCGAGACTAACTGCTGCTATGTATGAGCGAGGTATGCAACTTTCCCGTGATAAGCAAAATGGTATCTGAAAGCAAAAGTGTCCACCCAGCCCAATCTTGGTCGTGATCAACGCACAGTTTGCACCATAAAATCCAGATCTAAAGGGTATCAAACGCCAAAACACCTTGGACCAAACCGATTTAGGCCCTCACATCAAATTCGCGATCCGCTCATTACAATGGGCTGCTGAGATGCACGCGGTGCCGGCCCGTGCCGGGTGGCAATGCGCCGGATAAAGCTCCCATGGCTGGACGAGTCTTCGCTCGGGTCTCTGAGACCAAGTATCAGCAGCAGTTGCTTGGCCTTGTTCTTGATATTCTGCTCAGCCAGCTCGCCGAGGGCGTCGTGCACTTGGTCGGCGAAGCCGGGGGCATAAGACTCGGCGCCGCAGCGGATCTCTTGGTGGGCGATAGGGACAGGGATGCGTCGAATCGCGCCCTGGACATCAGCGAGGTTTAGGCCGGAAAAGACAGACCAGCTAGAGGGTCGAATGGTGACTGAGCCGTCGGCATGATCGACGGTGGCGGCGTAGTCGGGCAGCTCGGTAGTGGAAGAAGGCGTTGAAAGGGAGTAGGGCGGAGGCGGGCGTGCTTCTATTTCGGCGATTCGGGCAACAGGAACTGCGGCACGGGCGGAAAATGGGTCATCGAGGGTGGCCATGCGGGCGGCGAGAGCAATGTCTGCCTGAAGCATGTCCATGATGGACTCTTGAGCCTCCGCGCGATGGCGCTCAGCCTCAGCCTCGTCGCTCCTGGATACCAAGTGGTCAGTCAGATGTATTAAGCGCAAACAGGGCCAAACAAGTCTTACACCTGCATCGTGCTCAGCAGTAGGATCATGACAAAGTCCAGCATGCCAATGCGGTTCGCGTCCTTGGCCAGCGGGCGCGCAAAGCGATGGCACATGTCCGCGGGCGGCACGCCCAGCGCCTGCGCCTCCCGAACCAGCTCGTCGAGGCGGCCCTCGAGCTCGGCAATGGTCATGACGCACGCCGTGAGCACCGCGACGAGTACGTCGACGTCGACGAGGGCGGCGCGCGCCGGCAGCTCGAGCGTGCCGAGCTGGAGGCGCCGCAGGTACTTGTGCAGCAGCTGCACGGTAAGCTTGAACCTCGCCAGCTCGCTGCGCACGGCGCCCAGGGGCGCCGTCTTGCCGCCGGGCGAGACGTCGAGCGCGGCGACGTCGCAATGAGTGCGGCAGGCGGCCGCCAGAAGGCCCACGACGGCGGCGTGCACCGAGAGCGGATCCGCGTCGCCGGCGCGGGTGGGGATCGTCATCGGGCCGGAGCGGGACCCGCCAGCGGCGTTGACGCCACCATTGTTGCAATTGTTGTTGCAGGTGTTGTCCGATGCTGTGGCAGAGCTACTGGCCGTCGACGGCCTGGAGGAACCATTGGCGACTGAACTGCGCTGGATATACATGTTGTGGTAGCAGGGCACCGCGGTGCCCTTCTTGGACCCGAGGAGCACCCCAGGGACAGAGCTGTAAGGTGGAGGTTGTTGCGGTGCGGAGGATGGGTTGCGCGACGAAAGGGCCGCGTTCTTCTTACGAAAGCCCCGCATGGTGAAGAATGCGGCTGCCTGACGCAAGCAGCCCGTTCGCTGGTCGAAAGTCAGATGCAGTTGGTCGCCCGGCCCCGCGGGAGCCGATGCGTGGTGGTAAGGGTGGTGGTGTGCAGTTGGCTCGCGTGCCGTGTTGCACGAGCTACGAGTTCGGGTCCTTGAGCGAGCGTGCGGTATTATAGGTACGGCAACCGAGCTGGCGGGAATGGAAGCGAGACACTCTAAAAGTAAACAAGCCAACGAAGCAAGCAAGCTGCAGTTTTCCTCTCTCTCTGAGACACCAACATTGCGCTGCATCCTCGAATTACTTATACACCGGAACCCATGTCTGGCATCGTCACCGCCGCGCAAACCCCACGTCTGCACGACGCAAGCCTCGTCGCGTACAGCACCGGGCACGCATAAGATTGCCCCGATGACGAGCAGGGACCCGCGCTAAAGTTTTTTTTCCTAGGCCCGCTTCGAGTACCCCGGCCCCCTGGTTGCAGCGACTCTGGACCCCCCGCGAGCACAGCCCTGCCGCGATGGGGGCCCGTTTCGCAGCGGCTGCTGGTGCCGGCGCGTCGCTTCCCGTACCCGGCAGCCCAAGTACGAGGCTCTGTTTCGCGGGTGTGACTCAGGCATTGGTATGAGCCAGCGGGCTGCGCGCGCAAGCCTCGTCGCTGGGCGGCGTGGCGCTGGGGCGGGCACCTCATTGGGGGTTGCTGGGCGGCTTCGCCGTTGGACGCGGGTAAACCGCACTCGTCATCTGTGACTTGTGACTGTGAGAGTCGCTCGGGAAATTGAGGCTGTCATCATCACGCTTGTGCAGAGACGGCCAACGACGTGGGCAGTGCTTCGGTCAAGAACCGGACCGCGCCATGACGACGGCCTGCTCGAGCCAATGGCATCAGGAGCCAGAAGTAAGGAGGATCAGCAACCACGGCCGGTTGTCGGGTTGCGACTACCAGCTAGGACATGGGATATCCTGTCGTTGAAACCACGCGGCGGCTGCCTTTACGTTGCTTGCTTACGAAAACTCTCATGAAAGAAGGGTAGCGTCGCTGACGAGGCCCTGCGCGTAGCCTAGTCGACGGCGCCATGCCGCTCTGGTGTATTGACAGCTGCCGGCACCGGACCTGGCCCTTGGGCCAGAGATGCCGGCAATCCTTCGTGGGCCGTCAACCGACGGCAGGCCTGGGGGTGTAAGCGCCCCGTGACACCAACACCAACCTCTGAATGGCCAGGAAGCAAAATTTTGCTCGTGAACGGGCTCTTGCAGGAGAAAACACGTGCATTTGCTTCCCAGAGGTCTGCCCCGAAAGTGTCGCTGTGCCTCATTGATACCTTGCAACGGCATGCGCAGGAGGATTCAGTGTCTCTTCAATTGGGCTAAGGTGTGGTTTGCGTCGGGTGAAGCTGCTGTGCCGGCTTGGCCAGGTACTCGCCTGGTAAAAATTGCACTCCGCGTGTGACTATCGTGAAAATTGTATTCTCCGTGTGACCACTCGGTGTCATCAAGGTGCATTGAATGACAGGAGGCAAATCCAGCCGACATGTGCCGTGGACCCCTACGTCTTCTGCTGGAATATCGACCAAACGATTGCCACGAAGCTCCCTTTCGCCCAACTTTCGCCGTCTGAATCGACGTCAGAGAGCTCGAGGGGGCGCAAGCAGGGGCTTTGCCGGAAGAATCGCGATATACCTCTGGACGCGCTGTGAGGTTGTCGCCATATGAATAGTCGTATAAGACACCCGAGTATATAGTGATGAAGAGGCTTCAAAAGGATATCACATTAATACTCGAAGACTACGAGTAATAATAACGTGCCCTTAGCCTATGCATCATCATCCCCGGCGGCGTCGGGTGGAGATGGCCGGGGTGGAGTCTGCCGGAGCGGTGCGGCGTGCCTTGCGGACCCGTGCCGCAGGGCTCTGCTCGTCGTCGAATGCTATCCCAGGTATTTGCCGAGTGGCCAAATGCTGTTGATGGCCTTCGTATTTAGAGCACGGAAAATCAGAGCCTCCTGAGGAACTCAATGGTTGTCTGCATCAATAATGTAGATCCGGTTTTATTGACCAGGAGCAAATAAATTGAACATCCGGCCAGCCTCGTAGTTCCACCCAAATGAAAGACGCGTTACGAGTGACAAGACTACATGTAATAAGTAGAAGAACGGGACCAAAAGAAGGATCATTCCAACTGCTGGAAGAAAGTGTTAAATAATTAATTTCTGGGAGTATGAATAAATGAAGCACACTTTGTTCTCAAAGTTCTATTCATATTTCATGTCTCAAGGGCGTCGGCGAAAGCTTGCCAGACATCCTGCAATTCAGCAATTAGGTCAACTAAGAGTTTCGTTCAGAACTTACTCTTCCCATCCACCATAAATGTCCCGTCTGGTCACCTTAAAAAATGAATGTTCCCCATTAGCGTTCCAGACTTTGGACTAACGGTCCAAGCAAAACTGCACAAACAAAAAGGACGCTGAGTCGTACCGGCCGCAGTTGCTGCGTTTGGACAAATAGTTCAGTCACGTTCGGCGCAAAAAACGCTCTGTATTACGGATCTCGACCTGTACCAGCCATGCACGGTTCTCTGAAATGGGATAACTATGCGTCACCGCCGCGGCAGATGCGAATCAGAAATGGGGATGACTCACTCGACGCGCGGTGTGGATGAAGCAATTAAATGCCACGTGCGGGGCGATCTGCCAAGTCGCCAGGGTCCCCCATTCGTCAATTGGACAGGACAACACAGTACTGAAGCTCCAAATTGTTCAAAGAATGTTCAAAGCCGCGCAAATACACAAGGTTCTACCCGTAACTCAAGGATGGCTCGAGACTGCGTGGCAATGGGCGGCATACGTGAAGCGACACCGCTGAGCCGACGACACGGCTCAATTGGTGCTCGCGACTGCCCGAGTTCGCCAGCCTGCTCTGCAAGCTCCCCTTTGGACCACGCGTCCGTAGACGGCATGGGAAAAGGCCGCAAAACGCCACGTCGGAACTGCTTGGGCTACTTCATTGCCGCTGCAGGCTGCTATGGCCGACGTCGCGCATGTGACGCTTGTCCGAGGTCTATGTCGGCGTCTACCTTGTGCTTCGTTCGAGCAAGCATGGGCGGCAGATGAAGATGAGGGCCATGGCATGCACATCAGCGTCTCTGAAGTCATACCTGCAATGAGACTCATCTGGAAACGGCAGAGAGAGACCTCGGCATACAGGAAGTACGGACTCGTGCCGTCAAATGACATAACTCCCTAAAATTTGGGCGTTCTCGTATCACTGGAACAAGTACCCGCACAGCGGTCACATCGCCGTCGGGCGCCGTCAAGACTCGCGTCGGCCAGCTGGGTCTGACTATGACGGAAGACCAGGTCAAGGAATGCTCCGTGCACACGACCCTTCAAGTGCGACAGTGTGCGGAGATGCTACTTAATAATACGGCCTGGCCATCATCAAGGCCATGGCCAACGTCCGGCCCGTTGCCATCGATGACGCCGATTCCGTCATCAGAAGTTTCCGCCTGACGCTCCAACAAGATGGAATCGTCCCTCAAAACGGCACCGCAGTGACGGCGTAGGCCTTGAGCCTGAGCCGGATATGGAACAGGGAATGATCTGGATGATGACGAGTCAAAAGCATATAAAAGCCTCTTGTGATAGAACACTTTGCACTTCGGCGCAATTCATGTGCGCAATACGTTCAATCATTCATGCATGCTTCTGCTTGTCTGCAGGCTCCCACCAAGTGCACTGTTGGCTGTACCGGAAGATGCTGCTCTACGAAATGCCAGTACAGGCAATTGACATTAAAAGATCAAGTTTCATATGGATTGCCATTCGTCGTCCGATTCCAGACGACCGAGAGCCTCTGATCGTATACAGCCAGCAAAGGATCGTCATCTATCGACAGCAAGATGAGCAGCAAACCGGCTTGCAATGTCTCTTGGCCTGTCTCACTACCGGCTGCGTGCTTGGACGCGGCAAAGCTGACTTGGTGACGTGGTCTCGTCTTGCTCGTCACCCCATACCAATGCGAAGAGCCATTGCACATGCATGGAGGGCAGCGCGATGGACATAATCAGCAGAAGACGTGACTTGTGCGCTAAACGTTTTTAGTGTCTATATACATCATCATGCGCCTGACTGGGTTCCTAAGTCACCAGAGGCCAACTGGCGGACCTTCTCCGTACGGATAGTCGAAAGATTCGGAGTTGTCCAGCCTGCGCTGCGTGTCCTGCTGCATCATTGTTCTCTCGGCTACGAGCTCATCCCGCAGCTTCTCGGCCTCCTCTTCCTCTATCGTGCAGTTGACGTAGCTCAGCACCATCTCAACCACCTCGGCCGGTAGTCGCGAAATCGACCGGACGCTGCTCTTGGCCGACCACCAATGGTCCTGCTGTGGAGGAGCGTTGGCCGTTGACAGGATGGGAATGTCTGGGTCGACTAGAAGCAATTCCAGAACCTTGTAGTGACCCGACTGAGACTTGTCTGCGAGCTCGAACGGTTCGATGCGGTGCTGATAAATGTTCGGGAAGAAGATGATGCGACGCTGCTGTGTGAGAACTGAACCTATATCCTGCAGCGCGTTCAGGCCACCGTCTTGTGAGCGAGTTGCAAATGTGCGAGGGATGTAGCGTCTACAGTCCTCCCGGTACGCAAGCATATTGCTGAGGGCAATTGTTGGTAGCGTGCGAAACGCTCTTCGGGAGGCAGTGATGTTGTTTGATGAGTAACAAAAAAGGGCTGTGGCGCAGATGTGCTCATTGAGTTCCCCCTGGATCTGCCACGGGCCACCATCGAAGGAGGGCTTTTCAGGGGTCAGTTGATAATTGATGAGCTTGGCAATTACTTGGATTCGAGGGGCTTTATGGAAGAAGCCAGCCGTGTTGACATCAGAGCCTGATACCGGAAAAACTCCCTCGAAAGGGTCGCAATCGGGGCTGGAGGGCACATGTGCGTCGGGAAGGTCCGGCGGATGCGTTTCGTCAAACCACGTAATATCCAGGGCCACCCGTGTCGAACCATCATAGCCATCACTTATCGGTTCATCTAGGCAACGCGGCTCTTCGTCCTCGTCGAGGGGCCTGTTTTGTGGTCTGCACCCTGCTTTCTCTTTGCAAGCCTCTGGGGTGAGGCACTTGGGCCCAACTTTGGTCGTCTTCAAGCGTACGAAGGAAAACTCCTCGGGCCAGCGGTAAATGAGATCCCAGGCAGGAAGGCATTTCTTGATTAATTGCTGAACGATGTGATATAGTTTCGCGTGCTCAACAGGGTGAAGATTGTTGATATAGCTCTGGATCCTGGGGTTTCCTTGGTAATTGAGGGAAACATCGAACGGGAGCAACTGAAATTTGGTTGACAAGCCTTCGTCGGGGATCACTCTGTGGTGGAGCAAACCCCCCCATGAGTGTCTAGGACCGAGCTCGGGCTCGGGGATCACATCTCCGAGGCCGCAGTAAGAAAGGCAGTCGTGAACGGAGAGTCGCTTGTCGGGCAAGACGCGCGAATGCCCAAAGACTAATGGCCAAAGTGACGGATTGACAAGGTCAAGAACCTTGCCATCGCTTCCAGGCTGCCAGTCCTTCTTTTTCTCTGGTATGTCTTCAAGGACCTTCACGGCGGCGTGGAGCTGCTTGCACAGGTCTTCAGGAATAAGGGTATCGGATTTGATGACACAGCCGGAGTAGTCCATGACGGGAATGAGGCCCGTTTTCTCGTACAAGTCTGCTTTTCTGAGAACTTCGTCAAAGCACTATAGATAAGCACGTCAGTGATATGACAAATTCCCTGATCTCTGAGAACGCAACTTACCGCATCCGCCATGTTGGGAGTAAAGTCAGCGTGGTCGCAGTATTCCTGCCACGTCGTGTCCAGCGCCTCTTCTTTCCATTGGAAGACGGACTCCACATGATGAATTCTGCGCCACCAATTCGGCTTGTCTGTAATGTCGTTCATGAACTTCAGCATGCAGACTTCGCGGATGAGAAGGGTTTCGGCGACCCATCCCTCATCAAGGCTACGTGAGACGCCAAGCATTGGAAATCTGTTATCTGGCATCCAGTTCAGCGGTAAGCCGAAGCCGGGGCGCCTGAGCTGGTGCTCATCATCGAGTTTGCTGTCCCTGGACTCGTCCTTTAGGCACGGGAGACGGAAATGCTGATTAGCGAGGCTTTGCAGGCTTCGAGTGGGCTGCGGGACAGAGAGAACTCCATGATGGTGGACAAGAACTTACGAAAACGTTTTTGAGAAAACGCCTAACATCCTGGATCCCCATATCGCGGCGGAGGCGACGGTAGAGCGTTTCAAGGAAAGGTTTGATCCTGAACGTACCCCTCTTGTGATCGTACGCTGAGGTTGGAAAACTCATCGCGAAGAGATGACGAGACGTTTATTCGGAAAGGTTATCTGCGAAGCGATGCTTGGAATGGGCGGGCGGTCGAGAAAGCTGACGATTGTCGGTGGTGGTCTTGTCAGCTATCGGCCACAGTCGAATCAACAAAATACTCGTCGCTGTGAGAAGGAAGAACACAGAGGGCTGGTGCCTGAAGGTGTTGCCCCAGGTTCTGTTGAACTGCACAATGACCAGGCAAGAGCAGCCCACCCGCTCGTCAAGCACCCGGACATCTCTGGTGAGGTTTCACTCGACGACTCAGCACCAACGCGTTTTCATTGCAACCTTGAATTGCTTTTCCCGTGAAAAATCCGCCAGTGAATGCTTACAGACTTTGAGACGTCTCGAAGACTATATTTCGCATCGAATCGCAAATTCATTGGCGCGATGATCGGAGGTCACTCCAGAGGAACAAAGTAACCCAGGAGGAACAGATGCGCGAGCCTTGCTCTTTGAGAGAAAACCCAAAAGAAGCCGTCAGACCGCAGCTCGATGCTCAGTGGTAGATTTTACCTTCGGCGCTGCCTGCATATCCGGATTGCCACGTTCCCATCTGGCTTGCCGACGGCGTGTCGTCAGATCCGCCAGCATTTTGCTGCAATCGTCGTGAGTGCGGAACGTAGCCACAACATCCGACTGACTTTGCTCCAAGATGGATCATTTCGGGACTGCTTCGGCACAGAGGCAATGTTCACTTCAGAAGCCCTGGCAGGGAAGCTCTCGGAGAACCGTGTTGGTGACGGACGGGCCGGCTCCTATAAATCGTTCATGAGCTGTGTGTTAAGGCTTAAGTGTCGACGAGAAGGCAATCAACGCGAAACAGGAATGAAGGGAGGTAGAGGAACGAGTAAGCTCTAACATGCCTCGATTACCAGGACGCTGCTTGATGAAGCGCGGAAAAGCATCATGGCGTAGGAAGTAGGGGACTGACCGATAAGACCAATAGAACTAGACCTTTGGCGGACGAATGACCGCGTCGACAGAGGTACAGCTCGAAGCTGGACGGCAATGTGCCAGACTTGGCATGTATGAGTCTACTCTCCTGCCAGCACATGATGAGGGTCTCGTTGCAGGTAGCTCTCTGTCGTTGTATGGGCGGCTATAACCTGGCAAAGATCACGTTCGTCCTCAGAGCAAACTTGTCCTCATGCTCTACTACCCCCAGTATGCTATACAGGCTGTTTGATCCGCTTTCTCTGCTCCGCGTCCGGGAACGCATCGTACCAGGACCTTTTCTTGAACCGCTCAAAGAGTCTCGTTGAATGTGCGAGATACTCTGCCAGTTCTCCGACATTTGATGCAGCCATATCACCCAGTATACTCTTGACTTCGGCTGTTTTGTATTCCAACAGAAACTTCAAAGCTTCTCGCTGCATTGGCTCGTTTCGCATCCAAGATTGTACGAGCTCCTTGTCTAGACGGATGGATTGGCCTCGGTACCAAAGTATAACGGACATGACAAAACTGTTCGCGCTCATCAGAGCAGCCTCAAGAACTTTGATGCTGACTGTTACAGGCGTCGTTCCCTTTCTGCACAGTAGGAATGACATGATTTGATGTCCGTACTTAAGATTACCAGCAGCGGCAGCAAGAGTGTTTTCGGTAATGTGCAGATCGGGGCCGGCCATTTGTAAGAGCTGCAGAAAGCTGCTACGATCCCACTTCGTTGCAGCGGCTGCAACAACATTTTCCGTAATGCAGAGGTTGGTATCAACTTCTGTCGACATCTGAGATAGAGTCTTTTCGGATATATGAGGGATGACGGCACACAGGATCTCCTCTGTGATGCTTATCCCTGCTCCGCCGTGGCTGAAAAGCAACGGTAAGGCCGCCCATGCGTTCGAATTCTTTGCTGCAGCCATGATGACATCGTGCGTAATTTCGATGTCATTAGGTGTATGCTTTAAGACAAGTTCTAAGACTTCGGCTTCAGCGCCATCCTCCATCTCAGCGCGGACGGTGCTGAGCAGCAATCTTTCCGTAACTCGAAAGCCTGTTCCAAGCCGCTTAATTAAGACTTTCAGAAAGCGACAGACAAGATCCTCATCGTTTTCGTAACCTAAGTCCAAGATAGAGATGATAAAATCCTCAGTGATGATGATTTCTGGGAAACGCTGAAGGAGATGATTCACGATTGCTGGCCCGGATTCGTAGTTCCTAGCGGCCTTGGCGACTAGATCTGCGTCTGCATTCAGGTAGTTCCCGAGCTGATCAATCAAGAAAGTGATTGAAGCAGTGCTTGATTCTGAAATTGTCCTCTCCAGTAGTGCCCTGGGTTCTATACCTGATCGATCCAGTAATAATCGAAGCACCTCGGACCCATCTCGCTCATTTTTCATGGCACCACTCAGTATCGAGTCCGTAACCATGAAATTCGGATGATCCATGAGCACACGCATCTCACTGGCACTGAGACATGCAGCGCAAGACTTTTGTAGCTTGGGATGCTGCACAATTTCGCCTGTCCTGGCGTCTAGTAGCTCACGCAGCATCTCATCTGGGCATCTTTGTGTCGCAGCGGATCTGATAGTCAATCCAGTTAATGGTGAGCCGAGTTCCAGGAGTTTTCGGAATGTCTGGATACATCCACCTTGCACAGCGTCTGTCAGCGGTGACTTCAACGCTACAAACATATCATCGTCATCATGCTGCCCGAGATCAACGTTGATGCCTTGATGAAGTTTTCGAGAGACGTATTCGACCAGGCTGGGGACGCCCCATAAAGCAGCCACATTCAGAAGTGGCAATTTATGTTCAAATGAATGCCAAGGACTCATGAGGGGCTTTTCCGCATCCTCTCGTCGTTGTTCTAGCCATTCATTTCGTACTGGAGATGGGTCTGAGAAGAACGAAGCATGGTCATCTCGGACTTGAAACGACGCTTGGGCAAGTCGTGCGTGGTGTAGCCAATAGCGAATGGCATACCCCAGAAAAGGTCCGTGGCGTATGAAGCCACGCCTTTTGGACCAGCACTTGATTAGCTCGTCGAGGCATCTGTAAGTCGTCATGGCTTGTGATTGCTGCTCACCACCCTCAAATTGTTCCCGCAAAGATGTAAAGATATAATCCTTCACGGTCTGATGTAACAACACTACTCTCTCGCTCCCAATGGCCGATTGAATGCCAGAGTCAGCACTTTGACTGCGCCTTCTGTTGTCGTCACCTTTATCGTCCGACTGGGCATCTGTGATTGAGGCGTTGCTCCCACTGTGTCTCTTTTTGAGCTTCGGATTGTCCTCGATCGTGACAATGTCAATAATCAAGAGACACTTTTCAACTCGGTCGCGCATATACTGTGCCTCCGTTTCGTCATCATTGTCGTCGGTATTGAAATAGCATGCCTCCGATAGCTCCAACAGAGTTAATGGGCGCGAAGCTGTTGCCACAAGACGCAACATGTTTTTAATCTTCGCAGCATCGGGTGCGTCAGGTCGGAGAATCGAGTCGAAAGCCTTCGAGTAAATTGCTTCTAGCTGTCGGGGTAGGCGGTCAAGGAATTTCGGTACATCCACCGAGGGAATATTGACCAGCTCTCGGCAGGTCAAGCCAACCCATAGAAATGTTTCTTCTGCCTTTGCTCTTAGAGCGACATTCACTTTGTTTTTGAGTACTCTGGAGTAGCTTTTCCTATTGGCTAATTTCTCCAGCTCGTGCTCGATATATCGATTAACATCCCGCTTCAGCTGCGGAAACGAGGCTAGGTCTTGGTTTTCGAACTGGCCGAGATAGTCCCGAATGCGAACATAAGGCCGACTCAGGATCAGGAAGCTGATGTTGGAAGGCCTATCGGTACTCGCAAAGGTTTCCTCCATTTGACGAAGAAAATCGTCGCGAGATTCTGCGTCACACTCATCCAATGCGTCAATGATGCAATATAGATGATAGGAGGCGTTCTCGTTTGCCGTTTTCATCAGCAAAGTCCAAAGTTGGTCGAAGTTTCCAAACAAATTCCGTTCGATTTGGTGATAACGCTGTCTGGCGTATTCAGGGATCAATTCCGGATAGGAAGTGTAAAAGTGCCATAGTAGCCCGCGGAGAATGGACAGCGACGTCTTCCTATCTTCATAGTCGGTGTCGCAGAGAAAAAAGCTCAAAGCTTTCCTCGATTCCGTCAAGAAAGAAGTGGACAATGCCTCGATAATGTGGATTGCCATTTGTGACTTTCCTTGTCCGGGCTTTCCGTGAAGCCACAGTATCTGGGATGCGGCTCCGGCCGGAGAGGAATCGCATGGACTGCTTGTCCATTTCTTGAGCTCGTGTGTTGCTGAGATCCATTCACATGTGCCCCCGACTCTGCTTCCCTTTTTGCGTTTGAGAGCTTGCAGATCGGTGGATGGGTCTGTGATGTACAGATCTTTAAGGAGAGAGTAATCACCATCGCGCTTCTGATGTGATTCTACCTGGTTGTCAGTGGGCAAACGACTCACACAGGCGCATTTGGTCTTACCAGACGCATGGAAGTTGAGGATTGTACGGTTCCCGACCTGAATATCGCTTTGGCCATCGGCCGCCAGCGATCCCACGACGTTCAGCGTCATGTTCCTTGCAGAAATGATGGTGTGCTGTCTGTGGCTGAACAAGTGAAGATACACGTACCGGCTGATCAAAATCCAGGGGCACTGAGAAGGGTTCCTCTTTCTCCTCTCTCCTTTATCTTCCTCGGCTGGATCTCCCATCAAATAACCCTGCAGCTGGTAATTGGTTGCTCGTTGTCCCGCCTCGTCCCTTGCTGGCTGTGCTCAGACCCAGCCGCAGCAAGTCAGACTTTAGCGCCATTTTTCGCACAGGGTTGCAAGCGACCCTGGCCTTTCAGTATCACTGCATGGCTGATTGGGTTTTAAGCAACTCGGTCGGCCCTCAGGTAAATATGAGCAGTGCAAATGCACGCTTACACGCTCCATTGAATCATCCACAGCTAGGGGAACATGTTCTTGTCTAGAATGCGCAGATCCGGGGAGGCCAAAGATTCGATTAATTGAAGAAACCCTGGCCACCGTACTGGTTGCCGATCTGCACCGCTGAATTGCCTTTCGCCGAGATGGAGCCCGCGCTGTTTACCGTTTGATCTGCAACGCCCGACCCACGAGCCATAGCAGCCTCAGTCCATGCATGCCCAACTAGCACACTCGCCGTCCCCTCGCTCATGATATCCTTTGCATTGTTCCTGCTTGAAATGACCTCCAGTTTCTTTGAAACAGCAACAGATAAGTCATTGTCGACGCCTGTGGCAGCATCTTGCAATGCCAATAAGCTGGGTTCGTCATTGACCTCTTCAATCTCCAGCTCCATGAGCCGGCGACGCGCAGGCTCCACAGGAAATAACTTCTCGAGATCATCTACGAATCCCTCGATCTGGTCGAGTAGCCTGTTCAGTTCTTTGCCACCATACAAAGCCCAACTTGCCTTCTTCATAAGACCAGTTCGCTTCTGTCTCTGGCTCGCAATCAAGCCAAGTCGGTTATGCTGCCCGCGGGAAACCTCTTGCATGTCCCCGTCTACAAACGTCGCCAGATCCTCTTGCCGCGTTTTATTCTGGTATCGCTTCGATGTTATCTGCGCTGATTTAAAGAGCTGCTGCAGTTGTTCCAGGATCTCTCGGGCCTCCTGAGAATCTCTATCGTCTGGCTTGTCGACGGCAAAGCGCGTGTCATTATTGACCCCAACGGCCTCGCCCCATCTACTGAGACGGAGCCTGGCGACATCGAGTTTTAGGCGGCAACTTTCGTAGTCTCGACCGAAATTGCGGCTCAACTGTATGTATTCGAAGCAGTCGACGCAGTTATTGAAAAGGCCCGCGACGCTTAAAGTGCCGAAAAGAAGACCGACAGCTTCGGCCATGGCGGTGAAAAGTGAGTTGATGCTACCACAGAAGTTGCCTGGATGGGTGAAATTAGGTTTTGCTGCTAACAAGGAGGTAATTATAGGTTTAAGGAAGCATTCACGAAGGGGCAGTGCTCGGCTCAAGTCTGCCTCGCTGCACGCACCCTGCGCGATCTCGCCACAGAGCACGGCTTCAATCCCCGGCTGTGTGTTTACGACCAATGCGTTTCGGGAAAGCGCCGAATGCAACCTTCGCTTTGGGCACCAGACATAATCTGCAGCATGCGCCCCGTAAAAGTGAAGCGCACAGCTGAGTTGACGTGCAGCTATGACGCGCACGGCTCAGGACGAATTTCGGACACACACTACGGAGTACGGAGTAGAAAGGATAACGGGCCCGGCCTAGCTCCCTCTGAACGCGCGGCCCGGCAAGATCCCTGATGGTCAACACCAGCCCCCCACCCTCTAGCCGTGATTGATCTGATTGTTTCGTCTCCACATCAGACTTGGGGCAACGACATCTACGAGCATCTGTCATGGAATCGCACTCCTCTTTCCATCCGACGAAGCGCGTGTTGGTGCTGGCGGCTGCGTTGGTGGCCATCGCTTTTGTTCTCGTCCGCCGCTCCTTCCGTCGTCGTCAATTCGCGCGCCGCCATGGCTGCCAGCCGGTGGCGAGATCCTTCAACAGGGACCCGTTTCTGGGACTCGACACGATACCCTCGACCATCCGCGGCCATCGGCAGCACAAGATCCTGGAGCAAAACTGCCAGCGCTTTCGCGAGCTTGGGAGGACCTTTATGGTGAAGGAACTACATAGACGTGCCATTGTCACGGTGGAGCCAGAAAACATCAAAACAGTACTCTCACTCAATTTCAAGGATTACGGCACCGACTTTCGCCTTGGCGCGTTCAAGCCATTGTTGGGAGAAGGAATCTTTGATACCGACGGGGACCACTGGGCCTCATCGCGCGCCCTCATACGGCCCAACTTTACCCGTGACCAGGTAGCTGACCTGACCTCCTTCGAGGCCTTGATCCAGGATCTCTTCACGCTACTTCCTCGTGATGGAGAGACAGTCGTGGACTTGCAGGATCTCTTTTTCCGCTACACTATCGACTCTGCGACAGACTTCCTCTTCGGACAGTCAGTTGGTAGCCTGAAGATGACCCGCGATGAGGAGCTGAGCTTTGCCGAGGCATTCAATTATGCCCAGAAAGCCATCATCGTACGAGGAACACTAGGCCCGTTCAGCTTATTCTACCGCGATCAGAAGGCCGATCGATGCAATCGCATTTGCCGGGAGTTTGCCAGACAGTTCGTCGACAAGGCTGTCCTTGACGTCGAGCTCGAGAAGAGAAGCAGAAGGAACGAACAGCCTGAGACGAAGCGACACAAGTACATCTTCTCGCATGAATTGGCAGGGCGCACTTCCGACAAAGAACGCATTCTGGATGAGCTTATGAATGTTTTGCTAGCCGGACGCGATACCACCGCCAGTCTTCTCAGCAATCTGTTCTTCATGTTGGCCAAGCATCCAACAGTCTGGGACAAATTGCGTAGAGAGGTGGAATGTTTAGAGGGTCGAGCACCAACCTATGAGGAGCTGCGAAAGCTCAAATATGTCCAGTACTGCATGAATGAATGTGAGAAACCCCCTGTACCTATTTGCTCCATTCGTTGTTGACTTTTACTGACTTCATTAGCGCTACGTTTACACCCAGTTGTGCCACGGAATGAACGTATGGCAAAACGAGACACTATCCTGCCGGTTGGAGGGGGCAAGAACGGGCTCTCGCCTGTCTTCGTGCCAAAGGGTACTGCAGTCAGCTATAACCTATACGCGATGCATCGACGTACAGATTTCTACGGACCTGACGCCGAAGAGTTCCGTCCGGAGCGCTGGGAAAATGGACAGCTGCAACCCCGGTGGGAATTTCTTCCATTCAACGGCGGGCCGCGCATTTGTGTGGGCCAGCGATATGCGCTGACCGAAGCTGGCTACGTTGTCGTCCGAATGGCACAGGAATTTCGAGTCTTGAAGAGCCGAGACCCTGGGCCGTGGGAGGAATCGCTGGCCTTGACCTTGTGCTCTCGAAATGGGACCAAGGTTTCTCTTACTCCGGCTTGAACGACTGGGTAAGATTGCCGAAAGAGACGGCTTCCTGCAGAGTGGGGGAAATAAATGGCGACAGTCTTCTCACATAATAATTAGCGGAAATGTTGATCCGTGATTAAATTCTGCATCTGCCGCAGTGAAAATGCCTTGCTTCGGTGACAGACAAGCTTCAGCGCACACTCAAGCAAACCACCCAAGGTACCATTCATTGCCTACATGTGAAAGATAATTGATGCAGCCACCTTTGTCTAGTCTGTAAATGGAAAAGTAAAGAAAACTGGTGCATTCTTGGGCTGCTGGGCTGTTGGGCTGTTGGTTCGTTGGCACCTTGTCACAGTCATAACGCTTGATGAAACCATGACAGCTTGTTGCATTAATTCAGAGCCAATTCTCAATTAGTAGGTTGACGAGCTTACCCAAGAATTTCGATGTAGATCATCCACATGAATTCAGTGACGCCCGTTGCTGCATCCACTGTGCTGAAAGGATGCAGACGACTGGAACGTTCAACAAACACCCTTTGGTAGCTTGTCCACTTCCTCTATTCAGTGTCAAGTACCGCCCTTCGCCCACAGACACTACAGGATGTGAGGACTTGTATGAATCATTTTTTTTTTTGATTTTGTCGAGGCACGGCATTGAGCGAAGCCTGGTCATCAGTGCTCATTCTCCCCTCTTTGTTCTCGTCACAGAGTAAAGGGGACACAAGTTGAACAGACACTGGAGACGCTCTGCGCACCGTGATTCACTACAGCGCACATTTGCTGTTCACAAGCCCCAAACCATGGCTGTAGTCATAGTCTCAACGTAAGGCCATTTATTTGCGGTTTTGTCGTCGCCCTTAATCATGGCCTGCCCTAAAGCGCATGCCAAAGCCTCCAACAATGTCTCCTGGCTCAGGCTCACTTTTCCACCTCCCTCCGGCTCGAAAACGAAGCAACTCCAGATTCAAATCGTAGGTCACCGCATCCGGACTGGAAGCAGTTCTGACATCTATAGCGGAGAAATGTCGCGGTCGGGAGAAGTGAACGATGTCGGCTACAGTTTCCAATCCGACGCTGCCTACATGCGGCTCGAGCATCACACTCTGAAGCGTTTGACGCGGAAGAGCGTCATCAGGAAAGCACAGTTCTCTCTCCACAAGGATCATACTCCTACCATCGCATCGCCTTTGGGCCAGACGAGCTGGAGCCAAGATAGCGTTCCAGCACCAACTGGATCGGATAGCGACTACCACGAGGAGAGTTCAAGGCACACATCTTCCCCTCGAGGTGAAGATTATTCAGCTCCAAATTTCTCGCCCGGTATACCTAATCCTGGCACATTTTCCACACCAGGGGACACGGATAGTGTCGCGGACGTGGACTCAGCACCAAGGCGAAGCATCCGCGAGCTGTCCGAAGACACGGAGCCAGACGACGGCGCTCCCCACGAGGGCCCGAGAAGAACACAGCTGCCAATAGGATCTCAAAGGCCGCCAATTCTGCGACATGAAACTGCATTCCGTGAGGGTCACGCAGCAAATCGAAATGAGGGTTCATCGTCTGCTCCCCTGTTCTCGCAGCAAAGCATACTTCCTGATCTGCCGCCGCCGCCAATCGGACCTGACAGGTGGTGTACTGATCCACGAACGAGATTCCCGCACTTGTAAGGCTTTCCTTCGGAGAGCAAAGGAACGGGTACGTGAACAACTGCGATCCGAATCCCCGAACCACCGTTGCGGTACACCATCAGAGTTGCTGAGAATGCAGCTGAACACAGAAATCATCCCACCAGAAATCATCTGCCACATTAAGACCATCGGATGTACAGCCACGTGAAGTGGCGGAGCGTCGTGTCATTTTCTACACAGGACTGGTTTCCTTGGAGATTTACAGAAAACCAAAAGGGGCAGGGACCTCGAGATTGGGCAGTTTCTTACTTTCAGAGCATGAAGATGTAGCAATTTAGATCAAATGGTCAAGATTATTGAAGTCTTTTTCAATGACTTCGTTCTAACGGCTTGCGTCTTCCACCTTTAACGTGATACCTTACAACTGGCCATGTTTGGAGATGATGTACTGTACTCAATTTACTTACGACATGTTGCACAAGGACGGACGTCCGTATTGAACGCCACTAAGTCTGCACAGCCTCAATTTCCGCATGAATCTCCTTCAAACAGCTCGAGTCAGACAAATCGATCCTTCTGCTCGACGGTCTCGGCCTCAGTTGTGGCTTCATCTGAGCAGCACCTGCCCTGTCCTGCCGTGATCTGCATTTGGATTTCTGCACTTAGGAAGCCACTTCCTACTCATCGTAAATCACATAGTATAGTTCCCTCTCCACCCATATTTACGCCACAGTATTTGCTGGCAAGTGAACATCAGTCAGACGTAGAGTGTCTCAGCCGTTGGATTTGGAGGTCCCTCCTCAGAGGTTAACAACATTGGCTCGGCGGTAATATCGATACGTTAAACTCCGTATTATCGTTAGTTTCTTGGAATCGTAGCAGATCTTTACGGTGTGGGCTCTCCGTACGGTCCAGTGAACTACATGACGGCGTGGAATTTAGTTTGACGGCAAGCTACCTCAACACCAGGAATCTGGCCTGAATCAAATTCACCAAGGTTCATAGTTTTGAACTATCTCCTTTAGTTGCCCTCACTTGTGACACGTGGCTTGCATGAATCGAAGAAAAATCCAGACCGTTAAGCCATCAATCGAGATGTTCACGGCCCGCGGCCTTCGATGCCAAGACTATGATCTTCAGTCTAGAACAGCCTCCGTGTACGTATCAACGTACACCGAACAGAACCCTCGGATTTCCTCTAGGAGCCGAGGCCTATAGCCGAGCCGAAGGAATCCTGTCGTGGAATCTGGGGTCCTCCATAATCAACCTAACCCAAAGACGCAAGCCCGCACATAGCGCACCCGGGTCTGCCCGGCGGGTCCCCCACGCTTCGACGCATAGCCCGCCCTGGCTGTGGAAGGCGGCGTGCGTGGTGGAACCTTCTTTGGCCCTTAACCTATTGGGGTTGCCCTAAAGGGGGAAGAGAGGCAATCTGACGGCCTGTGTTTGGTTGAATTAAGCTTGCATGGCGTTCTGCTGCTACTGGCCCTTGCCTTGTCTTTGCAGTAGACTGGACATGGGTTGCGACAGAGCCTCTCAGGTTTCTTGCCGGGACTCGTGTCATCATGGGGGGCTTTTTGTAGCCAAAGATCGAATACACATGGTAATCGAAGAATACGTTATTGGCCAGAAAAAATACATTCCCGGCTCTCACGATGATTGTCTTCAAGGAAGCTTTCACTCAGGTTGATACTGTCATATGTGATTAGAAGTCATTGTATCCATACGAGCCATTGGGAGCACGCAAATTTCTCCTTTCACGATTGTGCAATTCTTAGGAAACGTTCAAGGTCTGCGTTATCATCTTCGTTATCAAGGTATGACCATGCTCATTAGAGCGCCATCCGTCTTGAGCATCAAATCATGCTTTAATCTCCTCCACGTGCTGCTGGTGCCCACGCTCCTCCTCCGCAATGCGCTTCTTCTCGTCGAAGGCCAAGTCCTTCTGTTCAGCATCCCGGTTTCCGTAAAGACCGATCTTGTACCAAGGTAGGTCGAAAAGACGGTCCATGCTCTCCAGAGACCTGCCGCCGGTTTCGGGCACGAAGAACCACACCCAAATACCGCCGATAATCGTTACGGCCGCGAAGCACCAGAAGGTGCCCTTGGGCGAGATGCCGCCTTCCGAGACGGGGAGCAGCATGTTGGGCACGGCGCGCGAGTTGCCGTACTGGTTGGCAAAGTGCAGCGTCATCGCCCACGAGGTAGCCAGCGCGCGGATGCGCAGCGGGAACAGCTCGGCAGTAAGCAGGTATTGCATGGAGTTCCAGCCCAGGGCCCAGCCGAAACCGGACAGGTAGATCATGGCAATGGCACCTCGGCTGGCGCCCTGGTCACTGGTTGGAAGTACGAACTTGGGAACAACACCCAGCTCGGGGACAGCCGTGAGGAAGGAAGCGACGTAGATCATGGCGATGGCTTGCAGGGTAATGCCGAGCAGCAGAGCGCGCTTTCTACCGATGACATCGACGAGGAAGAGGGCACAGCCGAGGGCGGCAACCAGCTTCACGATGCCGAAGACGGCGGTGACAAGCAGGCCCTCTTCGCTTCCCGTGATGCCAAGGATCTTGAACAGGTCAGGGGCGTAGAGGGTGATGGAGCCGGCGCCGGACCACTGCGAGAGGAGCTGAACCATGCTGGCCAGGTACACACGGTACAGGTTGCTCTTGTCGAGGAACATCTCCTTGATCTTGCCGAGCCAGCCAACACCTCTGGTGGCCTCCAGCTCGTGATCAAGGGCGGCCTGGATGTTGGAAATCTCGTTGACGACGTAGTCACTGTCGACAGGTTGGTGACGCAGGTGACCCATAACCTCGGCAGCCTTATCAGGCCTTCCTTGCTTGACGAGGAAGCGCGGGGATTCGAGTTGTAGGAAAGTGAGGATAAAGATGATACCGGCCATCATAATATGCAGACTCGTAGGTATCAGCCAGACGGCGTGGGTATTCGGGTTGACGTTGACGGCGCAGCCGTAGTTGGTGAAGTAGGCTAGGACGATGCCAAGGTAGACGGCGCCCGTAAAGAAGCAGGTGCAGAGACCACGGATGGACGCGGGAGCCACTTCGGCAATGTATACGGGGCTGCGAATAGTGTTAGAGAGCGTAGGCAGTGTGAGCATTTGTACGTTGACCTACCCCACGACGGGCGTCTGTCCAACACCGAGGCCGGCAATGAATCGGCCGGCATAGACGGCGCCAAGGTTGCCATAGGAGCCACCAATCATAAAGATGGAAATGCCTAGCACCCAGAGGCAGCAGAGAACCTGAGTTGCTCTAATGCGACCGATGCGGTCGCAAATCAAGAAAGCACTGCGGAGAGCAGCCGTCAGCAACTGCGGCGCGAGCATCAGCGAAGTGTGGCAGAACTCACATCAAGGCACCGCCAACGGAGCCGATCTGGACCATGGCGGATACATTGGCCTTGATATTGGCTTGATCCACGGCATTGTATGAGCTGTAATGGATGGAGGTCTTGAAGTCGGGTGAGTTGAAGGCGCCCGATATGAGACCCTCGTCGATGCCGCGCGCGGCGCCGAGAAGGCCAAAAGACAGGACGGCGAACCACAGGCGCCAGTTTAAGACGCCCTTGGGCTCGCCCAGGTCCTTCAGCCGGAAGATGTTGACCGGCTTCTTGACACCGCCCGCCATTGTAGGGAAAGGGTCTGCGTCTGTGTCTGGGTGTTGATTGCGTGCCTCTTGGCTTTCAAGAGGTCTCGCCTGTCTGCTGGCTCCCGAGATGGCAAGGCGAGGGAGAGGAGGGATGTGCAACAACACGGGCTCTTGTGCGACGGCGAATCCTGCAGCTTTATAAGAGCTGCTTGCGTCCGTTGGCCTACACCGGGGGCAGATCCCGACTGCAAGCCACGGTGCGACAGCGGCCAGCCCGCGACTACAGACGAGCTACGGCAGTGAGGGTGGGGCCAGCTATGTGCGACGACCGGGGCTGAGGCTGGGATGTGCGAGTAAGAGAGATGGATGGCTTGCCGTCTAGGATGCCACTGACGATAATCGATGGCTGGCTCTAAAAAAGGCCAGGTTCTCCGGATGGTGTGAAAAGCTGCATTGTAACCCGTACCTAGGTAGGTTAAAGTTTTAGCCTGGAGCAAGGAAGCTACGTACCGTACCTTGAATATACGGCCTGCTGGAACTGACTATAGGGCCTTGAATTACACGCTGCATCAGAAAGTCCTGCGAGAAGCACAGCGTGGACAGACGCGAGCTTGCCGCCTTCGCTCGACGACAAGTTGCCTGCCCGGGCTCACAACCTTGAAACATGGCGAACAATAGTTCGTACGCCGAGGAGCGGGCAGTATGCTTCGAACACGGCTCGCCAGCACTGAGGGTTCCATGTCCGCCCCCCTCGATGTCCCGAAGGCGTCTTGCACCAATCCGATGGCAGGGCCCCGGGCATGTCCCGAGCCGGCCTTCATCCTGCACCCCACGGGGCTACTAAACGCATCCAGGTCATTGGCTGACCCCGAGGGGAAGGCCGTGGGGAAGATGGTGCGTGCTGGCCTTGGGGGCGGCCTCTCCGCAAGTGGCGTTTTTGCGTGGGATCAAAGGGGGCCCGCACGAGTCGGAGGCGCATCCCGTCGTGGACCAGCCGCGGACACATGGCCGCGCACCAATTGCCGCTACCTTATGCGCAACCCACTCGAGCAATGTCGACACATTCCGTGGGTGACACGAGCTGCCATCCGCCAGAAAGGCCCCAAATGCGACGGCAGGGAACCCGAGTATCGCCGGTAGCTAAGCGCCAACTCATCCGCCATATCGCCTCCCCAGGTCGCTTCCTCTCTCATCGTCCGCCACAAAGTTAATATGCTTGACGTTTCAACTACTCGTTCTCCACAGGTCCCTCCGGAAGTCGGCGTGATAAAAGGGCCATCGCGCCACCGGCGATCCTGGGCGCCTGAAAGGAAGTCCTCGGCCAACCTCCGACAATGCGTCCGGTCTCGTCCGCTCCGACGACTCGCGCCCCGCTGAGATGGTGAGCCATGGAAGCGGCCTGTGGGCTCAAGTCGGCGCGCTGTCATGGGTAAGGTCTCTTGGCAGCTGAAGCGCATTTGCTGAGACGCGCTTTTGTGGCTCGTCCGGAGTAGTTTAGTGAGAATACAACCAGAGCACGCGAATCTCGGGCTCCTCTTGGGATCCTTGTTGGTCCTACAAGCTTGGTCCACGAATCAAATCACGTCAAAAGCAAGAGAGCTGTCAAAGGGTTCAAGACTCCTCGTGGCTGGCAACCATCAACCAACCCCGCAGGCAACCTGACCACTCCCGTACGATGTCATGTGTCGCGTTGGCTCTGCATGCACGTCATGGCCACGGTCTGTCCGGTCGTCACTTCGGCGCATTGCTGAGTGTAGGCAACGAGGCGAGCGGACGGGAAGGTATCTGGCTTCGTCAAGCGTTTATTCAACCCACGACAAAGAGCCTGGTCCTACTCGTACGAGTACGGGGAAAGCAACGCAACTTTACGAGTTGATGTTGGATTGCCCCGCCATGTAGAATTGCCAGCCGGCTGTTGACCCACACGGAGGACGGACTTGCTCCATTTGTTGGAGTCTCCGTGGGGTGGTTGGCCACACCCGTGCGCTCCCGTTGGTTTGGGATGGCGTGCACATAAACTGTTGCCTGCAATCAACCGAGACGATAATTCCAAGGCAGGATAACCGAATTCTGCCGTTGCTTCCAAACCTTAGGCTGGGCGGGCGATCCACTCATCCTCCCGCGGGAAGCTTCCCAAAACTTCCCCGGCCGACGCCTAACAGATCAATGTGCGGCGCTGGTGATAAACAGATGCAAGGCCATTGGCCCTTGAAAGCGCGCGTTTGAATAGAGTCCTCACCCAAGGAGAACAGTGTTCTGAGCCGTCCTGGGCGTGTCGATCCCCACATGGACGCCTGCTGAAGCATCTGTCATGCCCAGTACCGGCCCCATACCTCATACTCTTCCCGACTTCCGCGGAACGCAAAGGGAATCTCCGTAACGTCCTGGAAGCCCTCCTGAATCTTGGGCTCCTTGTATCGCGACGCAAACCCCGTGAAGGCGGGCCTTGGTAAGCCTTTCCTCGCCTCCGGATTTAACAGCTCGTTATGTGCCCGAACAGCGTCGTTGTGCTCGCAAAGGTGCAGTGGCGTTCGGAACCACACGCAACGGATTGGAACCCGGGCCGTTTTGGCTAAGTCCACCCAAACCGCCCGAGTCTCGGGATCCGCGTTTGTGTTGTCTGTGTCAATGCTATTAGTTTCGGTCCTCGAGTAAGCAGCGGGCGAGGGGACCAACCGATGGCTATCGAGTTGCCTTGTGCCAGCAGCTCCTTGGCAGCTTGTAAACACTTGTCGCGGGTCTTAAGGGTGTCCTGGTTTATCCTCTCATACCCAAGCGGTTTCAGATGCTTCCAATAGAACGTGCTCTTGCCCGCTCCAGGAGGCCCGCAGAAAAGGACGACATCCTTCTCGTTCTTCTTGTCAAACAGCTGTTGCGCCGCGGCCGTCAACGCTTCGTTGCTGAAGGGATAATTGGCCAGGTCAAATTCGCGCAAGAATTTCCTCGGCTCGTGCCCAAGAAAAAACTCCTCTGGCGTCTTGTACGCAATTCCGACATTGTGAGCAAAATTCCTGTCCGAACAGCTGAAGTCCTTGCCGGCGACAGCGTCACTGCTGCCGCCGCTGTTGACGCCGGCAACCCGACCCCCCGCATCCCCGACGAAGAAGCTGTTGTCCAAGTCCAGCTCCTTTGCTTCGATATCATAATCTTCGCACAATTCGGCCCACATGCCCGTTCTTGGCTTCCTGTAGATGTCCCTCTCAGTGGCAGCGTACACACTCGTTGGCAAGTCTAGACTGCTGAGGATGGCGCTGCATTTTTGCTTGAAGTCGGAAACTCTTTTTTGAGCCGATGCCTTGGGGCCTTTGTAACCAGGCTCGAAGTGCACCGTGAGGCCAGCTTGGTTGGAGAGAATAACGACCTGATAGTCTTGCTCTTGGTAAAGCTTTCGTAGCCTTCCAGGTACGCTGCTGTCCCACCACCGCCAGTCCGCCGCACCAACTGCGTGCTTCTTGCCCGACGACGTGGTGATGAGTGTCGAGTCAAGGTCGAATGCGGCTATCTTTCGGCGACGTGGAGCGTTGTGATTGTGCTTCTCGGGAACGTAGCGACCTACGAGCAGGGTCGCAGGTGCGTCTTCGTTCGGGCCGCGTTGGGACCATGACGTCCGATCCTTGGGCTTCTGCGATGTCGGCGTGAAGAAATTGGCGACGGCGCTCTCTGCGAGTCTCAGTCAGCATGTCCTCGGCTGTCTTCAAGTGCCCGCGATCCCACTTGTGACGTTGCTTTGCAGCGTTCGCTTGAGGGGAGGAGGCGAGATGGGCATATCTGCAGCCTGTCGTTTGCTAGGCGGGCTCTTGGGGGCCATCATGCGATTCTGCTCGAGAAGCAGAGTACCAGCCGCACGCCCCCTGTTTCGTGTTGCTGCGGATGGTTAAAAAAGGGCCAACGTCGACTGAGGAAACGCGAGTCACAAGTGGCGCGGGGCGGCAGGAAACGCGAGGTCACGTGACAAGCCTCACCTCTTTGATTGCTCTCGATGTTGAAGTTCGACGCGCAGACATCTCAAGCTAAAAGGCATGACTTTGGCGCTGAACCAATTTCGTGCGGCGAATGAAACAGCCTACTACCCTGCTGAATAATTCTGAGTACGCAGGTCACTCTTTGAATCTGCCAGCCGCCGCCAAGGTGGTCGAGAATTCAGCAATATCTGGCCATTGGGCACCGAACATCTCTCGCCCGGCACTGCTTGCGCCAGCCCAATTGCCCGTTCCCATTTCACATTGTCGCCTTGCTGTCGCTCACGATCACCATGTATGAGCTATTTCTGACGGCCTTGGTCGAGGACAGCGACTTCAATGCCGCTTGCGCCGTGCTAGGCGGCTTCTGCGCAATGCCGCCCTGGGAAACTGTCACCCGCGTGCTCTACTTCCAGGGCCCTCCCAGGCCGTCGGGGATATCCAATCAAGCCTCTATCGAGAAGCCTATACGCAAAGACGCAGCCTTTCTGTGGAAAGACCTCCACCAGAACCTCAGCCGACAGTCCTTTGTCCTCCAGGCCCGGTATGAGGTCGTCAGGGAGCGGGATATGGGACCCTCCGCCGCACCAGTCGACCTCGACAGTGCGCAGGGCATTTTGCGGTGGACAGACTTTCCAGACCCGCCTCACGGAAGGCCAATTCTCACTCAGCGCAAAATTGTCGAGCTGTGGGACCAGAAGAAGCTGCCGTCTGTGCTAAAGGACAACCGCTACCAGTAAGTTATCGCTCTGTTCTCGCCAACCGGTTGCTCATACCACGCCTTCAGGTTCAAGACAGAAACAATTGAGGAGGTGTACAGGTTCTTTCGCGACGAGGTGGAATTTTGCCTGACGAAACAGTACTTTCTCAAGGCCATACACGACTACGTCCCACTCGAGTCTCGACAGCATCCGCCGTCGGAGCCTCTGTCGACACTACCGGCCTGGGAGTCGTTGACGCCGGTGGACATGCAGAATCGGTGGATCCTGCAGGTCAAGGCTCATGTGCTACAGGACAACAAACCAGACGACATCCGAAAGGCTCAAGACCAACTGACGTCGATCCGCGCCGAGCTCGAGGGCTCTTTTGACTTCAAGACGATTGACCGCAAGGTGCACGACACTCGGGTGGCGATGCAGCAGCAAGGCATCCAGGCATTGCCGCAAAAGGTCATGCTTGGGAAGAACTGAGCTTTGGCCGTCCCATTCTCTGATGACGGCAGATATAGAGGGCGTGGCTTTCACAAATGATACCCAAAAAGCGTTACAGCCCCAGTTTGAGTCCAGTCATTTCTGCAACGTGATGTATCGGTGTCAGTGCTCATCTCCGACTCTAGTCCGACGCGATCAAAATTTGTAATACCGTATCCTCAGGACTCTGTATCTGGGCTTCACTTGTGGCTCAGCATTGATCCTCATGAATTTCACGGGCTAGGAGGGCCGCATATATGGAGAAGTCCGTTTCAATTTCGGAGATTAGTCTTCACTTTGTATGCGATTGGTTCTCAGCGCGAATGTTTGGCTCTGCTCTGACCAAGAAACAGCATCATTCAGGCGCGTGAATCCTGCTTATGCGCTATCACGGGAGTCCAACATTGCCAGACAGATGCTCGATGTATCTGTATCACACTGACCTTGACAAATGGATGCAGCCCAGCCATGCAAAGCATACCGTATTTAGGAGGTCGTCATATTACGGGAATACAGAACGCGCTATTTATGAAGGCCATGTCTCTTGATGAGGTATCCCTGAATACAAACACACTCGTACATATGTGACTTCGAAAGAAAGTGCCATCATAAATGGCAACAAGGCCGCCTTCGTTGTACCGTCCATCATGTCAGTTGCTGTGAAGCAGCGGCAGGCGTTTACAGGATGCCGCCAACGAGGCCAGTGACGAGGCCAACAATGTTGTTAATACCGAGGGTCTCCTCGAGGTTGCCGACGAGGCCACCAGTAGCAGCGTTGAGGAAGGAGTTGACGGCCTCGAGGGGAGTGCCCTGCTTGATCATGGCCAGGGCCTCGCCGACGGCCTGGAGGGCCTCGTGGGTGAGGTTGCCGCCCTGGACCAGGCTCAGGAGCTTGTCGGCGAGAGGGAGGCCGCCGAGGGCGCTCTCAACCTGCAGTGCGTGTTAGAACTATCGAATAATGTAAAAGGATGAATGTGTGCAAGTGCGGCATACCGAACCCAGAGCGGGGCCAAGGAGACCCTCGAGCTCGTGCTCAACCTGAGCGACGGGCAGGCCGTTCTCAAGTCCACCAACGACGGTTCCGACCTGGTTGACCAGGGATCGCTTAGCGACACCTTTTCATTTGTCAGTCTTAAGTCCACCATAGATTAACCCCTTCGCGGAGTTGGTTTGGCAGTAGCGTCAGTAGCGTCACGAACCAGTAGGGGCGCTGAGAGCGCTGCCGGCGAGGGCGGCAAAGGCAACGGTGAACAGGGAGAAGCGCATGTTGACTGATTTGGGTGGTACTGGTAGGTTTTGGTGTTTAAGAGGAATTAAGCGGTAGCGAAGGCTGTTAACTTGAGCAAGTAGTCTTAAGGAGCGACTGTGGTAAGGAACGACAGATGATCGAGTGATGGAGGAAGAAAGACTCTCGGACTATCTAGGAAGAGGGCGTATCGGCTTTATAAACATCTGCAATCCAGGGCTGCTCAAAGTCTGTGGGTAAGTCCATCTCCTCCCAACAGCATGATGCGAAGGGGAGTGAGTGAAACGTCATGCGTGCCCCATGATCGACGCCCATTCATTTGCCGGCTCCTCTCTGAGGTTGGAGTTGCCAATAGTTGCCAATCCTTATGTCCTGGAGGCCACCGACGAGCTCAACGAACGTGCCCCTTCAGCTGGTCCCGCAGAAGCCTAGACGCCTATCCAGGAGACATGAAGGCTTCGTTGGGCCGCGAGGTCCGGCGCCAGTGGCGCTACGCCGGCGGGCACGGCCGCCGTGTTCCCGGCAAGCGTATGGCGTTCGCCTTTCGTCTATGGTAAGGGGCTACAGATCGTGAAGAAATGGAATAATAAATGGCATCATCGCCCCGCCAATTCGTTGAGGACGTCGTTGGAGCAAGCAAATGCCGCCTGGACCCGGAGATGGGCTACCCCGGACCCGGCCTAGCAACGCTGGTGCTTAGGCCGGATCCAGCAGAGATCGGCCCCGCCCCGCGCCCCGAGATGAGGATTGCCCGCCGCATACCCGGCGACGTCAGGAAATGCGCTCGCGCGCCAACGCAACGATTGCAAAACTGAAATGAAGGCAAAGGATGACTGTGGCCAACGTACACCGGGCATGAGCAAACGTTATCTCTCATCGTGCAGCCAAAAAAAAAATGCAAGACACCTGCGAGTGTCGGCATTCAATACTGAAGGCCGCTCAGCCTCCGCAGTGTGCCCCTGTTTCGACACGATTGCCACTTGCAGATCCTCTCCACAGGTTCACTGTTCCTGCAGTAGACTTCAGACGCCAACGTGGAGAAGAATGAGGTGCCTGTAGTCGTGGGGGGTCGCTCTCCGGTAGTTGCTGGTCCGTGCCTGCTTGCCCCTTAATAACGAAATTGCCTGCTGTACATACGTCATCTGAAGCGTTGATACGGGTGGCAGAGTCAAAGCCCTAGACGGTGAGCTAGTCATAAGGCTGTCCATATTGCGGATGTTGCGATAAGATCGACGGGGATGCCAGCCTGGGGCCCACACGACTATGGGTTGGCGCGTGTGGGAGTGAGACAGGACCAGCGACTCTTCTTGCCCTTTTAAGCCATTTGCGGATACTGAAAAGGTCTAGATATGTTTTTCGAGTGCAAACGCTGTGAGCGATATGCTTATCAGACTGAGTCGCGCGAACATCGTGCGTTATTTAGACCTGGCTCCTCCCCCCCTGGTCTCCTTTTTTGCATCAGGCTACTGTTGACCAGCGTCAACAGGAGGCAATCTGTCGACATTTCAATCCGAAAGAAAGCCCGATCGACTTGGCGTGCGTTTCAAGACAGTATGGGACAACTTCGCAGCTGCATGACAGCGTCTTCCTCAATTGCAGCTTAGGCCAGGGGCACACAGGGCATCGTATCTGGCGCGCCAAGCTGGAATCTCCTCTGCCATGGCCGCATGGTAACAAGTCTGATGCCACACTTGCCGTTTCGGCACCATCTGGTCCTCGGGCGCCAATGAAAACAGTCGCATCCGCTTTGCACTCAGCGACCTTGCTCCGCGTTCCATGTCGGATCATCGCAGCATGGCATCGATCCCGGGCAGCTGCTTGCATGAGGGTGCACGGCGAAAGACGGCATTCCAGCATCATGCAACGATCCGCTGCGCAGCCCCGACATCGAGCTCGCGTCTTTGCGCGTTTCCAACAAACGAGACGAATCAACCTGTTTCGCTACCGAAACGGTGGCGGGGGGCCATCCGATATTGACGGCCACGCGACGAGTGGATCCAGGTTGCGGACCGTCCCGCGAGACACATGGCCGGCAAGCCAATCGCCGACGCGGGCGCTCCTACAGCCCGCCCGTGTCATTCCGACCAGCAGCAGCCTCGCTTGAAAGCTGCATGGTGCCGGGCGCAGTTTGGTTGGATCGGAGAGAACGAGCTGAAAGGCCCGAGTTTATTCGTAGAAAACGCTGCGGGCCAGCCCAGACCGGCCGCCGTTTGGGCGCCGTCGCTGCGTGCCGCGATCCACGGGCTCCCGTCACGGCCGCATGCAATCGTAAGCCGCCTCACCCGAGCAAGATTCATTGCGCTGTCTTTCCCGCGGGTGCTCGCAGGTCCCTTCGCTTGGCAGCCGCCAACGAAGGACCCTCACCTTGCTCGTGGCCGCTGCAGAAGCACCCATCCACAGCCACAGACGTCGTCCTCAAAGTCATGCACGGTGTGCTTGCACGCGAACGCGAGAGCCGCTGTTGTCTCTTCTCTCCTGCAACCAGCCACAAGCACTTGCAGGTACTCCGTAAATCAAAAGCGTTTTCGTAGTCCTGTGTATCTTTCGTGCACGCCGCCCCTACGTGTAGGTACCAAACTTCTTCCGCGCGGGGAAGCCAACATCGAAACGACGCGGTGCCACCAGCCCATCATCGCCCTGAGTAACGTCGCCAATTTGGACTACGTTTGGACTTCACGCCGTCGGAAACACAGAATATTGATTCACGTATAGCCGCGGGACGTTTTCGATCACTACGCCTTTTTGCGAGGCTGGTGCGTCATGAATGATTTTCTATTAAGGTCTCGCCTGTGAGACCGTCGGAAATCATCTTCATCTACTCCGTACTGCCTCCTCGACACCTTGGCTCGTCACCAGGGCCGGAGAGCTGTGCCGGGTTGCACAGCTAGAGATTCGTCCCCTCTGCCGCCGCCGTCTCGTCCGCACAAGTCGCAACTGGCGATTTCCAGAAACCATTGGTATCCAGCGCTTCGTCCGCATGCGACCCTCGTGCCTTTCCTGTTCCCATCCCCGCCCTCCGATTTTGTTTCAAAAACAATCGTCCGTAGCTCTCACCCTCAAAATCGTGTAACCAATTATCCGCATTTAGACGCACTAGCCCGCGTCTCGCCCAAGATCCAGGCTGAACGCAGTCCCAGTGTATAAGCTTTTGTTCCCCTGCGTTTTCCTGGTGATCCGTCTGTGTTTTCAACGCCGTCGTGGTCATGTACAAAGTCTAGGTCGTGAATAAGGAAAGTGTTGTTTCGTAATACGCTTGAGCGTCGATATGCCGTCGGGGCTGTGATCCAAGATCCAAATAGTAAGGAGTGACAATGGTGGGTATCTTTCGCATTAACAAAAAAAAGTTGTCGAGTCTTCCGAAGACCGACAGTAGGTCTATGTCGTCAAAGTCGTGAGGCGAAAAAAAAATCATTAGTGCCAGGTTTTTGCGTGCTTGAAATTCGGTCGCTGCTTGATGAGCAACCCTTCACTTGCGAAAGCCAACTTTATCGGCTAGGTTCCTCCAGAATCGCCCCTTTGGGTCCTCGCTTCTTGTGCGAATCATGACCGCATCCCGTTGCATGGGGCCGACAATGTCCTCGTCGCCTCGATGTGGGAACTTCCCGTCCGCGTCAAGTGCCTCAAGCATCTGGGGCACAGCGCTGGGAAGGCAGTCGTCGACTCGTCGCCACTCCAAGTCGGCGAGGACGTCGTCGCAGGTGGGCTGGCGTCCGATGGCTCCAATAGAACTGCTGGAATGACCACGGATCCGGCCACGACTGTGACTGCGCGAATGACTAGCCGAAGCCGGGGCAGAGTGGCTGTTCTGTCTCACGATTTCGTCGTATATGCCTGTCCACTTCCGTTCCGTTTCGGCCCACTTCGCCTCCGTCAGTGCGTATATCTTGCTGGTCTGACCGTAATGCTCCCCGGTACGAACAAGGTGCTTGGTATAGTTGACGCGCGCGGCATCCCAGTCGTCCCGAAACTTGCTGACCGTCGCAGCGTTGATGACGTCCACTTCATAGGGCAACGGCGTGATGGTGAAGTTTGCATGTCCAAGGCGGTCAGACCACTCGTCGTGCTCCTGCAGAATCGCAGGCAGCGGTAGTGGCAAGTCCGAAGACGCGGGCGAGTGCCGCAGAGACGTCATTGATGGCTTCGCACTGAGTGAGGGGCGAGAAAAATGAGCCGGCACCGCCGGAGGAGGAGATGGGACAGCGGTGGTGGCCGACAATGGTGCCACACTCGGCGACTGGAGAGGCGACTCCAAGGGAAGTCTGTCGAGAGGGTCGGTAAGGAGAGGAGGGAGGAGAGGCGTCGTGGCCATGGCGCGATCCCGCTCCAAGTTGGACTGCTCCTCGGGCGACAGCTCGATAACAGACGATCGGCTGAGGTTCTCGGTGCTGTCCCTGTCGTAGTAGGACGCCGTGGAGCTCGACGTCACAGGCTCCTGCGAGTGCTGGTTGCTGGGGGACGACAAGGACGAGGAGCGACTCGACGGACCATTTGACAACACATCCTCGAGGCTGAGGGCGGCAGTCGGCGAGACCCTCACGTCGACGCGCTTACTGGACGTCCAGCGTTTGATGGTGGGCAGCCGCGAGCCGAGCCGCGACGTCAGTCCCGCGAATGGCGAGTCACCGCCGAATCTTTTCTTGCTGGGGTACCGAGGGTCGGCGGTGAAGTCGCCATCGCTGAGGAAGCCCATGTCGTAATCGACGTCAAAGTCGCCGACCATGTCGCCGGGGAAGAGGCCCTCGGCACTGTTGCGATGTTGGCAGGGCTCATCGCCTGAAAATACCACGTTAGCGCCGTTGGGGGAGAAGGGCCCGATGTCGCCTGGCAACTTACAGAGACAGCTGTAAAGACCAAAGTGGTCCGATTGATTAGTGCTTTCCTCGTAGCGCTCCATGGGGTCCTCCTCAACGTCGGGCAACGAGCTTTTCTCTAGTTTCGGGGCGCCATATTGCGCTGGCGAGGTAGGGATTTCCTGGGGGACTGGCGGCAGTTCCAGCGACGACGTGGAACTCGACAGGCGCTGGTGGCCCCTCGAGGAGAAGGTCGGTGTGACGGGAGAGGCAACGTCGGACGAAGAGGAGTTAGCGGTATAGTAGACGTGCGGAGGGTCGAAGGCGTCGGGGCTCGCGACGGGCAACTTGCGCCGCTCCGACACGAGCTGGGGGAGAAGCAGCGGCTTCAGTTTCGGCGACATGCCGCACAGCGTGTGTGCTGCGACCGCTGGAGCGTGGCCGGCAGAGGGCGTGGTGACGCTGGCGCTGGCAGAGGTTGCGGTGGTGATGTGTTGTTGCAAAGTCAAAGAGAAGCGACGAGGGTGGCTGGCGTGCGGACGACTTGGCTCGGAGCGGCGGTGGGGTGCCTCTCCAGTCGTGGGTGGCCGCTGGGTGCCAGGCCGTGGCGGGGGCCCCGGCGGTTCGCGCTGCTCCACTGCGTCTTCAGTGTTGTTGTTCTGGGCTGTTCCCCACCCCGGTCGGTCACTCCACTGCTGCTGTTGGTGGTGCGGTGCCTCGCTGCTGGCGCCGCGGTACGTACCCGCTGGCTGAGGTGGTGGGCACGCGCAGACAAAGGCCCGACGTCAGTGCAAGGGGGCGGTAGGCGCGGCTTAGCTCCGGTGGCCTCGACTAAGACAACGCGCCCTAGAAAATCTTGTGTGGCCTGTCTCGCCCGTCTCGGGTGACTGAAGATTGCCTGGCTTGGTTTGCTGCGAACGACCTACGGCGACGGCGGCGGCATGGCGGGGGGGGCCGGACTGGCGGACGGGAACGCCCAGCGGTTGCAGGGCACCGTCTTATAGCCCTTCGATCCCGACGCTTGGTCGAGACGGCGGGCTGGGGCATCCTGGCGTCTGGCCCATGGACGTGCGGGCGGGCGCGCCCATAGGCCAGCGTCGCGTGCGTGGGTGCTGCCTACAACTACGAGTACGGCCATGTCGCATGCGATAGCCAGGTAGTCCTGAGAGGGTCCACGTGTGGTTGCAGCGAAGCGCGACGTGCAGCGGGAGCTCGAGGTCGGGCGCGAACAAGCCCAGCGTCGGTTGACAACTGACAGCCAGGCCGCACAGCGTGCCTGACGAACCTCCTGGCGCCGCTGCAGCCACTCAAGACGCGCTCTTGGCGAGTCGACACGCCGCTGCGTCTGCGTCAGGTAGCTCCATCGCTGCCGTCACAGGTTACGGTGGCTCGACGATGCACTACACGTGAGCGAGCGCCTGGTTGTCTGGCATGGGGCCGAGGCTTGACTGACGTGGTGCCCTGTACTCGCTGCTGGAGTAAGATGATGACTACCCTACTCGCCCACCGGGACGTGGCCGGTTCCGTGGTGGACCTGGATGCATGCCGACTGGTGGTGTTTGTATCTCCTCAACCCCGTTTGCGCTGCCCCCATGCCCCCCGTAGCATCGCCCAGGGGCGCGTGTCAATTGGCGTCTTGGTGGAGCGTCGTGATGGTGGACCTCGACTCATCGGAAGCAGCAGCGTGCAGCGGGCGAGCCGTCGACGTTGCGTGCTCGGTGGGTAGCTTGCCCTCCGTCATGGAGTACGGATTACGATAGCACGAGCGGCAAGTTGACGGGAAGAAGCTTGTGATTTTCAGCATCGAGCGACGACGCCGGGCGGCTCTCCCGGGAGCTCGTGCCAACAACAGCCAACAGCTAGCCGCGCCCAACGGACGGCGAGCCGAGGCCCAATTGGATTATGCAAAGGAATGCGGGTACCAAGATGAACGGCTGGGCAGCAGAGAGCTCAGGCGAGCAGATGAGCAGGGTATTTCGTCGTCCACATCGGTCAACGCGGAAGCTGGGGAGCGCAGCGGCAGCCAACAAGACAAGCTTTGCCCTGCCACGGAATTATCCACCTCCATGGACCGTGGACCATGGGGTCTGGTGGGCTCACCTTCCTCCGCGACTCCTTCCGTCCATCCTGACCATCCTCTTCCTGCTCGACGGTGCGGGTTGCTTATCGCGTGCCTGCTCTCGACTTATCTCTAATGCCTTCCCTCTTGGATTCAATACAGAGCGACAAGCGATACAAGACAGACGGCAAAAAGCACCATCTTGGCCTCCTGCTCTTTGCGGATTGAGATACGGCTTGGATCGAGGGCGAGCACCCACTCTGGAAGCGGGTTCTGTCTTTGATAGGTCTGCGAGTACGGAGTTGGGATCCCGATCGATGCGCGAAGATAGCCATGGAATGGTCTCAGAGACTATGACAAAACAGGGAAAACTGCCCCCACAGGCCACGCTCTGCACCCGTCTGGGTGGTGTCTCCGCTCTCCGCTCTCCGCTCTTTATCCCAAGCCCCAGCTATCAATGGCTCCAACTCCTTACTCGTGCGCTTTGTAAAAACCGGCAGTCACTCACAAGCCTCCTACCATCTCTACTCGGCCAACGCCTCCGACGTAACCGCAACCGTGTTGTTGCGAGCAACGCCCCTCTTGTTCGAAGCCCAGAGGGTCGTCAGGGCATGCATCGCAGAGCAGAATTCCGAGCAGCCAATGCTGGGACGCGGGCGGAAAAGCTCGGCAAGGGAATTTCTGACCACCCAGGCTCCCGGAAGGCTCGGTCCTGGCTCTTGTTCTTGTTGGGGTCTCGGTCAGCCTGCTTCGCCTTTACAAAACTGGTCAAGCACCTGTCGGCAGCAGTACCCGTCTCTGCCCTTTGGCGGCCGTCGCAACATCCATGCATGCCGTTTTCGAGGCAGTTTCTCTATGCTGTCTCATCCAGGCCTACGCCGTAGATATATTAATAAAGCCTTGCCCAAGCGTGGCTTGCGGCACGGGGAATACGCTCTCGGCATCCGTTGCTTCATTAAGCAGGCCTTAATTGGCTTAAGCTTCGAGGACGCGGCTTATTCGATGAGGTACGAGTATTGTCGAGTGCGTGTGACACATGTCGTCGACTCTCTCGTTCTATTCCGGGCTCCCACTCACACATCCAGAGCCACGCATGGCTCCGTTCGGGGCTTCCAGGACGCTGCAAGTGTCTTCCGATCCCCGCCGAGGCGGCTGGTTTGGAGCTACACCGCGCCCAGCCTCGAAGCCCATGCGCAATTCCCGCGTGGTGCGAATTATCGCAGAGCAGGATCTAAAGTGCATCGTAGCAGGGTCCGCCATCTTGACTCACTCAAAGCTCCATAGCTGGCCGAAGGTGTTTGTACTCTTAACAGATGACTGTGTGCGGACCGTCAAGTAGCGGCATGAGTGGGTATTTCTCCGTCGCACAACACCGAGCAACTGCGGGTAGGTTAACCTCTATGGAGTACTCCGTACGTAACGTTTATCGTCGCCATCCTCTCGACTCGTTTTGGCTGCCAGATGGGCGAATAAACGAACGCTGGGCCGGCCCTTTCCGCAGTAGCGCCCATTGAGTGACGGCGCTGATCTATTCCTGCAGAGCTCTAGTCGCCCGAACAGAAAATTCTAGCCGCTTCCCCGACCCTGTCCAACCCTGCTGTCGGTACCTTAGCTCTGCAGAGCAATCTTTGCAAAGCCTACGACGTGCGGCAGGTACCTACCTATTTCGCACCAGACGAATTGACACGCGACTTCGTGCCATGCTCGCGTCATCTCACAAGCTTCGTCGATTGGGCCAGGAACCGGCGCGGGCCGTCCGTGAGATGAAGATCGGGCTAGGGGCACAAGGGCTCAGATAGCTTGCCGTCGTGGTATGACCCAAGGCTTGAGTACGAATGCTCGTGCTGCACTACGCCTCCATTGTTGCACCAGATGCATGAGGATTGAATTTGTCGGCCCGGCGGCTCCTCATGGGAATCTGACGGGTGGGACAGGGTCTCCGGCGCAGTGCGACCTGCAGGGACGAACCGCAGCAGGATGGCAGTGTAGCTCCTACGAACGAGGACTGGCCCCATTTCCCGGCGCCATTACGAGCACCTGTCCGGAATATTCGCCTTTTGCATGTGGCGGGCGAGACAGGGCCTCCTCCGCTTACATTCGGAAGCACGCGTGACCAGCTAAAGGCTGTCCAACCTGCCACGGGAGGAGGATCGTCCTCATGGGCCGATGGCATCGTCTTTCGGTTCAATTTGCATTCTGAGCTTGGAGATACTCGTAAGCCGTTCATGGCCGGGATCTGTGGCGTTCTGGTCGATACTACCGCTTGAGCGGCCAGTAGATGAGGCGTTGACAGACACAATGGGCCTTGAGTAGCACTGACGATGTTTTGCCTGCTCGACCCCGCTTCTCACTGCAGGAGCATTCTGCAAGACAGAAGATAAGCTGCAGTCGGCCTCGATGGCATGCATATTCAAAGCCAGCGATGGCCGTTTTGGTAAACGCTCCGACGAGCAGGTATGCACGTGCAGGCGCCAGCAACTATTCGATGTTCGGATTGCATCCTGATGAGCTGCAAGTCTGTGCGCTAGTTGCCTTTTAATTCCTTTTCTCTGATCGCCGGGTCGATACATACGCAGCAGCTCGGAAAGAATGACTGCCAGTCACGAAGCATCTGCACCTCTTGGGCGCTTCGACTCGAGCAAACGGAAACCCACCCTTGCACCCGCACCGTCGGACAGAGTGGCCTCCGCTCACGATCTGATCGGATTAAAGACTGCGGAGCTGAATGGCGTCCGCGGCTTGCCAGGAACCCGCTCAAGGCACGCAGCCACTTGGATTGCGCGCGAGGCATTTTCGTACGTGTACCTTGCATTAGCCATTCCGAGGAGGGGCAACGAGCAGCGGTGGGTGCGATTTGCCAGCCGCAAAGGAACGACGACCAGCTGAGTTGAACGCAGCGGGCATCCTCTGTCGCGCCATTGTGAGTGAAGAATCGCCTGCGGCGAACCCGGTCGCGATAATTTCTTCAAGAAGGAAATGGAAATACAGCCATTCTCTCAATTCTTTGGGTTAGGGTGAGCTGGGTGTTCGTCATCGTGGCCATGGCGAGCGCAAGCAGGTGGCGCCAGGTGCTGACATCATACATTATGCGAGGTGAGGAGCCTGGCCGGAATGCACATTCGCCGACGCATCTCGTACGGAGTTTTCCGCAGCCGTCACATGTCGGCAGAAGATTCGTCTTGTCAAAGGCGCAGCTGGCTTGGGCCCCAAAGCAGGAGTTCACGATCCACAGCTTGCGGTTGATGAGTCAGCGCGGTAGACCAGGTCATTGGTGGCATGGCATCCGCACCGCACCGCACCGCGCCGCGCCAGTGGGCGGGAGGCGTTCAAGGCGTTCCCCGGCTCGGTATTTCACGTGGCGGAACTGTATTGTTCCGTTTTGCCGGCGTGAAAAACTTTCACTGTTCCCACCAGGCCGGAACCCACCATGCCCGAAATAGCTCCTCTCGAGGACGGGCAACAGTTCATCGAGGCGTTTGCGCTGCCAACTTTGGTGCTGAGTCGCGCGCCCCAGTCCCGTGTATTCCGAGTGGTGCTCTCCATCGGGGACCGTTCCGCTCAATACGGAATATGATGCTCATTAGCGCGCCGAATTGCTTCTGGCAAGAACCTCTACGCCCGGTAAGCAGGTCGTAGTCGATGCCGAGCCGCCATGAAACTTGCCAGCTCTCGAGGTTCTTTCATCTGGGCCAAGCTGGCGGTACCTTCGTTGATGCGGTGGAACCTGTCGGGCTCTTGTTCGGTCGCTGAATATGCCCAATTGGGTCGACACAGCATGTGTTCCCTCGACACCGCTCTTGTTCACAGCTTCTTTAAGCCAGAGCAAGCAGGGCTCACTCCTTGGCTTGAAACCCTTGCCAAAGCCACAAGCGGTCACGTCCTCGACAGGATCACGAGTAATGGCCGCCCATTTGGCGCAGTGGACTACATTCTCGCAACCGCCAGGTCATGGCTGGCGCCGTGTGGCGCGTCCCCATTCGCTGGCTGCCTGACGCCGGTCCCGGCTCTCTCATGGCTCTCTGGCAAGGCTCTTCCAGCGCACATCTTATTGCCGAGGGCTGCGATGTGTCATGTTGCTCAGCTGGCGCTCGGAACGCGCAGCGGGCTCGGACTATGCCACGATTCCAACAGGGTCAGGGGAGGCCTGCCGGCGGGAACGATAGGCAAGAAGAAGCGATCTCTCTCTACCAATGGCCGCGCACATGAATGACCCCAGCGCCTCGACCTATTGTGGGAACTCGTCCCGTCGTAGTCAACGGAGTCGAGCCTTAAAACGTGGGGGATTGCGGTTCGACAAGGTCGTGAAGTCCTACCGTTGCGACCCGTCAAGACTTGAGCGCGTGATAGCTGGAGCGCGCCCAGTGGTGGCCAGCCTCGGAGGATCAACTCTGCCACGAACATGACCAGTGATCACCTTTCCTGTTAGAGCTTGAGTTGCGAGGGCCACGTCTCGAGCTGCTTGTGATGAGGTCGCGCCCACCAGCTCACGGACTCAGCGACGTGTTAGTCCCTAGCAGGCCTGAAACGTTCGCGTCAAGGGGAGAGGCCACAGCGCTAGTACCCTTGCCGACCGTGATTCCGCAGATGTAAAAGATAATGTCCAAGAGCCGAAGCCGCCTTGGGGGCACGTTCTAATTTTGTAGGTTAATGTCAAACAGGGCTCATGTTGCGATAGACTATTGAGGAACGGCCGATGTCAAGAGGAACGGCCGATGTCAAGAGGAACACCATACAAGAGAAATAGGTTCTCAGGAAAATTATATGCAACACATGTGGTGGAAAGTGAATTCTCGTAAGCTTTGCCTCCTTCATATGGGCAGATTTACGTCTGGGTCGAAAGATACTGTCTCCTCACAGCTTGTCCTCACCCGACGCCGCATCATTCAGGCGCCCAAGTAACACCGACACTACAAAACCCGTGGTCCCAGGATTGTTTCTCCCTGTGCTTTGTCTACTTTTCCTGCCAATGCCAAAATGATATCGCTCACACCACCAACGCAACCTCAGTGTCCACGAGCAAATATCCCGCCATGTCCAGATTTACAAATGGCAGCCAATCGCCATGTTGTCGCAGCAGGCCCTTGATTACCATTAACATCAGAAACAATACAGAACTCGACAAGTAAGGCAAACATTCCACAGAAGAGCCCAATGCTGCGGGTCCGAATATCGCGTGACGCTCAAGTATTGGTGAAAGAGGCGCACGCGTAGCTCTCGCGCGGGCATAGGATGACGACGCCGAGGATTCTTATGGGCAAGTATTCGTCAGACTGAGAGCTTCGAAACAGGATCAAGCTACGAAAATGTCCATTTTGTTAAGGAGGTAGGTGCGACTACTCCTGCTCATTTCGGTGATGGTCGAAGTCTGCAGTCGAATACTCTTTCATTTCACCCCAAAGTCTCTCACAAAGTCTCTCACAAAGGCCTTGCAGGAAACCTCGTGCCTCCAGAATAATGAAGTCGTCGCAAGACACGCCTTTGGGTCATCGGAGACCGTCAAGACGGGCCAGCCGTGAATTGAGCCCGGAATGGTACTGTGACGACGAGATCTGCGAAGGCGGTGGGACCGCTGGCGAACTGTTGGCTATTTTGATCTGCGCTTTAAATAATATTTAGACGTAATCATGTAGTAGTATCGAATTCCAGCTAACCTTCTGGATGGGATGAGCTCAGATACGTTCGATGGTTAAATAGTGTCGCGAAAGAGTGGGATTTCAGTAACGATAACGATACTATATTACGCAAAGGTGCAGTAAGCCGCGTTATACAAAAGCGTTAGAAAAAGCTTAGAGTTATACGAATGAGCAGGTCGTTGTAAACGGGACTAAAGACTTTGCATTGAAAGGCAAGACAGGCATAAAGAGTGCAGCGGCGCTACTCTCGTCACAATACGATTTCGCAAGGAAGGCACACAATGGCCGTTCCAGACGATGATGCGCAAAGGCCTGGGAGTGCGTATTTGCAAATGGCTAGACGACCGACTGTCCAAGAAAGCCTAGACCAATCCACGCAAGGCGGGCAGTAGAATCGATTACCAAAATCGGTACTCGGCGCGCCGAATCAGCGAGCATCGCGGCCGTGGCTTCGGCTTTCCTCAAACCAAGCATCAATTAGGACGATTTCGGTGAATCATTCTCGGTTGTGTGACGCCAAAAAGCGCTAACGCGAATGGCAAGTTCGTTGTCTTGGATTCCAACAGCTGCGCAGACGATTGCGTTGTCGGGTCATTAGATGTGACGGTCACATAACGAGTCACCAGAGGCACAGTGTTTTCAGGCTGTTATACACGTACGAACAGCCTCTGTTTTTATCTTTCCTTCTTCACTAGCTTGGTATTCTTCGTCAATTACGCTCAATCACAGAGCATCGCCTTATGATATTGAACACGCCGTGATTAGATTATCGGGTCTAGGGTAGTTCTGAAACACAACGCTTCGCTCTTTTCAATTGCACTTTGTTATCTCAATTGGGACGAACCACGAACGGCGCCAGATGAATCGTACCTCTTTATGTTCCTCGAGCGCAGACTCCAGTTTCTAGGAACATGAAGCTTGGAGGCTTGAAAGCCAGTCATCAATCATGTCAAGCACTCACTGGCCTCGCATCCGCTCATGCTTGAGCTCCTTTCAGGTAACTGGCTCTGTTAAAGGAGAATCTCGCACCTTGCTTTCGCTTGCAAAGTAAAGCGCACACGAAACTCGATTTGATTGGAAAAGACTCAACGGAATAACAACAGGTTTGAGCCATCGATCCGATCTCCGATCCGATCTCATTGCGGAATGCTTGTGATGCGTGGCCCGTCTGTTGTTGTGGCGTTTTGATTGGGCGCCCTCCAGCAGGGCTACCATGACGTCAAACGCCACCGTCTGCCCTGCTTCCAGGTCCGGCAATCACTTGCCGGAGGACTTGACGTCGGTGGCTCTCACATGGTAGAACGGGTAGTGGGAACAGCCGCGTACCGTACGGTAGGGCCGCCTGAACTTAATTGTATCACCGCTTGGCTCGAGAGACGAGCTGTAGCCGCAGAACGAAGCGTTCATCGCAGCTCTTGCTTGGAGCAAAATGGCTGCACCGATAACGATTTCTGATCGAGAGTCGAGCGAACTCGACTTGGCGGATGGGGTGGCAGAGAATCGCTCGCCAGACTTCGTTGAGCAGCACGAAGAGGAGAAACCTACAGTCAGCCATGCCCTTGCTCATGAGAGTCTCGACGCCGAGACGGTGGACAAGGGCGCTTGCCAAATTGACCACGACGACGTCGAGGTCAAGAACCTGGGATGGAACGACAAGGCGCACCGAGTGCCGCAACCTGTGGTTGGAGGCCTGAGGAACGAGGAGTTGTGGACATTGGTCCGCCGGTTCGACAAGCAGATATTCCAAGTCAAGAGCATCGACGAGCCGCCTCTCGCGAACCTGGACATGAACACTTCAGACGATGAGGAATTCACTCCAGAGAAGATGCGGGCTCACCTGGAGCGCCTCTACGTATCCGTGGTCATATCACTGTTTTCTTTCTGGAAACACATTGTTCGCCTCAGGTCTTGGAGAGAGTACCGCCGGACATCTGCTTTTCTCGCCGTCTACACAATTGCCTGGCTACTTGACGTGCTTTCCCCGACGATTGTTGGGTTCTTAATGGTCCTTATTCTACACCGTCCGTCACGGGACTATTGTTTCCCACCAGCTCCGCCCGCCCTGATCGACTCTAAGACGGGCGGCGTCCAGAAACCGGCGTCCGGCGTCCTCGCTTCCGGTGATACGATAACCGGAGCGCCAGAGAAACACGAAGGCGAAGCCGCCGAGCAAGAGGCAAACAGCTTCGTCAATAGCATCGCGACGGTATGTTCAGGTGTAAGGTCTTGTCGCTTTACGTCTGGGTGAAACTGAGACTGACGCAACACCTCGGCTACCAGCTGGTGGTTAGCACAAGCGCAGGCAAACATCCTACAGGCGACCCGCACGACGATAACATGGCTCCAGACCCCACGCAGATGACCGAGGAGGTGACTGATGCGAAAGCCAAAACCAGCGGAAATGACCCGAAAGCGGTGCACGATAAGACAAAGAAGCCTGTCTCGCAGGTCGTCTGGGACCAAACCAAGCCACTGATGCACCTAATCTCTGATTTCGTCGACACGTGGGAGCGCTTTGGTAACGCTCTTAGCCCAACGCCCCCCTTCCCGAGTCGTCGACCTAGGTTGACCTTGGCGGCATGCCTCTTGCCCCTACTTCTCGGGTCCTACTTCACAACTTCTTATATGATGCTTAAGGGGCTGGGGTTTGCCGTCGGGTTTGGCTTTTTCGGCGACCCTGTGCTGACGCCGCTCATCGCACTCGTCAACAACAATTACCCCAAGTGGCAGAAGTATGTCGAGTTGCGAAACTCGATCCTAAGAGGAGTACCAACCAATGCGCAACTCACGGTCACTTTGCTTCGTATCGGGGAGAAGAATAAGGCGCCGATTCCGCCACCACCCAGTTCAGACAAGCCCCCAGCAATTGAGCCTGATACCGAAGCCATCAAAGACCTGGACCATCTCGGTTAGTCCGCGCGATGAGAACGTTCCCGCGTAGTGCAGGAAGAAGCTAATGAGTTACAGGAGCTACGGACGAAGAGATTCAAGAGGCCGCTGAGCCAGTGTCGGAGCCAGAAGAGGCAAACGACGACACCAAAAAGCAGCCAAAGAAATCGCACCGCATCCTCAACCTCCTCAAGAACACGGCCAAAGGAGGCGTACATACTGCGCTCACTGCAGACAAGGCAAAGGCTGCAGCCGGGGCAAGCCACGCGAAAAACCGTCGTGGCGTCGTTAAGAATCCCCAGCAGGATACCGCCGCTGGCCCGGTGCGATTCCCAGCTCGATACAAGGGCAAGAAGGGATATGCGTATGTCACGGCAACCGCTACAGCGCCGGCTGTAAGCTGGACAGCCAACATTGACGACGTGAACCCCGCATGGACTATTTCCATCTCCGACATTGACCAGTTGAAGAAGGTTGGTGGTCTCGGGTGGAAGAGCAAGATTGTGGTAGGATGGGCGCTGGAGAAGCAGGTCGTGGATGGGCTGGTGGTGAGGACGAAGCAGGGCCAGGAGTACCATCTCACCGCCGTCTTGACGCGTGACGAGCTGTTCAATCGGCTCATTGCCATGGGCAGCCAAATGTGGGAGGCATGGTGAGCGGATCATGAGAGGCTTCGGTTGGCTTATTTTAGAAGCGCGTTCTCAAGACATATAGCAAGGATAGACGACTCTCTGACGACCTCATGATTTAAACGGCAATGGAATTGGAAGAAAGCATCTGATATGCGAAATTGAGAGCGATGTCTTGTAGAGCTGGAGCTAATGTTGTATCCTGCATATATCAGGTCTCTAAGGATCAAGTTCGTGAGAAAAAGAATACATTTCAAAAGCTCTTCTCGCATCGTTGTTGGAAGATTGGCACGGTCAAAGCTTGAGCTCATCCTCAAAGGTCTGGCCTTGAGGCTACTACAATCAGAATGAGATCTGCCCGATTCCTTGATCGGCATGCAGCATTCGGCCCGCAATGACTAAGGTTAGGACGATGTCAAATGCGATTGATCCGGAGCGAGTTGTGAGCTCGGAGTCTCCGCCAAGGTACATACACAGAAACAAGATGAATAAAGTAATAAATCAACCCACCTTGAGTGCGTCGCCAGCGTCGAAAGTTGGGATTGCCGGCAAGACGACGGCAGGCTGATGAGAGATGGCACGGACCCCAATATCAGATTCACTTGAACCTTGACGGCTCGGATGACACCGAAGTGGCGCTCTGCGTCTCACCCGTGGCAACCTCACCTGGACGTATCTGTAACCCATGTCGTCATCGTCACACCCTCCGCCGCCAACGATCACTCGGCAACGAAGGCTTCCTCATCTGCTCCACCAGCGGGATGGAACTCTAAACAAGCTCCCGCATCGGCCTCATGACACGCCACGCCTGCGCTGACATTCGTCAGTGCGCGCTCGCCTTGGGTCAGTCACCCACCGCTACCTGCGAGCCAGGACACACTGTAGCCTCAATTTTTTGCGCGAGGGCATTCGGCGGACGGTTTCTTGAGCGCTGCTTAGATCGTCACCATGAGCGCCTGCGGGCGTGGGTCGATACAGTAAGTACAGGAAACGGCGAGCCGCGAGCCAGGCCGCCGGCCTTGAACTGTTCTTGATCGCGCAATGGTGCTCTTGTTAAGCGCTTCGAATTTTTGGCCCTGTATACCGATATTATTGTACACAAGTTGGTATTCGTCCAGATGTACAAGCTCTGATCGACCCATTGGTCTGACATGATGTCGAGGCAAGGGTATGTATCGGAGAGCATAAAGGTGAACCTTTAATCATGAGCGAGGAGTTATCGGTGAGGTGCGGCACGTATTTCGGAGATCGTGGAATTATTCTTTTACAGTATTTTTTTAGAATGCGGAATAGCAAGGCTGAAGCGGGTATCGAATATGCCTTTTTAAGGCAATATTATGGTACGTAATAAAGGAAAGAAAAGGAGGAGGCAACGCCCATCCTGCTCTGTCAGACTGCCAGGCCCTGCGAATTCCGGGCCCTGCATGATACGTTGATCGTATCCAAAGTTTGCTCCATTTCCAGACTTCCCCGAACGACGAGTTGAAGGCTACGGTACGCCTTGTGTTCTTCTGGGCGCGTCTGCCCCCCGGTATAGGTCGACGTGCGAACGTCGTTCTCGTAAAATCATGCATTGTCAGTGCCTGCTCCAAAATCTGCGTTTTAATTTTTGTTTCGTATACGTCGGACTAGACTGGACACAGCGGTCGAGCATCCGCCAGCCCTCGTCGGGTAATTCGATCACGGAGTTATTGAGCGTATCGATAATGAAAGGGTTTGCTGTTGGTTGACACCCGACACGTTAGCGCATCCGCCAAACAAGGCTCAACTGTTGCACCAAGGATAATGTTCGCAAGGTTTAAGACGAAGGACTCACGCATGAAGTAGAGGCCAGCCTCGCCAGCATTCACCGCCAGGTCTATCCTTGTCGAGTTGTAGCAGCTGTACCGCCGCTGCAGCTCCAGCATGCACTTCCAAAGCTCGCTCGTGTCATCCGCGCTCATGCCCTCGCAGCTGCGGCTCCACGTAGACGCGTTACTCCCTTGCCTGCCACAGCTGGCGCGATTTTGATTCTCCGAAGAGCGCATCGAGGGGCGGTTTTCATTCTGATCGTTGTGGGCCACCAATGAAGCGGTGGATGCGACGGACGAGCCGGACGACGATGGGCGGCGCAGGACTCGGTGATGATGCATATTGAGCTATTTTGCCGCTACCTATTGGACACGACGAATCGTTCCTTGATCATCAAGGCAGGAAAATCTTTTCTTGTGTTGAAGCGATACCAGATGTTGGATCGGAGGGTCCTCAATACGAGACGCCGAGAGAAGGGCAGCCCAAGCCTTTTAACAGTCTTCAAGGAGTCGACGATGAGAGACATGAAGGAATGGTAAGGTCGGCCCCTGATTTGAAATTCCTCTCTACAAGTACGTCTGATGCCGATCGGGTGTCTCAGACGACTGGACGGGTGTGGGTGCGGCGTCGGCTTTAGATGACGAAAAGCTAGGATGCCACCGCACCCTCTCATTTTGGTGCTACCGAGCTTATATATATTTGCAGTGCTTGCTCATATTCCGCCGGGTCCCGGCGGCGAGATGGCAACAACGGATAAATCATGTGAATTTGTCAACGACCCGTACACTTACGGCTTGGCTTGCCCCCTCATCATTTGATGGCGTTAACCTACTCCGCGGTCGCGGTGCATCGCCGTCCAGTCGAAAGTCGCCTTACTTCATGCCATTTTTCGCGCGCCATGGGACCTAATCGTGTGAGTCAGGCTTCACCGATGCGACAAGCATCACTCAACGGGCCAACAATGCTGGGTGGCATTGGAGAAGTTAGCGGCAGGTAGGGGTGGGCGGGGACACACGACGGCCCCATTTACAGCAGTCGTTTCACATACCAATCACCTCATGACAGCACAGGCGGGAGGGGAAAATCAGACAAGCAAGCAAGGACAGCCCCGCCCAAATGACAGCGGCATGGCTCAGAGGCGCAAGCCCAGGATTGCCAAGGGATCAAATCCAGGGAATCCAGTCGAAGAGCTTGGAAGTGGCCAATAACTACGGAGTACCGTACTCAAAGAATCGAGATTTGTTGATGCATGCTCGCCGACGTTGCCGTTGCTAACTTAAATGATAGGGCTGGGGTGGGATGCTGCCTTCATCGCCGACTGTCAGTGTGCCAGTCGATCGATAATGTGATTATGATGAAGGCTTGCTGCCGTGATTCGCGGCGTCCGCAGGTACCGGGTGGCTCGTCGATTTGCTGCCATACTCTGCTCGTATTCTCGCCGGCTAATTTTGAGTTGCATGCAACCTCGCCTGAATCATGGCACCGATGGACGAATTTCATACTCGTAGTGACGAGACGGCGAGGGCATTCCTACATAACAGGTACTGCCTCCACCAGCGTTGGGCCTAAAGCTCAGGTCCGATCGGCGCATCTGCATTTGTGCAGGTGAGAAGACTACGCGGCAACGAGGGAGCCTGCCTGCTTCCGCCAGCGGCAGCTTTGGTGGAGGACAGAATAACTGCCCAACACCCCATCCGATGCAGGTCTGGCCATTGGGGGGTTGAAGTGGTGGACTCGAAAATCAAGGTTTCGCGGCGCCTAGACCCGGATCTCCCCCGGCACTTAGCTGCCGGAGTGGAGATTCCGGCCGATGAAGAGAAGGGTGGCGGGCCGGCCCAATCCCTTCTGGGAAGTACTGATACGAGAAGTGCTGCGTCCTCCCGTGTGACCCATCTGGTCTGGTGGTCAACTAGAACTCGACGAAGGTTACAATCAGAACGTGGTCAGCCAGGATTCAGACCCGAAGTAAGTGATAAAGGAGACGGGTACGCTCTTCGTAGTACCTGTATTTTCGAAACAACCGTCCGTCAGTCATACTGACCTGCACCGCAAAGGGCCACCTTTCTCGAGAACGGCAACCTGTTAAAAACTCTATACGAATGGAACTAGCACGATGGACTTTTACCCGGGAGATGGGTGCGATTTATGGTGGCCGGGATTGCGGTGGAAAGAGTGCCATAGATCCGCGAGGACCCTTGGGAGCCACTCGAGGCCATCAGCGCAAACTTGTTCACAAGAGTACATGTAACGCCGCTCAGCTCGCAGACACCATTGCAAAGGAAATCGTGGGAGTAGCGAACTACGGTTCGCCGAAAATGGTAAAAGAGATGCTCCAGTTTATCGCGAATCCACACGAATTGCATGTTCGTGCCAGACGAATGTCGTACAATCCAGAAAGCGAAGGCTCGCTGACTGAGAGCGTCCCCCGGAAGCCTATCGTATCGTTCGACGTAGGTATTGTCGTCGAGGTGAATAAGTTGGTCTGCTATCTTCGCCGAGAAGGATAAGAGCGGAAATTTGGAGCGCTTGTTGTGCTGCTGGTTGAGCCCTAGGCAAGCCTCTTAATTGCCTCCCAGTGGCGCCGCAAATGCGACTTTTGCCTCTACATGAACAGAGCCCCAGGCCATGACCGTGAGATGTATCCTCAGAGACAGGCTGAAATGAGCGAGGCATCTGTAAGCTCTGCTCATTGTTCAATCGGCCCTGCACTTTCACACCTCGCAGCGATACTGTGAGCCAATGTGGCATAGAGCCCGTGCCTTGTCTATCTGACCCTTAGCCCTTTGTCGACTGCTTGTTTGACCATAGCTTGGGTCATCACCGGTTGAAGGACGAGTACAGGCAACTTTCAGTCTGCGAGAAGATGTTTGGACACGTTCAAATGGCCGCTCGTCTCCAAGAGATGGAGAGAGTAGAGAAGAAATGAACAAAGCTTCACAGAGTTTTTTTTTGAAGCCATGTGAGAGAGATTCAGACGTGGCGACGTAGATCTGTAGTCGGGCAAGGGAAAAGATTAATGGGGGATGGAGATGTGTGAGAGTGAAGAGAAAAGAGGAAGAAGGGGCTACTTTCATAGACCAGCTACTGTTGCGATGGCAAAGTCAAACAGCTCATTCTGCGCTCATTCCATGGGCAGAAGTCTCGCGGCGCTCTCTGGGACCTCGTGTACAATGCTGCTTGTGCCTTTGCTAACGTTCCCGTTGCAAACATGCAATACTTTACGTGGAAGAGCCGAAACCACAGGTCCAAAAACTTGCAGTCCCTGCTGAGCAAAATTGGTCATGTGAAGGAAAAGATACTGTTCAGATATGTCCCCCAAAATTGAGCAGGACAGGATGTGTATGCATTCCATTTGCCACGACAAGGAAATGGGACAGCCACTAAACGTAAGTACTTGCTCTCGTACAAGTCATGGTACTCTCATGAAGCACATGCACCCAAAGAGGCGTTGTTTACACGTAGTCTGTTGGAAACGGTTCACCGGAGCACTTGTCGCAGGATCGTCATGATCTTGCCCTATAAGTTCAACGTCGACGAGATCGCCAAGCAACGCAAGGGGCCCAAATACGCTACCCTCGAGAATATACCGGCCGTAGCGACTATCGACTCATTTCGGGGCCGAGAGTGGATATCTACGTGGTCTTGATGGCTACGTTGACGGCCAACGACCCAGGCTTCACGTACGGCCAGCAATGCCTCAACGTAATGCTCAGCTGACAGCGCTATGGGTTGGTCATCGTGGGTGACAAGAATGTCCCTAGAGCTATGGGACAGGGCAAGGGCAAGACGGCTGTATGGGCGAGCTCTCACCTTTCGCGTTGAAGCTTTCCTTGTGACGGTGCGAATTCAGAGTTTCTCCGGTTGCGCCAAGCTGGAGTGATATACCGAACGGCAAAAGCACGACATCTGGCCAGAGGAAGTGAGAACACCAAAGAGAAAACAGGCGAAGGATAAGCCTGAGGAGAAAAGGCCGGTGGAGAAAGATCTTGTGTCAGTGCCCGATAGAGTCGTCGTCGGCCTCTGACTGGCCTGACTCATCAGTGTCACCGGTGACAGGTCGCTTCTCTCCCCCGTGAAGATCGGGAGGATTAGAAGGCAGATGGTCGTCGTCTTTATCATCGGCACCCTCCACATCCTTTAGATGCTACGCACGCCCTTCAGCAATAGACATCGCTTTCGCGGTAGCAGCGGCATTGGAAGGCAGATTATTCGACTTAATAGAGCCAGCTAAAGAACAAGAACGTGAGCCGAGAATGGGGGGAAATGCATGAATCCCACAATCGCGTCCGTAAACATAATTTATTTTGCTTACGGCCTGTTCATGCTAGATCGGATTTGCAAGCTCTGGAATAACAGGCGCCATAGCTCCTGGCGGTTTCGATTCCTGGTTGTTCATCAATGGGGGAAGTTCAACTCATGCGCATCTCGCTAGACCATCTAAACCAACTGATCGACGCCCTATCTAGCCGGCCAAGGGCCTCACAGTAGGCATTCGGCCGCGCACAGCAAGAGTTGGAAGAGCCAAGAACCTTTTCCCTATAAAGTCATAGCCTTCTCTCGCCCGGACTTTACCTTAACTTCACCCTCGCCCTAACCCCAAACATCTCTAAACGTTAGCTTTTCGTTCTCGTAGTATCCTCGCCGTTGTCTACACTGTGTTCTCGCTATGGATATGTCGCTTTATATGTGTTCCGCTCCGCTCGCTGACGTCTCGTAGTACCCAAGACTCGATTTAGTACCTCTCGCGGCGGACGCGCCGCTTCCCGGCGTACGCCTCGCCAGTCTCGCCAGGCCCTCGCCGAAGACTCCGGCGATACTTCTTATACCAGCTCTTTCGAGGATAGCGCCGACTAGTTCTCGCCGCCTGCTAGTCGCGAAGAGGAGGAGGAAGAGGAAGAGTATGAGGAGCCCACTGCCCAAGGCGGCGAGGTCATCGTTAAACCCCCCGCGCCCTCGCAGACCACTCTAGCCGGTCGCCGTCGCCTCGCATCCTCTCTGGTCTCGCAGGCCGGTTCGCCCATGCCGATGCCCGACCCTTTCTCCACTATCATATTCATACTCTTCGTCTGAGCAGCCCGAGTGGGCGCTGTCAGAAGATACTTGGGCTAGGTAGTCGCAAGGACGACAACAAAAACGAGCACCACGACGACAACAGTCAAAGTAACGACAGGAAGAGCACCCTGCTATACGTATATTTCCTCTCTAAATCTGTATGGACGCGTCCATCTGTCGGAAACCCCTTTCCGGCATCCAGCCCGGCTGAGCCTGCGCCAGGTCACGCATGAGGAAGGCTCAAAAAGGTCGTCCACAGAGACCGCGGCAACGAATGCACGGCCCCCCCCTCTTCCTCGGTTCTGCTCAAGTCTACCCCGTTCTGCCGGGACACGTTCACGTCGTACAACATGACAGACTGCGACATGCGCTCTCGCGTGCGTAGGCCCAATTAAACTCAGACAGGTGCCAAGCAAGGCTGGCACAATCGGCGATGTAAGCACAGCCATAAATGAGTTGCGCACCTTCTACGGCAATCCCGACGGTCGCGGCCCGCCTGGATCGGTCCGAACCAGACTCCTCCGGAATCTCTTCAAGTCCGGGACGAAACGGGGACATGGTGCTCCGGCGAAAATGTGGCCATCGAGATCGCGACCTGCTGACCACCAAGAGATCCAAGCTGGAGGCCCGGCGGCTGGTGGGCCAGGAATGGGCTTGGAGGTGTCGCATTAATCGTACAAAGAGACAAACCGATTAACTATTTGGCCTCGTCTCGAACTGGGCGGCGGGAGGTGATTGCTATTCTTGTCATTTTCGATGCTGCTTCCGGATACATGTATGACAGGGAGATTGGGTGCTCATTGGGCCCCGCTGAGACAAAGATGACTACAGTTACAGAGTACAAGCATGCTACGTGATGGGAATAACGTTGTTTGTCTATTCTCATCATTGAAGTTATGTGAGCTGGATTTTGGGTAGCTAAATGTACAGCAATTGGTCCAAGCAGCGTAGTCCGTCCGGGCGGCCTCCGTAGTGCGTCGCGGTGGACGGCCCCACCTCAGCTCCGTGGGGCCCGGACCGACGGCGTCAGACCTGCATCATCGCAGAGTCAAATCGCCCTGACCCATCACAACGGTTCACGCTGCCCACCCCGTGGCAAAGTAGTTGTCAATGAGATCTCGTGATATTTCTGCTATTCACTTAAGCTTTGTCCCCCGCGCCGCCAGCTTCTCTCGCGCCGCATTGCCCTGCCTGCTCTCTTCACATGGCCGTGCCCACGCGCGCAGCCAGCAACCATCATGATCACGTAAAGTAATTCCCAATTTACCTAAACGCCCGTCGGCAACAACGTAGTAGCCCGATGCAAAGAGTCCCGATGTAAAAAGCAAGAAGAGTGTAGATGGAGAGTGCCTAGAAAAGCCGTGAAGAATGCCAGAAGAACGCCCGTCTAAACATGCGCGCGAAAGTAAAGAAACGGCAGAGCCCAGCCATAAAGATATGGTGCCGCAACTATCCGTTCCAAACTTGTGCAGGAAGCAGTGGATATGTAGTAGTCTTGATGCATGACCGTTGTCGGGTTCATGAGACGAGAAGATGTACTGGTCTGTGGCAAGATGACGACGCCACTGTATCGCAAGATGCGCAGGACGATCGCCGAGATGGATGCAGGCGTGAAGCAGCAGGCATGGCGACAGAGGAGGATAAAAAGTCATGGTAGGCGACATGCAGTCGAGGGGTGTCGCGACGAGATCGGACGCAGGGTGAGCAGCCAATGTCAAGGCAAGATCACATCCAGCAAGCCTCACTTGTGGCGATGGCTCTTGCTGGAGGTGCCCTTGTGGTGTCTCCTCGTGCGCTCGCGGCCCCTGCACTCCTCACCATGCACGTGCGGGTCGTTTGTGCCATCGTCGCTGACGCCGCTGCTGAGGCGCCGCCGCTCCTCCTCGTACCAAGCGCTGAGAGACTTGCCGCCAAATGTCAGGTCCTCGTCCTCAATGATGGTCGGTTGAACCCAGGCATAGGCGTCGAGGTCGACCTCTCGCGCCGAAGGATCGAGGGCGCGGAGGTTGGGAACGAGGTAGTATGTCGCGTCTGATGACTTCTTGGGCGACATGGTGGATGTGGCTGTGGACTGGGATGCGTTGTCGGGTTTGACGTGGGTTGTCTGGCCAGCCAGATTTGAAGCGTTGAAACGGATAAGAAGAGGCTCTTCACCGCTCAGAGTATCGAGATCACATATATGGAGGTCGTAGGTAGCTCGTCACAGCCGGTAGGTGAGATGTGTCGAGCCTATGTGCGAGTAAGGATGACTGCGCAAGTGAATAATGCGGGAGGCGAGGATGAGCAGAGTTATGGTATCGTCGAATGCCAGATCTGTGTTATGTGCAAGCGGCAGCGATTCAGTGCTGGCGCTCGAGCTCGTGAAAGTGGTTATTGCATGAATGCCGACGGGGTGGAAATGCCGGTCGGGGATCGAGTCATAATAAGGCAGGCCGAACCGGCGCGAAGGCGGCTCCTTCGGTGGCACCGGGTCCAGCCGGATTGCGAGATGGATGGGAGCCCGAGCTGACGGTTACAACGCCCCACTGATAATACAGGCAAGGCGACCAACACGTCGGAGTTGCAGGCGACAGGTTGATCGTTTGTGGAGGGTCGGTGGCGGCGCCTCGTGAGCTGGGGGGGCGCGCACCGACTCGCGTCTCCGTACAGTACGGATACAACCCACCGACCGTCGGACCCTGGCATGAATCACTTATGGATGATGTCTGTAGCAAAAAAAGAAGTGAGAGCAAGCCCCAGGCTCGAGCAAAGTGATAGCAGACGGTCAAAGGGTCGGGTTGACATGGCATCGTCCCAGAGCTTGGCTGGAGACTCTTTATTAGAGTACCATGCCTGCGAGTATACGAGCAGTCTGAGCAAGTACTCTTCCACGCCAAGCTTACTCGTAACACAAGGGCCATGACGCCTCGGTGCTCCCAGCACAGTGCAGGGTCATGGGGCGCGACCACCGATCCAAGGCTTGGCGTCGCCTCGCACATTTCTTGCGGCCCTTGGCAGCTGACAGGGCTGAGATACTGGGTACAAGTACACGATTTGCGATGCGCCCGCCGTTGCCCGAGCGGCAGACGCGGGACGAGACATTGCGGATCGCTGCAGGCTCTCGCGACGTCCGAAGCCTCGCTGCTTATCTGCTTATCTCCGCCACAAGAGGGCCTGCTCTCATGCTGCCGGATGAGGTCAATCCGTCGCCACGGCAAAGGGCCCGCGAATATGGGGTATTGAGGGGTCTCTTTCTCGACGCCCCGCTCGTGGGGGAGCCGGCGGCGGGGGTCCGACGTTGCGGCGGCGGCGGGCGGCGCGGGTGCCGTCCAGCTGGAAGTGGCAGCTGGCATGCAACGCACAAGACCCTTTGCCATGTGCGAGTTGTTCTACTTCCGCAGGAACTCACCAGGTCTCGGCTCGGGCGATGCGGCGGCGTGACTCGGCCGCCCATGACGATGGCTGCGCGAAGTGTCGATGCCGACCTGTGCGAGCTGACAGTCATCAGCCGTCAGCTCGACGCCAAAAGAGCTGAGCCTGGAATGGAACATGAAATAACGGAAATAAAGGTGAATCACTGAAAGCGGAAATGCCGTGTGACTTGGGTGGCTCATGTAACGTTGGGGTGTCGCGTCTCGAGTCCCAGGCCTGTTAGGGTATCCCGCCTCTTCCTCTCCCTCGCCTGTGGGGTACAAGGCATCTGCGCATCGCTGGGGACGGAGACGGGAAGTTGTTATCGAAGCCTGGAGACTTGACCTCATGGTTTATGCGGAGTGCAGCGTGGCGCGGCGGATCGTCAGGGTAGCGTTTATCTTATCGAAGGTTCACGAACAGGCGGTCTGCAAGCTTCCTGGTCCTTCCCGGTCCGGCAGCTCCATTTCGCAATGGAGAGTCGGGACAAATGGACGTATATTTAATAGGCGCCCCAACCGGCGCTTTGGCGGCTTCAACTTCGCTCGTCACCAGTCATGTGCCCAGTCGCGGCGGTATAAGGCTGCGGCACGTGAGGCCAGTACATGATTAAAAGGTCACCGATGCAACGGCAGCTAAGAGGAGCGTGCCGTTTCGGTAGCGCCCGGCGCGGTCAGCTCAGTCAGCGGTATGTGTGCCACCGTACATCAGGGCCTCGCAATGGCCATGGGAGGGAGATCCATATAGTGCGCACGCACAGTACGCCCGTGTCCATTCCTCACCTTGCCACCGCCGCTGGGCCCCGCGGCCAGCGACCCGGCACGGCGGTCGCTGTGGCTGGACAGTTCCCGGTTTGCGTCGTCATACGCGTACTGGTGACGCCAGCCACTGCCGTCGACGTCGACGATTCTGGCGGCCGCTGAAGGCAAAGTCACCAGACCTTTGTTCCAGGCCGACAGAAGCCAGATTGCCAGATTTCGCGGTGAAGACGTTGCGATGACGTTCAGACACAGGGCCGACCCTTGGCCAGATGCTGCCGGACTTGGCGGGGTCGCCATCTGCGGCCCAGCTGAACCGTCGCCTTCCTTCCGAGCGCAATGATGTCATTTACAGGGTCTTTCCGCCACACTTGCACTGATCATCGCAAGGTCGCCCCCCCCC
>JALHBW010000077.1:0-29969 GCA_024339985.1 Tolypocladium endophyticum
CCCCCCCCCCCCCTTTTCCGGGGGGCGGAACCCTTCGAGTTTCCCCTATCCATCCACTCGCTGCGCCGGTTGAAGCACTAAAAGATAACCTTCTTGATTTCGACTTAGGTTTCCATGGGCCAATACGAATGGAGAAACTACCGGGCTGCCACGATGATGCGCGGCAGCCTTATTCCTCTCATTTACCAGAAGTCCCTGCTTCTCGATTCTTCTGCATCGTCTGGCTTCAACCCTACCGCGGCATTGACGCTCGTGAGCACGGACATTGAGACCATCACATCAGGACTCGTGCAAGCTCACGAAACTTGGAGCAGTCTCGTCGAAATTGGTATCGCCATATATCTATTAGAGAGGCAACTGGGCGCTGCATGCGTGATGGGGGTTGGCTTTGCCTTGGGTACGTCCCACGTATGACCCTAACTTGCGCTTGCGGTTTTGAAAAGTAAAGACGCTTGCTTACTCTCGAATCCATATCAGCCGTCATGATAGGAACCGTTTTCCTAGCCAAACCGACCGGCACGCACCAAGCATCCTGGATCCAGGCGTCCCAAGTCCGCGTGAGTGCCACTTCAAAAGCTCTGGGGAGCATCAAGTGGCTGAAGATCTCGGGTTTGACCAACACCGCATTCTCGGTGATACGAGACCTGCGCGTTCGCGAGCTGGCGATCTCAACCAAGTTTCGCTTGCTCCTCGGTGTCTCACTGATACTTTGTGCGTATTACTCTACATAAATCGGGTGCTTTCCCGCTCATCAGGCTTGCCGTTGCGATCGGCCCCTATACTTCACATGAGCCATCACTTGCTAACGAACGAACAGCCATTTGTACGCCCATTCTTGGGCCACTCCTCACGTTCGCGACCTTCGCCGGCATCGCTCTCCACAGTAATTCAACATTAACGATAGCCAAGGTGTTCACCTCCTTCTCCATTATTGTTCTGCTCAATAGCCCGTTGTCAAAGATTGTGATCGCATTACCGCAAATCGCTGGCGCAGCTGCATCGTTTCAGCGCATTCAGAATCATCTCAATGCTGAGGAAAGAAACGATACGAGAATTGCGCTGGACCATGACATGTGTTCTGGCGGTGGCTCCGTCGCTTCTATCCCAGCCAACCCTTCGGAGCGATCCTCAGCTGAGGTGACAAATTCAGCAGAAAAAGCAAAGGCGAAATCAGAGAGTCTCGCTACAACGGTTTCGGAATCTGACATCATCGCTTCCATTTGTGGCAAGTTCTTTTGGCGCAAAGAAAGGTGCGCTACGATTGAAAAAGACGACCAAGCTGGTATTCATAGCGCCAACGAGCCAGAGGAAGGCAATGGGGCCGCCCCCGTCATTGACATTGTTCCTCGTCTTGACATCCCCCGACGTGCGTTGACACTCATCCTCGGCCCGGTTGGCTGCGGCAAATCAACACTCCTCAAAGCATTTCTTGGCGAGCTCTCTGGGTTTGATGGGACAATCAAGACACATTGCTCTGGCGCCATTTCATACTGCGATCAGAGCCCTTGGCTCCCCAATGAGACCATTCGAGAAATCATTTGCGGAAATACGACCCTTGAGCAGGACGGCCAGAGGGAAAAGGCCGCAGAGATTGATGGGTGGTATCGAGCAGTGATTCGTGCCTGCGCGCTGGAGCGAGACTTGCAGATCTGGCCGCACGGAGACAAGACCTCGGTTGGGTCAAAAGGAATTTCAATGAGCGGAGGGCAGAAACAACGTTTGTCCATTGCCCGAGCGATATTCGCTCGCCGAGAACTTCTACTTCTCGACGACGTCTTCAGCGGACTGGACGCCAATACAGAGGATGTTGTATTTGACAACCTGTTGGGGCATGCCGGGCTTGTTCGCAAGGCTAACTTGACGGCCATGGTAGTGTCATCAGACGGTAAGTCCAACCTGGTGCAGCTTCCGTGACTTCACAGTGCACAAGCTGACACTTATCGTCCAGTCCGCCGAGCTGCATACGCCGATAGAATAGTCGTGCTCAATGAACATGGCGGTTTGCGGTACGTAGGCAGTCCAGCCGACCTCAAGCAAGCTACAAACCTCGATTGGGCCATCCTGGCGGCCGACACGAAGAGCGACCAAGCGGACTCCGGGCATAAAAGCGAGAGCCAACTTGAACTCGGCGGCGATTCAGACGAAATGCGTCAGTCTCATGCCGATACAAGCGCAGAGGCTGAAGCTGCGGTGAATGTGGTAAATCAAATGGTAGAGACTGAGGCGGATTCGGCCCGCCAGATGGGAGACTCCGCCGTCTACAAGTTCTACGCGAAGTCAGCCGGATGGTTCACCATAACAACATTTGTCATCTCAATTTGCATTTTTGCTTTCTGCGATTCTTTTCCCAGTGAGTTTTTGACCTCCATCACTGCACGACCTATGGATGATGTAATGATATCACCTCAATTTATTGACATGTTTCCCTACAGGCATTTGGCTCAAGTGGTGGGCCGAAGCCAACGAGACGCAGCCAAACGCCAATTTGGGCAAATGGCTTGGAGTCTATGCACTTCTTGGCATCTGTGCCATAACTGCATGTCTATTTGGCACCTGGTAAGAGAGTCGTTTCGACTCTAGCTCGATATGATGGGAAACTGATGCATCATGATTTGTAGGCAACTCTTCATCATAACCATCAACCGCTCCGGTCTCTACTTTCACAACTTGCTGGTCGATACGGTCTCACGGTAAGAGCATACAGATTTAATCAAGGTCAGGTGGTGGTCTGCCGGCGGCTGCTAACAAAACCCAGAGCGCCCATGTCCTTTCACACGACTACTGACAGTGGAATCACTGTCAATCGATTTAGCCAGGACCTTCAGCTCATCGACATGGAACTCCCTGCTGCAGCCTTGGGTGTGGTGATCGGTGAGTCCTGGCCGTTGAAACACGTAGGACGCACCATAGGGGTAAGCTTGCTAAGACTGAACCAGCCTTCTCTTTTGGCGTCGCGCAATTCATTTTAGTCTGCGTTTCATCGAGGTACATGGCTGCGCTATTGCCCTTCCTCCTGGTCGCACTGTACGCTATTCAGCACTTCTATCTTCGAACAGCCCGGCAATTGCGTCTTCTGGACATCGAATACAAGGCACCGCTATATACACAACTCATGGAAACAATTACAGGACTTGTCACAATTCGCGCCTTCGGCTGGGAGGCTCACTCTACGGCGAAGACAATGAGGATCTTGGATGCTTCTCAGCAGCCCAGCTATCTGCTCTACTGTGTGCAACGATGGATAACCTTTGCCATAAACACTGTCATCATGATGCTTGCGGTGGTCCTTATCGTGTTAACGACCACGTTGCGAGAGGCAATTGGACCCGGTTATGTTGGCATTGCTTTGAGTAATATTCTCGCGTTCAGTGCAACAATGCAGGCAACCATCACCAGCTGGGTGACGCTGGAGATTGCGCTGGGCGCTGTAGCAAGGATCAGACATTTTGCGCTCGACGTGAAGAGCGAAGACGACGAGGCTTCTGAGCAGTTGGCCAGACAGGGACGGGATCAACAACTTTCCTTGCCCTCGACAGAGGACCAGCAGTGGCCAACCCACGGCCGCATAGAGTTGTTGGGTGTCTCTGTTTCGTACCCGTAAGTCTTTAGTCTCCCACCAACGGAGACCTTGGAACTCTAGTTTAGCTCCCCTGCCGGATAAGCGAGTAGCTGACTTCATGTGTTCAACAGAAACTCAGGATGCGTCCTCAAAGACCTCAGCATGTCAGTTCAGCCTGGTCAAAGGGTAGCTATTTGTGGAAGGACTGGAAGGCATGTCGGCACTGCCATAGCCCCTTGCATAGCTTCAATCATTCGCTGACGATTTCGCTTCTGATGCAGTGGAAAGTCTTCTCTCTTCTTGAGTCTTCTCGGCTTGATCTCTCAGGACTCGGGGACAATCCAAATTGACGGTGTCGACATCTCTACTTTGCCCCGCGAATACATTCGCTCACATCTTGTGGCGGTCCCACAGGAACCATACATTATTGATGGAACAGTGAGGTTGAACGCCGACCCTCACAGCAGCGACGTCTCTCTGGGCAGTGAGAGCGTTTCAGAAACCCGAGATAAAGAAATCATTCGTGTTCTCGAGCGAGTAGGCCTATGGGACAAGATTCAGCCTCGTGGCGGCCTCGACATGGCCATTGACGACAACTTCCTCTCTCAGGGTCAGGCGCAGCTGATGGTGCTTGCTCGCGCGATGCTTAGGCAAGAAGGGAGCCGAGTCTTACTGTTGGACGAAGCCACGAGTAGGTCAGTAACTTTTCTGGAGCTGAACTCCACCTTCCTGTTACCTGCAGCGTATTTGCTGATGAAGAAGCAGCCTGGATGAGTCTACAGGCTTGTTGATTGACGACGTAGTCCGTACCTGGTTCCGCGGCTGGACTGTCCTTGCAATCGCGCACAAGCTGGACGCGATCCTGGATTATGACAAGGTCGCGGTGTTGGACGCCGGACGACTAATCGAATTTGACATGCCACGGAAGCTGCTCGCCCAGGAGTGCTCTATCTTCAAGGAGCTGTATCTGCTCGCCACGAACTCTACGTCCGTGCCAACATCAATCTTTGAACGAAAAAACAGTTGAAGATTCACGAGTGCAATTCATCAACCCTCTCATCCCAACCTTGCCCATTCTCGGTGCAGGGTATAACAGCCCAATATACAATACGAATCTCGACATCCAGAATTTCCTTCCTCGGCCATGTTACTGAGCCGTCGCCGCTTGAACCTGAGCAGCGCCTAAGCAGGACCTGAGTAGCGTCTAAGTCGGGCGACGAGCCACAACACAAGTGGGGTGCATTGATTCCCAACCCCCCCTCCATCACGCCTAGCTAACTACACGGCACAAATGGATGCATTTGGTACATCATCTGACTGTCATTAGTCATTGAGTTATCTGTATAATAGCAAATGCACCATGGTTGAACTGAATTCTCATAACATTTTATGATGATCGTGTCGAAGAACCAATCAAAAGAGTATACTGCAGGGATATCTATACGCGGAATACACGACTTCACAGGGTACAAGTAGACATAAGCCCCTAGCCGGAGATAAAGGTCCATCTAGGAAGTAATTATACTCTGCGGGCGGGCGTTAGATATCGCTACTCCTGACCAACCGGGTAATAAAACGTAATTTAGTGTTAGCAGATGATATACGCTTTTCCTCTTACCGCTCATTTGCCATGACCCCTATATGGGCCATATCCAACTTCGTCAGGGCGTAACCAGCGAGCTCGCCAGTGATAAAGGGGTGCTCGACCCTCGTCAAGGCATGCATTGAGACGCCGCTGGAGCCGACCATGAACTCGACACCATTTGACGCAAAGGCCCTCTTCCAGTCAGCCTTGCTTGAGTGGGGGAACCGAATTTTGAGACGCTTGGCCTTCGAGATGTTTTGCAGGCTTTATTAGCTTTAGATTCATGGACGAAGGGACAAGGCGTACGGGAAAGGGTAAGCTTCGAGTAATCGTAATAAAGGAAGGGGGTGCCATAATATTCGCGAACAAAATCAGCGTCGTGAGCATACGAAAGCTAGGACGCGACATACAAGTGCGGACCCAAGGACCCTAGGCGGTAACTAGGTAGAGTTTTAAAGAAAAATAGACGGGGGTTTCGGCTGGTATAACGTATTTTGAGGGGCCATAATTTATAAGTAACATTTACGTCGGAGGATTTGACGTTGAGGAGTCTTTATCGGCAAAGTGGCCGAGCGGTCTAAGGCGGCACGTTCAAGAGGATACATCTCTTGCACTGCAGAGCAGTGAGTATTGTGCTGGGGGGAACCCCGCGCGCGTTCGAATCGCGTCTTTGTCATTTTTTTTATTTTATTTTTTGGCATTTTTACGTTTTACTTACATGGCCGAATTTCTACCTACACACGCGCCCCATTAAAAAGATACGTACCACGGGCAGCTACCCAGGCCACGAAGCCAGCCATGTAAGTTACGTATCATTGACTAAGTCCGGGCTTGGCCATGCCGGAGGATGCGTAGGCGGACCGTGCGTCCCTGGGTTGCAACAGCCGCAACGTTCGCGTCAAAACTAGTCTAACCAGATAAGTCATTGCCCGCGGCTCTCTCCGCACTTATGGGCTTTATCATTGCATTCCTCGTCGGAACATCCCATTTTCACGAGTCAACAGAGTGGAGAGCTGAGAGTCCTAGACACTAGAGCTGCGAGTAGGGGAGCATGGTTGGCACGGACAACCCGAGGCATAGGCATATGTTACTCGTACTGGTAGCGTGATCGACCAATAGGGACCACTAGGCACACAGCGGCAGGGAACAAGGAAGTGGGGGATAACTTGGGAGGAAAATATCCGGGGTACGACGGGATTGAAAGAGAGTAATCCCGTCTCTCAATTCCTAGTCGGGATGAATGCACGCGGTGCATAACACAATGTAAAATATAAGAAGAAGCCTGAGACTCCGAACGAGTTTTCGAGATATATTGTTCCCACTCATCATTCTTCACAGGAACCGACTAACGGTGATGCAAACGATATAAAGCGCTATCACTCAAATTTCTCCCAGACGAACGTCTCTGTGAAGCACTATCCCCGCATTCATTACATCCAACCAAGATGACCCTCATATCTATTATGATTCCGGCGATAGTGGTCTTGAGTACCCTTAGCAATCTGGGAGTTGCAATGCCGACAGCTACTGGCCCTACGGGTTCGCAGCCAACCTGCGGTCTGCAGGCTGAGTTTAACGGTATGCCCGGCTGCTATAACGACACCACTGCAGTCCAGGGCGCAAGCGCATATAAAGACGGCGAAGGTACCTATATCGGGACCGAAGGTCTCTATATGGGGGACGAATGTTTTAATCTCTGGTCGGATTTCGCACAGGGCCAGTGCTGGACAGACTACTTCGTAGTCGGCACGACTACTAAGCACCAAGACCCCTACCAAGTCGAGGGCGACATTGAATGTCCAGCAACTAGCGCTGGCAGTTGTTCACAAGCAGTTCAGAATACTCGACAATCTTGCACTAGTTTCCAATGGGGCATCAGCGAGACATTATCCGAGTCGTTTGAGGTGTCATTCCTCGAAGTATTTTCGGAAAGCACCCAATTCTCGGTTGGTTCTACGCAAAGCTGGACCCAGCAGAGCTGCAACTCCAACGCAACCACTCAGACCTGCAGCTGGACGACTGGTGGATGTCACTCAATTTGGGCGGCGCAGCGCATTGAGACTGTGCATGGATACATGCGCCGCAGGTGCAGTAACGCAGCATCTAACAACTATACGATTGGCATGCTCGACTACGCGATTCCCTTGGCAGGTATTACTGATATCGTTTGTAGCGACACCTGTGATGATGTCACCATTGGTAGTTTTCCACCTCTTCCAAGCAACGGATCTCTGACGCCCTGGTCTGGAACACAGGCTGGAAACAAAGAGAACACAGGGGCGGAGACGTATCTTCCGGCGCCATATTCGTACGCTGTGGTAACAGGGTTGTACACTTCGACATTTACGACAACCCAGACGACACCAATAACTGTTAGGATTGAGGCCTTGACGACGACAGCTGAGGCCATTGTTTCGCCGCACACTTCGGTCGTGACGAGATACGGGGTTTTGGTTCAAACGACGGCAGAACCATGCCCTACGTGATCAGGTCTGAGATGGGGGGTCGGGCTGGCACAATGCAAGTGAGATATGGGGTAGTACGAAGAGACATGGAGTACATTCTCTAAGAAGCAACACTGGGCGTGGTACCCAACTTGGCTATTGTATAGGGATGGGAGAAGAGTGTATCTTTGATAGCGAGGATGGCACAAGCTGCAACCGATGCATGGAGTTCTCTTCACCCCGTGGAAGAGTTTAAGCTCGGCCGGTTCGGCGGATGGAGTTAAATAAACTTCGGTTCAGATCGAACTCGGCCCAATCCACAATCCGTAGAAACGTCGGCGTTCCGGATCGCACAACTGTTTGTATCTAAATGCACGATGTAGCTCTAACTCATGGTACTATACATACAATTCTAAATTTTCTTATAAAATATTGAACATACGTATTTTGGCCGCTCTAGAGCAAGAATACTCCTAGGAGCGAGACGGCGGTCGCGAGCTACGCCTTACTTACTTCTATAGGATGCCGAATCATTAGCTTTTGTTTTGTTACATTATCTGATCAGTATATCGGATACAACATATGAGAAACTTGGTATTTGCTAATTGACAGCTGCACTGGGAGCATTGGGAAGCGATGGTGCCTCGAGCAATGATTTCGAGCGACGTCGCGCCGGCCGCCGGGGGGTTGCATAAAGGCGGTCCGCACCCCGGTAGTTTCTGCTGCTCCTCACATAACATCGCGTGCCGCTGAACAGGATTGGGTCCGCACCCCGGTAGTTTCTGCTGCTCCTCACATAACATCGCGTGCCGCTGAACAGGATTGGGCGCCGTGGGTGAGCAGCTCCCTAGTAGAGCCTGAAGCGTCTCGGCGTAGAATGTTTGCAGTCTAGAGCTTCGGACGAGCCATGGAATGGGATGCAATGTTTATAGGTAACAAAAGTGGTTTTAAATTCTCTAAATGAGGCGAAAGCCTTAGAGCCCGGTGTATTAATTTCCGAACCCAAGGACCACATTGCTTTGGCAAACCATCAGTCCCCAATCCTTCCACCTCGACATTGTCCGTCAAGCTCACATGCTATGGAACCAGAATGCTAAGTAATCCCGCGGTAGTCCCCGCTTTCACAAACTTTTTCTTCCTCCTCGAGCTTGGCTGCTGCTGCTGGTAAACCTGAGGCGGGGCGCCGTAATAGTTCTGAGGTGGTTGGGGGCCGTTGTTCATAGGCACGGCGTATTGTGCCCTGCCATCGTCGTAAGAAGGCCGGGAAGGACCGCAGCCCATTGTGATTAAAAAAGTATGTTTGTTGTTGAAATTCTGAATTCTCTTGCTGATTCCTTTCTTCTCATCAACCGAGCATATCATGCGGATGAGCAATAGCTTGACGCTCTGGATATTTAAATACCATGCGAAAATCCCGCAATAAGTTAGCCTCTCCCGAGAGCGACGATCAGGTGTTGGACGCGCGATGTACCTACGTCAGCTCTGGCGACGATCCATCTCATCTTGCCACTCTTCGGCTCGACGGCACGGGCAGTCATGCACGCCGGCTCCTTCGCGGGTTCATTGGTGGGCTGGCGTTGTATCGGCTGCGCCCCGAATAGCGACTGCCAACTTCCGGCTAACCACCATCTGCGAATTTGTGAAACCCAAGCCGAAGATAGTTATCATATGGAGGCAAGAAAGAATGGCGCATCTGTTGGCTCCTAAGCCGACATAGTTGCTCGCATTACGGTAAGCCTCTCTAATATCCGAGTCCCAATCTCCCTTCCCTTTATGATGTTAGCGTACATTATTATCCCGTGCCTAAATAAGGCAATCATCCGAGCATCGGTCAGTCGCCTCTTTATTACGGTACTTTTTTCTGTATGTTGGTCGTGGTTACCGCCCGTAAGCCCTGGGTTGCGTCGCATTTCACCCATCTATGCAGGGCATTGGCCATTCCGAGGCTTATATGCTGTTGGCTGTAGGCCGCTATCTTGCCAGCCCGCGAAATGACGTGTATGTACTGCGCCCGGAGAGATCATCCCGGGGGCTGTGCACGCTATTACCAGGCGTTCTCAGAGGTCGTCTGTCCTTTCGGCCCGTGCTTTTGTGCGTTGGTGCGTTGGTGATGAACGCTTCCTCGAGATGTAAGGCAGGTTACACCGAGATAGCTATGGACGTCACTGTCTGCCTGCTTGGGTGTTTGCAGAGTCCAAAAAGGTACTTCATTCACTGCGTTTGCGTAATGATGGTCATACGGGGCTGGGACCAACAAATCCCTCGCTCGCCCGACAATTGAATTTCGGGATTCGGTGGCCATGGAACTGCTGCGACGGGCTTCGACATTGGCTACAACTGTGCGCGAGCCCGCTAGCGTGATAGTTGCCTGTTGATGCGCCCGGCCTGCGCGTCGAAGCTCGTGGCGAGATGTGAAAGGGATGCCACAGCCACTTGCCGGACGGTTTCGATAGAAGCTCGACAGAGGCTTGTTCGAAAGAATTATTGGCATTGTATACTAGATGGATTTCTCGCCACGGCTGGAGCAAAAACCAGGAGCCTCCCGCCAGGGCTTTCAGCTTACATATCTTTTGCGGACGGGTACAAGGTACCACCGAAGAGTCCTCGACAGTTAAGGCGGTTAATTGATAACGCACTCCGTCCGCTCACCAACACCGACGAGCGATAACACGGCTTTCTTAGAGGGAGCATGATTGCCGTATGACCCTGGTGATCTTGTGGAAGCCGCGGCTCAAGAATCTACGGACTTGGGTGGACAAGCAGCAACACATAATAGGACCGCGCGAAGTTTTCTCATTGCATATATTTAAAACTATAGGTAGAGACAGACTGAGCGTTGCAACGGTAGAAAGAGACAAAATCCTCTTAAGCACTATTCATTGTTGGGTCCTTTCTTCAGTTAAACTCTTACACCTCAATAACGTTCTGCTTGTGAGGGATGCACTTCTTGCATTCCTCGTACTTGGCAGCTGTGCCGGCGGCCGAACCGATGCAGGTCAGATCGGCGGCGGGGTTGGCACCACCCTCGATAATGGCGGCGGCGCAGGAACCAGTGGTCCCAACCAGGTGGAGGGCACACTCTGTCGAGTGATTAGTAACCGGGAAACGTAGAAAATAACTTCAGGTTGGGTTGGGGGCTTACTGATGAGTTCGCTCTTCTTGCAGCCAGGAGGGAGGGAAATGTCAACATGGTTCTCGGATTGGCTCTCGGCGGGAGCGGCGTAGGCCATAGCCGCGACGGCAAGGGCGGTGATGCTGATGCACTTCATATTGACAGATTTGAGGAGGGTGGTGGTTTGTGAATGGTTGTGATGTGAGAGGCTTGTTGACGGCTTGTTGGGTTGTTTGGAGTGTGATGAACACGGAGTTTGACAGAGGAACAGGCATACCTTTATAGTTGCACAGACGACCTGGTCTACTGCCTGTCATTGATTCCATGTTGGCTTACTCAACAAGTTGAAGGATGGCCATCGCGAGTTTCCTCCCGTTCATCGGAGAGTCCGAGCCGTCATTGCGCAGACGGTGCTCTGTCTTCCATAAGCAGCAGGGTAATTCAGTAGCGCCTGCAGCTTGCATCCACATCGAAACTGGAACTTTCAAGCATTCTGATCCTGAGTGGAGGAAGTTTCCGAGTGTCTTGCACCGTGATGTCATCATTCTCACGTTCAGCCTTAAAATTAGACTATCCTGTTGGCGATGCCTTGCTGCGCATACTTACGCTCATGGGTCTGTATCGGGGCAGGTGGTGGGCTATGCTGGATACTGGTGATGACCCTTACGTCTGAAGGATCATGCCTGACCAGAGGATATGGTCCCACGGCTTGCGATGGCACGGTTTGAAATCTTGTTGCGAAAACACTATTGAGCTAGGTTTGTGCAAAATCTTGGACTATGAGACTATTTTAGATGTGTATGCACCATCAGGCTAGCAATCACGCTCCAGCCGCTGTGTTTAATCGGCCATCAATGTCATGAGTATAGCCTGACACCCCTTTGTAACCATCAATCTCGATGCTAACGTGTTGCGGAAGCGTCGCTTAATTCGTATCGGCATGTAGCAAAGTGGGTACCCACGACATGATCAAAGCAGCGAGGAGCAAAAGGGCCGGCAGCAAAACTCGTATGATGCTTTTCAGGGCCAAGTTACTATCTAGCCGAGTATGGAAACTTCCGACAAGGGGCTTTAGCCATATTGTGCTTGTTGGTTCCCAAACGTCTTATGCAAGGACTCTTTGCGAATCTCTTCAGAGAACGGGCCGAGGTTGCCGAGGGTGGTGTGGAGGGTCTTCCCCTCGACGACGATCTAGCCTAACATCGCTCGGCAAAATGCTCAGCACCTCAATACCGCCCCTTATTCCTCAACCCGACGCAACGGTAACCGAACTTTTAGTCTATTGCAGCAGTCTTTGGGTCGGATCGTAGTCCGAACCGAGAGTCTACGCGCCACGGTCAAAGGCTGCCCTAGATAGAGGCGCCAATGGAAGCCCGTATGATATTCCAATACGAACAAATGAATGATTTGTTGATCTTTACAACGATCGCCACGCTGGTGCTCGTCTAACGGCTTTACGTCTTCGCACGACCTGATTGGCTGTCGCCGGCCGTCTCAACGTGACGTACTGTGTTTAGCAACGGCTTGAGCCAACATGAAGAAGGCATGGGCCGTTAAGAGAGCTGTGGCATGACGTCATACACGTTTATACACGTCCTAAGGTCAGAGTCCGTAGAGGCGAGCTACGCCCCCAGGGGGCCGGAGGGGGCTGTGTACAGCGCGGCCTGCCACGACGCTAAGAACTCACATCCAACATGCATAATAATACACAAGTTAGGAAGAACGCCGAAGCATATCGATCCGCGGGCAGGCGAGATGACGCTCACAATTACTAGCGTGTAGATCTCGGAGGGACTAATGTTCTGCACGGCTGCCCCGGATGCATGGTCCCCACGTCTGTTGGGCAGAAACCACGGCGAAGACGCCGAAGGGTCAACAGACAACAGGTTGTGGAACGAACTCTTCTCCCGTAAGAATTTTCCTCAAACTAACAGCTCTGCGACTTGTTGTACCGTGCACTAAAGCTACCGTTCCGACTTTTCTTCCATAGGGCTATGTAACCGTAGCTGCCTCGTCCCTCGGCTGTGCATTATCCTGTACTAGCGCTGGCCTCCGAATGGGCCTCGTTGTTAGTTTGTAACAAAATGCCCTATTTTGTTAAGGGCAACGGAACACACCAAAGGCCGAGAGCAACGACTGCCGTTATAGGCTAGATAAAGGGCCTAACTGTCCAAGGCAAGAGAGCACTAGAAGGGTTATATAAATAAGATGTAAGGTACAAGCGGCCTTATTGTAAAGATTACAAGAAGACATCTCAAGGGATAGAAAACGAGAGGCAACAAAGGCTATCTTAGCATAAGTGGGAGGGTAACAAATCCCTCGATTAAACTACGCAGAGCTCATGAAAAGTACAAAGCGCATGTTATAGCATCTAATCTCATAGATCCCAACGCTTCTTATATGTCTACATCCTCCCATTCCTCCTTCGGGCCTGTCTTAGCAACTTGTAGGTTCAGGGTCCGTTGGGCTGCCCCGACAAACTACCTATAGGACCTACAATCCGCGATGCCTCTTCTACTCACTCTCGCTCACCAATTTCTCCTGCCTCAAATCCACTGAGAGAAATTGGCCGTTACTTTTGCGGCCGGTCCCCTTCTTGTCCTCCCTACGCTGCTTTTTCTGTTCCCTTTTCTGCTGTGTGGGAGCCTCCTTATCTGCGCGGCTGACGCGGGGGAACTCGCTATCCGGCCCGCGTAGCACGAGGCCCGGGTGGTAGGCGTTAAGTAGCGTCATGGTGAGTAGCATGGGGAAGGGGTCGAGAATAAAAGGGTATATTTCGTAGGTATGGATAGGACTATCCTTACTAACGCCCAGGCTGAACTCGACGAGGCGGTAGATAATACGACCTGTTCAGCCGTAGTTAGCAGTCTCTTATCCCATGTAGACGGCCAAGACCGTATGCGCACCACGATGAGCAGCCGCACGGCCAGCAGCGTCAAGACGAGGTACCACACGCGGTGGTAGAACCGTAGCGTCATAGCGCCGATGATGACGACGAAGCCCATCTGCACGCCGATGCCCGCCATGTACACCTTCATGCCAACGGCGCGCAGGTACGTTGTGTTGTCCGATTGGGATAGTAGGGCGGCCCCGACGGCCTGCGCAAAGAAGCACACGACGCCGGGCCAGAAGAAGACGGACGTGAGTATAGTGGCGCGGATTCCCCAGATGCGTTGCTCAGGGAGGGTGAAGTAGACCATACGCGTGACAGTCATCCAGGCAAAGGCGTTGATTACTGGTAAGCGTGGGTAGGCCGTTGATAGGTTGCTATGCCGGGCGACATTCACATAACTAGACGGAGCGAGGAGGAAGGGGAGCTGCCCCCAGACAGCGAACTGCAGCTGCTGCTGGTCATGCGCGCCAGCGGTCCGGATGGCGAAGGCGGCCGTCTCCCAAATACCAGCCACGATAATGACCGAGCAGGAGCTCTAGAAGACTCGTCAGCTCGGCTCTTACATACTTCCCGAGCCCTGGTCGCTTACCTTCCTATACGCTACGGCTTGCACGAGATGCACTAACGTGGAGACACCGAAGAGCACGGCGAACACCTGGTTGCCCTCAAAGCTCGGGTAGAAGTTATAGTACGAGTCACACGCGTCGGAGGGGACGTGTCCGTACTGGTCGGGCTCATACCTTCAATGTGCACTTTTCCTTGCATCGCCACTGCTTCTTCGGCACCGCCCGCATGAACTATCCGCCGTCGCTCTGTGGCGTGTTCGTGACATCGGCGTCAGCTCAAGCCTCGCGTCTGACACTGGCCATCGCAAAGAGACAGCGACGCCAGCACGATTGGCCGTCTGGTGTGCTCATGATGTGCTCAGGACGAGAAGCCGGAGGTTTGTGCACCTCAAGCCAGCCGGCCCGAGGCGAGGGTCACGCTATGGCTGGCGACCGCAGGCGGTTCACGGGCCATCCCGACTCAAGCCAGGGGTACGGGACCCACCTTCAAATCTGGGTTACAAGCAGCTCGCGCTCCGTCAGGGCGTGGGCGGATGTGGGCGGAATGAAAGGCCAGGCCAAATAGGCGCCTGCTGATTGGAATTCATCGGCCACTGCCCTGAAGTCGCTGTTCTGCGCTGTTGCGCTGGAGTGTGACGCCCAAGGAATGGCTTTTGGCTGGCTTTTGGCTGTGTGCGGGTGGATTTCACTAAGTCCCACGCGCACAAGACCAACCCTCGCCGTACTGCAGCTCTTATCTTGGAGGTCAACACCGTCGCCCATGTGTTAGTCTTGTAAAAGCTCCTGATCCCAACTATTCTCACGCTGTGACGTAGCTGACGATTATTTGGCCCTCTCGTCTCAGTCCGTGCGCTTTCGCTATGTACATCTTTTGGTGGCATAAGCCTCTCCTGTGGAAGAGCCCATTATCCTACGACATGAGTCCCTTGCACCCCTCGTTGCCTTCATGCACGCCAGCAGCGAGGTCAGCAGCCGTGCAGTAGCAAGCTCGTCAAATCTAAGACGATTGTGAAAACCCTCTTCGCAAATCTGGACTTGTACTCGACTACCCCTGAGCTGGAGTCACTGTGCCTAATCGGGCCATGCGAGGAACATGAAGCTGACGGGAGTAGGGGCTAAGGCGCGGCAGACTTTGCCAAAAACATAATTCTCTCATCGGCCTCGGTACATCAGTCCACGATCCATGTCTCGGGTGGTGGCGTGCAGGTACAGCGGGCACCGACCGCTTGCCTGCGACAACTCGAAAGGAGTCGCCAAAAGGGGCAAGGCACTGCGTTCTTCGAGCGCCGGCCCCGTGTTATCCCAATCCAGGAGCAGGCCTCGAATAACCCTTCTTCGTCAGACATCGCTCGATGGTCCATCCTTCAGGAAGCCCTCCTCCAGCATTCGAGGCTTCTACTTGACAGCGATCGAATTCTCCTTTCCCACACCGTCCCCGGCTCTTTGTCGTGTTCTTATCTTCGCCCCGAGCAGCTCATCGCCACGCATATCCCAGGCTGGCCGTCGAACGACCTTCTACGCTCCGTAAATGGCCTTGCGTCGGCATGATCCTCTGGCTCGCGAACCTGTGCTACGGGGGTTTCCATGCCGCCGCATGGAACGACCATTTCCCATCTGTTCCAAATAAGTGGCTGTGGCGAGCATCTGCCTCTTATATCGGGTTCTGTGGGGGTTTTTGGGTCATCCTAAATTCGGCCGTCGCCCGCTGGCCGGCTCTCAATGCCTTTTGGGAGAAGTGGGTGGACTCACGTGCCTCACGTTATACAGAAGCATTTGCGCTTACCAGTTCTCCGACACGAGGAGGTATGATACTTAGTCCATTGCAGGTTACGCGTTGCAACGTGAGAGTCTTCCCGTCCTGAGACTACAGGGCCTGGTGTGGCGTGACGTCGGCCTGTCGGGACAACTCCGCTGAGCGCTATCAGATGCTGCCAGGCGCTCTTCTCTTCCCCTCAGTCAGGCACGGGTGTCTGACTTACCGGAATTCCATGGTTCGAGGGTTAATACAAGCGGTGCTACAGGAACTCCGGATACCTTAGGTATCTACATATGCAACATAGCTAGGCTACAACACGCAAGATTGAATGGGATCTTGGCGAAGTCGCAGCGCTCATCCCAGCCCTGCACTCTAGGAGCTCGTAGGTGGCACGACTCAAACATACGGGGAAACTTTGGAGAACGAGTTTGCGGATCGCGGCGAGAAGAGACGCTTGCGGGGTTGGTTCCAAGCGGAGACCGGTACTGCCGCACTACCTCATGTCGTGGCCCCCGCTTCGTGTTCTGTCAATGCGCAAGAAGGGAGAATTCCAGAGTAGCACCGCGATTATTCACCATCATTGGCCCAACGTCGAGCCAGTCTGGTCATACGACTCTCACACTTTGCAACTCGGCCGAGTCGAGCAGCTAGGGGACAAACTGAAGCACGGGGTGGTCGGCTACCTCGTAATTCTCATCCGGAGTTTCGCAGTGCGAGACGGGCTGAAGTTGAGATCAGAGCAGAATACGTTGCCGTCAATCCCTGGCTTGTCCAACAGAGTTGCCCGTTACAGTGCTTACTGCTAACAGGGGTCCTGCGCCCGTCAGTCGCCGCCACTTCACAACAAAAGCGCTCAACCCACTCCGTGCTCCTGACCGGAAGTGCTGCATCCCATTGATGAGGCTGCCGCTGAAACTACGAACGGTCGCGAGTTTACTTCCCGCTGTCAGCTGCACTCTTGAAGTTTTGACTGCAGAGTCTGCAACTCGCCACGCCGTCATGGCGTGCATGCGAATCCTTAAAAGCGGGTCCTGTGGCTTGCCAACCTCTCAATGCTCCGTGGCCGTTTAAGACGATGAAACGCGGCCCCTTGTCCGTTCGTGGCATACTCCGGGAGGCTTTGTTAGTTTACCGGAGCTGAACTTTTGTAACAGCCTCGGCCCGAAGCAAAAAGCAAATCAGCGTATAGTATCGAACTCGTAACGGCCAAGGACTCAAGGCTTCCAACGCCGCGCGGCAGTCACGCCAGGCCTGTATGCGCCGTTACGCACGTATTCTCGGGTCCTTCTTATTAATTAACGCATTGACGGCTCAAGTTTAGAGGCAATTAAAACTCTATCTTCGGTTAGCGCGTATGCTTTGTAGTGGCTCAGAAGATGGCTGCCTTTCGGAGGGCGCATCTTGATCGCTGCTGGGGCTTGAGGTGCCGCATTAGCTGTCGCAAATTTACGGCAGTTCGTTACGGATCCGTGTTTAGGAAGCCTTATCCTTAGTCGCCGATGACATCAGACTAAACAGCTCTCTGTTACCTATGTAGAATCGACGTACCGGTGCACTAGGCTCTTCCTAGTCTGGCATCCGAAGCCAAGTACAGAGCTAAGTTTTAAAGCCCGAGTCTCGAACTTTATACGTGTCTCATGTCGGCATAACATGAGACTGAGCTCTAGAACTATAGACGTAGAATCCTCCGCAACTACAATACGATCTTCGCATATAAAAGATCAGGCATAGCCCACGATATGTTTACATTGAGAGATAGCCCGCTAACCAACTGCAATTCCTACTCTTTATCGTAACAAGCATACGATTTTCCCGACCTGGCGTCGATTTCAGTCACTTTAACTCCTTATCTCTTTTCTCTACGTTACTTTGTGCACTCCTTTGTATCTCTTAACGCATTTCCTCGACGCCTTCAAGATGGTTCGATCTACTATCGTTTCCTCTGTTCTAGCTTGTAAGTGCCCCTGTCTCTTTTGCTGGATGCGACTTGCGTGTCTAAAATAGTAAGCAGTGGCCTTGGGCGTATATGCCGCCGGACCCGATCCTGCCGGCGTCAAGAATATTGGCAACGGACAGGGCAGACAGTTTGTCCAGGGTGCATGCCTTAGCAATGCAGACTGCGAGACCGCTTGTTGCGCTCAGCAGGATGCTGCCGGCGTCTGCTCTGAGGTCGGCGCCCAGCTCGAAGCCGGAAAGAAGGGATGTGGCTTCATCGACCCCGAGACTAAGGCTCGACGCGATGTAATCGAGGGTAATTTTACCGGTGGTAATAACAACCAAGGCAATGTAAACTTCAATGGAGTTAATGGAGCCAATGGAGGCATCCTTATCAACGGCGTTGACGTCAACAAGTTATGCACTGACGGCATCGCTAACGGCAAGGTCAACGGCGTTGACGTTAGTCAGCTATGCAACGGCGGCAACACCAAAATTAACGGCATTGACGTTACTCAGTTGTGCAACGTTTCGGGGGATGCCAAGGTGGTGGATGGCAAAATCAACGGCACCGACGTTAAGCAGTTATGTAGTGGCCTCGGCAATAACAACGGCAATGGCAATGGCAATGGCAATGGCAATGGCAACGGCAACGGCAACGGCAACGGCAACGGTAACTGCAACTAGGATAACTAGAACTAAGCGTCGTTATTATATATCAGGATAACGTATAGCTTCCCGAAGCATTTCGGGGATTGCAAGATAACAGAATACTGGGTTCTGACTGTATGATCGACTATCTTTGGCTGGTCCAGAGGTATAATCAGAATATAGAAAAAGATGCGCCTATTGACGTTAGATATAGCAAGCGTATTTATACTATATATCGGATGCTATATTAGGGATCCTAAGGTTTACTGTTTCTTAGGTAGCAAGTCAGGCAGAAAGAGCATTATTCCACAAGTAATCCGTTAAGAAGGTTTGCACCTACGGTCGGTCCTTCGGTCCTGATTTCCTTGCCGGCTTTCTTTTCCTGGCCAAGCAGTCCCGGCGTTTTACCACAGTCAAAACGGAGAGCGTCCCGCCAGTTTTCTGGCCGTCCGAGCGGTAGGACGTTTAAAATTGCTATTCGATCGCAACGCGCTTCCATTAGGCGCGCTTCTTAGAATAGAATGCTGCCGGCTATAAATTAAAATCTGGTCCTCTTTATCCGATTTGCGCACCGAGCGCTCGATCCAAGGTATTCGTCTCTAATTGTATAGGATTATCTATTATTATGCGAGGGCAATTATGGTAGAGTTGGCAGAGCATCGCCGTACAAAGCGTTGCCGCGCTAAGAATTAGTGAGATAGAATTAGCGGAGGGTTGGGCGATAGCCAAATGTACCCCAATATCACGAAATCCGCCCAAAACTATATAATATTTAAAAAGTTCAACCGTGCTGCATCATAAAAGCCTTTCCTCTTGCGTAAGTTTTGAGTCCATGCTATTGAATGCTTGCTATTAAGCTGCGGCTTAATTTCTTCACTGATGCTATATGCTCAAGTTGCGAATGAAAAGTACACGCCCCTTGACGCGTCTTTGGTCATTAAGCACCCGTTGGAGAACGGCCTCATACATCGAGTCTATCTCTCTTTAAAGTTCATCCTTGAAGCTGAGTTTGCTGGTGCCAGCCTTGCTCTCGACACTTTGCAGCCGGAACGCCTTTGACGCGTGCCGGGCGACTCTTGCTTCGAGTTGCCCCCCGGCCTTAATGGTACCAACACTTTCGCCAAATAGCCTGGCGTCGCCTATGGCGAGGCCCTCGGCATAGGACTGCTCCGTCGCGTTGTACCAGTCTGCCCTTTTGAAGACGCCCTCGCGACCCTCGTGCGTGACCGCCTTTAGAACCGCCTGCGCGTCCTCGGTACGCATCCGCGCACCGTGTACGCTCCAGAGGTCGCGGACGACCCAGTCTTGCTTGACGTGCGGTGCGCTCCCGCCGGGGCCGTTCATGACGAAGATCTCTGCCAGCGAGGCTGTCATGTTGAGGTCCTCGTCAGCGGCATTGAGGAAAATGACCACCTGGTCGCCATTGGCCAGCGGCCCGCTCCACACGTGCGTCTCACCTACGCCGTACTCGTCCACAGGGACGTCGAGGTTCCGCGCGACCCGCTGGGCGCTGCGTCCTCGAGGATCCTGGCTGATGGCAATGATGGCAGGGTTGTTGATGATCGAAAGCGTCGTGGCATCCATGGCGCGCAGGTCGTTGCCTAGCAGTAGCGGCGACTTGAGTGCCGCCCACATGGTAAAGTGTGCCTTATACTGAGGAAAGTGTGAGCCTTCAGTTGCAGGATGAACCAAGCCGCTCTGGTTCTCCACATACCTCTTCTTCGGTCATGCCCCCCAACCCAACCTCGAGCATGTCGAGGTCGTTCCACGAGCCCGGCAGCCCGCGATCTATGTACGGCGCCACCTTGTTGAGGATGGCCAGCACCGAGCAATGGGTGCCCGGGGCGACGCAGGCCGGGTCAGCCGCGTCTCTGCAGGTGCACAAGTCGTCGGGCCGCGCAAAAGAGTCGTAGATGTCACCCGAGACGCGCCACGAGTTGGCAATGGAGCCTCCCCACTGGATCCCTCATCGTCAGCCGCCAGAACTGCCTTGGCCATCGCCGATTCACATACCGTGTGGACGTAGTCCTCGCCCCAACTGCATAAGCTGTATAAAATCGACCGCCCCGTCTTTTTGAGGGCTTTAGCCATCTCGTTGAAGCGATCAAAAGATATGAGGGGCGTGCCCATGCGGCCCAGATGGTAGCAGTTGTCGTACTTGAGGTAGTCGACACCCCACGACGCGAAACTCTTAGCGTCCTGCGTCTCGTAGTCGAGTGAGCCGGCTGCGCGTGCGAGTTAGCCATGGTCTTCGACTGTGATGAGCCCCATGCAGGCGACTCACCGTAACGTGCGCATGTCATCTCGCCAGCACTCGAATACATGCCGAACAGCAAGCCCTGCTTGTGAAGCTCGTCTGCCACGGAGCTCATGCCCCGCGGGAACTTGGCTGCGTCCGGGACGAGATAGCCATCTTCGCCGCGCCCGGTGGACCAGCAGTCGTCAAGTACGACGTACTGATAGCCGAGGTCCTTGAGCCCATAGTCGCCTAAGAGCTTGGCGGTCTCGAGCAACAGTTTCTCAGAAACATCGCAAGCGAACGTGTTCCAGTTGTTCTGGTTTCGCGTAAGCGCTGGTCAGGGCCTCGGGGTGAATGGAGAATATTACCCATCCCATCTGCGGGGTCCGTGCGAGGCCATTCTCGACCGCTCCTACGAGGAAGACGAGAAGCCCCAGCGCGACGAGTATTCGTGTCTCGATCATGGCGCCTGTGGATTCGGGCTGTGGTATGCGTCGCTCGCGGGCGTCAAAAGCCAATGCGGGCGTGTCGGAAGTGCAGCCACACAACTGCGATAAGGTTTACGACAACGAGATGATGGAGAACTGCATCGAGCTCAATGCACGCCTGCGGTGCTCTTTAAACATGTCAATGACCTAAAAGCGAGTCGAACAGATCCCAAGCGTGCAAAGACATGGATCAGAATAGCTTGGCCTGCTTCTCCGTCTCCGCAGTATGCGGCAGGCGATCGCCCCTCTAACCGCTGCACTAGCTATCCGCGGGGATTTATTCGGCGAACCCACTTGTTGCCCCCACGCATTGGCTTCCATCGCCGTAAAGACGCGAACCATAACAGCATCCCCTCGGACGAGCATTCAAAGGTCTCAAGCATGACCGTACCACAGTACGAAGACGGCGGACAAAAGCCCCGACAAGGCCTTGCAAAGTCGTGGTAAGCGAGCGTGCTGTTCTGTCGTTCTGGTGACTTTCGACACTTCTGTGGAATCAGCGGCATAATCAAACAAGCCACCCCGTGACTTCAATCGGCAATGCCGCCCGATTACAGCATCCAATCATTGTCCTGGCCGAGGGCGGAGATAGAGAAATACACCGAAGAGGCCTAACACCGCGGGTTTGCACGTTTCGGGATCGTAGCAACTCGCCCTAACACTGCCCAATAAATGAATACCGTGAGCGACAGTCCTGTTTGCTGGGCTCAATGACCGAGTAATGCATCCGAGCGTATGCGTGACTGGGAAAAAAAGCAATCAAGGCTGGCGTGGCCTGAGCTGAATGCTTTAATCATCTCGGGCCTACAGTACGTAATATCTCGATCAGATACGTGGGGCAAACCCACGCGTTCGACGCCGGTGGTCTGCGATATCTACTCGTTGTTGCAGATGCTATGTGGACTTGGCGCAGTGGCATTCATGACCCCATTTGCCGGTAGACAATTGTGGAGTGCAGTAATCATTGACGGCTCTTGACGGCTCTTGTCCAAATCATCGGCGAAATCTCCTCGGACCATTGTATAGGCAGTTCTGCCTTGACGCTGAACTCCTTCGTCACTACCGTCAGGGGACAGGACTTCTTGGCGCGGTAACGTTGTCCATGCTGGCTTACAAATTGCCAATGCGTCACGATACCAATATACAGTGATCATGGCGTCAATTTCAGCCATGGCTTGCTTACAGGTACGTTTCCAGCCCATACTATGGCCTTCCACCCATGTAATAGTGGTACAGGGTGTTGCTGTTAGGGCCATCACCACCGCTTGCCCAACCTCCGAAAATTACCCCAGGCGGATAAGGTCATTACTCCACCCCGTATTGGCGCCGGGGTCGGGGCTCAGGCCACTCTGGCGTAATTCATCTAAAGACCGGAGGCTTGGAGCCGTCGTATCAGACATCTTGTGGAATCAATCGTTATTGGTGAATTTCGCGGGTGTTATGACCCTTGAGCATGTCACTTTCACTTGCTTATTGCCCTGGATGCTTGGGGTCGCGATCTCGTCTTGACGACTTGGACGGGCAGCGGGACCAGGATAATCACGTATCGCATCATGGGCATGGCAGAGGTTTTGAGGGCTTCAAAACTGAATACGTTCGTCCAGAATGTGCGGCCCAAGTACTTACAATAGCCTCATTTGGCACGCCGCTGGGGCAAGCCTAAATGCAACTACGGCTTCCTCTGCAGCAATTGGGCCGATTTTCCGATTTGCTACCAGTTTCTCCAGTGTCTCCGTCGCAAAAAGCACTGAAGAGGCCAGCGGCCCGTGGCACTGGGAGCGGACGCCCGCGGTCTTTGCGACATCTATTCCCCAGCATGCCAGTCTTTGTCGATACCTTATGCAACGGTTCGGTGATTTTTGACAAAGTTAACGCAGCAGGATGATATGATATCGATCCAATGTTGTGCCAGCTACAGCTTCGTAGTTTCATGTAGGAGCTGGCCAAGATTCAACCGTATGCGAGATTGAGGTAGACGCCCCAAGCGAGGCCTGCCACGCTTCCAACAAGCATACGATACTCGAATGGCACGATAGTCAGGTTGAGTAGGCAGACAAATGGCCACAGTCTGTACCCTGACAGTAGCATGGGCCAGAAATTCTGCACGCAGTCAGTCGGGAACACCGATCTCTGGGTCGTCGATGATCACCTTTTCGAGATTTGGCCACATCCCTGCAATGCTACCCGTCTTCATATAGTCCATGAAAGAGATGAAAAGAAGCGTGTTCACCGCCGCCCCAAGCGTCTGATCGAGCACAAACTTGACGATTATATTGATGATGTTGAGACGGAGCGACTCATCTCTTGCAGCCGTGTCGCCAGGTTGCAGGCGTTTGCTGACTTCTTGTCTCGGATATGATACAACAGATGCCTCGACGGAATGAATGGGCTCCTGGGTCGGAAAATTAGTCTCGAGGAACTGCTGCCATTTGTAGTTGGGCGGCGTCTGCAGTGCCGTGTAGATCAAGAACTGGACCAAGGAGACGGCATCGACTGCGGCCAAGCTCTGGAAACGAATGTCAGTTAGAGACTGGACATGCGAGCCTCCAGCGCGCGGGGCGTATACCTGGGCTCGGTATACAGAAATAGCTTGAGCGACGACACCGGATAGTGCGTTAAGCACCAGAGCCTGCTTGGTTACCGAGGCGACAGTGAGGTCCATGATATTTATCTGGTCTAAACCTATTGTATGTACTCTGCCCTCCCGCACAAGGTGAGCGACCCGTCGTGATTTAAGTTGAGGGGTTTTGGGGAGCGGAGAGGGTCCTAGCGCTACATCGGCGCCCCAGCGGCGAATAGCTCGGGGTTGAAGTCGGAAGTGTAAGAGTCTGGCCAGACTGGGGTCGAGCCCTCCCCGGATCATCCAGGAAAGCGCCATATCAGCTTTGTCACGGTTCATTAAGATTTGGGAGAGTCAAAGAACAGCATCTGACAATTGTGTCAATTGGGCCTGGATCCCAATTGCATGGTACCACATGTACCAGCCGTGCATCGCAGCTAAGACTTGATATACCCATGCGTCGTATCTATCATATCCATCATTCAATCACATCTGGCGTGTCAGCTCAAAACTGTCGAGTCCAATATGGACGATCTAAACACGATCCCGACATCCCCGTCATCCCCGTCATCCCCCTTCCCTCTTTCCTCCTTTCCCCAGCAGGCGCGAAGAGGGCGTCTTAGCGTTAGCGGGGAAGATGGAGCCCCTGGTGGCTGGACGGAGAAAGACTCTCGCGCAGGTCGACGACAGTTGTTCAGGAAAAACGTTTGAGCCGCGTCCCGTCCTGTTCATTTCTTCCGACATCTCGAGGCTCCGCGTTCACGGGCCGGCTGGTAAAGGAGTGTGGAACCCCCACCCGGTCCTTATTAACCCGCGTAGGTGTACGGGTAGCGGCTGCGTTCCCGAAAATCGATCCGGAGTGGCTAAGACTGATCATGCAAGATACACACTAGTGAGCTTGTGTATACAATTTCTGCGCGTTGAGCTTATCATAATCTTGAAAGCACAAAGTACCTACAGCCTGGATATTTCTTCGGGCTTAACGGGATGCCGCATGTCACTCTCTGTATATTGCATAACCTACCTATGTATATTTGTCCTTTTCTTTCTTTTTCAACATAGGGGAGCTGCGGCTTGGTTTCAGCTGTTGCTAGTTCGTTTATGAGCTATTACCTTGGCATAACCCCACTGGCAAGTCGCACGACAACAGAAGCCGGGGCGTACCCAGTGGTGTCAATCCTGCTGATACCTCTGTGTTAACAGTCTGCAGTCTATGCTTGGGGAGGATAGGTAGCCGTTGCTGCCAAAGTATCCTGACCCTAAGCCTTAAAGCGACAGGCTCGTCCATTCGTTCGAGCTTGCATGCCGGTACCTTTCTCAGCTTTGCTGGTCGACTTTGCCATGTCCGCTGAATTACATGGGTAGTGCAGCTACAAATCGCCATGTCGTCCGAGATTGAGTCGTACTTTGAGCTCAGCTGGGCTGTTATGAGTACCATAGGCCTTGTCAACTTTTTCTACGGTCTCATGGTCTTGGGTATTGTCGGGTTCGCGCCGATAGGCTTGGTGCCTCAAATTGTTTCCGGGGCGGGAGCGCTGGCGAATGGTTTGTGTTACGTTGCCTTTTGACGATTCATGTTATCTAACTCTCATCTTTTTGGCTGTCGACAAGGTCCAGGAGGCCGGACTCACGATGTACGGTTACGCCATTTTGTCCAGAGTCCTCCAACGTCGTCGTCTCACAGTCTATGTCTGTGTTTTTTGGTTCTTAGCTGTCGAGGTGGCCTCAACGAAAATCACGATCGTGGTCTTTCGGGTAAAGTATATCCTGGTTGCGCAACCGTATGAGGAAATTCAACACACAGTTTCGTGCCTATATATCGGCTATTTCGTGGGAATCGCGCTCTTGGAATGCTGGAACGCTATATTTCTAATTGAGCGATTCAACTCCGTGCGGCAGGCGTCCATGGCAAGCACGAGAAGTGGTAGCTTCTACAAATATCTCATGCGCAGCACAGAGATTCGCCTCTCACTCATGGCCTTTGCTGGGATTCTGAGGACTGTTACGTATAGTTCCCAAGACACGGCCTAGAGCGCAATTAGTATGGCGATCCAATTGGACCGCTTTGCAGCAACTCTGGAAATTCTCTGCCCAATGCTAATGTAGTAAGTCACGTCCGCTTCGTGTTGTTCGATAATGTGTTGATCGCTGGAAAGTATCGACCTTCTCGCATCAAAACTAGCTTTCAAAAGCTGCGAAAGTTTTGACTCAAGTCGCGCCGTATCAATTGCACTAGAAGACAGAAGTATTAGGAAAGGATCCTACGCCGTCGATGGCTTGCGTTGCGGGGCAGTTGTTGAAGTTGAGGACGCCGCCGAAGACCTGAGTTCCAGGGCAATTGTGGAAGTCGAAGATGCCGCCGAGATGATTGCAAAAGCTCATTAGTACCGAAACTCATGCCATTGACTATCCTCGACCAATCTATTTGGCTCCGTGTAAGCTCATACAATAAGGGTCATCCCCACAATCTTCAAGATGCGGGCTTGTCTCGTTGACTCGACTTATCATTCAAACTATTGTAATAAAGTGTATTATTAAAGAAAAGTTGACCCAAAAGTTTCCTTTCCGCTCCTTCTGACATACATCCAACGTTTATACAAGACCCCTCCCCAAGATCTCCGTTGACTGAGGGAAAGCAACTCTTAAACGCAAGCTGCGTCATTCCCTACAGGTGGCCAATAACCCCCCCAATATGTGTGCGCCAGGGTAAGGAGTTCTATGCAGCTCTTCATTTGCCAGCTTATATGCCAGCTAGAGATGTAGTCAGAGATGACAGGATGATGCTGCCATCCAACTCTACTTTAGTATGCTACACTATCGAGAACGATATAAGCATTGGCGGAGACGATTTGTCCCAAAACAAACCTTTGCTCTTAAAAGATGTACAAATTGTGAGTCTACACGTTCTGGGAACAAAAGGCCTTCGGAAACATGGTCGATTGCTTCGTTACTTAGGCACGAGCTTTAGCAGTGGTCATTCCTTTGTGTTTATTTAGCGCGTAGCGCTTTAAAGGAACGCCATCGGGGTATATCATTTCTCCCCACGGCCTGGTAATGATTGTAATTGACAATGGTATTTAAATTGAGCAACAATAATGAAGGTGGCACATAAAGTTTCCACCTCAAATGTGAAAAGGAGTTTCTGTTTCCATGAAAGAGCACGAGTTGTTATCCTAATACAAAGTATTCTCTGAGCCCATGAAGGTGCAAAGCTGTTGTATGGTAGCTTTTCTTGTCGATAAGGCTCCTGAGACCTCGGTCCAGCAATTGCTATCAAAAGTCCCATTATTTGAACAGCCTCAAGGTCGCGTCAGGTGTAGGAGGTAGCTCTGACCCTCCGCAATGCTAACATCGAGACCAATGGACACATTTCCCCAATAATTATCGTTCCAGACGTCGTAAACTTTGTAAGGCCCAGTGACTCCAAGATCTGAGTAACTGATGTACAAGTGTTGCGTGCCGGAGGTCTCGCTACCGAAGCCACCAGAACCCTGATCGGGACCGTAGTTGACGACCAGTGCAAGGGCTTCGCCGGACGGGCTTGGACCAGCAATCCACGCTTGCATCTGCTTAGCGGAGTTACCGCCCGATCCGGGATTGCGAGGCTGCATCGGGTACTCGGTTGTAAAAGGAATGATATCCAGCACGGCCTGGTGATTAAGTAGATAGGATCCAAAACTGGAAATATGTGTTAGGTCATCGCCAAGAATCAAGTTTGCGCCGGCTCCAATCCAATGAGACATCATCGTCTGCTGCTGTGCATATGAAATGCCGTCTGCGGATGGTTCATTCGCGACGAAAAGGTTATCCATATCCGGGCGAATGCTGATCGGGCTTAGATAAGAGATCGCGGCATTGATCCATTGACGGTAGTTATCAATCGCGCGCTGAACAGTACCCCACTGAGTGAATTGGCCTGAGCCCGAGTTATTGATGTCTTGATCCGTTCTCATCGAATCGGCGTTAGCATTCCAGATATTGAGGTATTGCTGCGAGCGATCTAATTTCCACGATATATCTAGACGCATACTGCGGCCGCATTGCGCAATGGCTTTATGCCAGGCTTCCACGACGGCTGATTCGTCTGCCGGAAGATTCTGCCCATTCGAGGGCGATCCTGGGGTGATGAAGTCCAACTTAACGAAATCAATTCCCCTGAATGTGCGAGGGCCGTGGTCAGCGCGTTATCAAGCATCGTAGATAGCAATACGAGAAACATACCAGGAGGCAAACTGATTGGCGACCGAGTTGTGCCAGGCCTGTGCTTCCGGCCGGCTGTAGTCCAGGTTGCATCGTCCCATCCCATTGTTTCCACTGCAAATAGAGCCAATCTTCGTTTGAGTGCCGTAGATAGTCTTGCCTTGGTCGTTGATAAAGGCACCTGGAACAACGTAGACACCAAGTTGAAGGCCTTCGCCATGGAGATGGCTGGCTAGACCAGGAAGGTCAGGGAAAAGAGATGTGTCTGGAATGATCCGGCCGTAGTTATCTCCATGATCACCCACCGACCAACCCGAGTCGATACTACAGTACGTGAATAGACCGCCGCCAAAACCTTTCATGGCATCGCACTGAGACTGCACATTGCCTTGATTTAGCTTCCACCCGGACAAAACGTTGTTGGCTTGAATGCCCCACGAGTTCCATCCGGAGGCAGGCTTAGAGAAGCCATTGGCCGTGGTACCATAAGTAGCCACTTTCAAGGTTGGGGACGCGATGCACGTGGCGCTGAGGCTCACAGGGAGCAGGAGCAAGGCAGTCTTGGTGATCATTTTTGCTTTGGCCTCGAGAGTGCAGTAACAGCTAGACAGAGGCGCGGTTGAGAAGAAGAGGAAGTTGTGACATTCAGCTGGTGAGCAAACATTTGGGGTCGGACTCATATACGTATCAACACTGTACCCATATCTTAACCCGGATGAAATCGTTCTCCATGTTGTCGGTCACGGAAACTTACTCGGACATCAAAAGCTCTCCGGACACAAACTCGGCTGGGCATTTCGGTTGCAAGCGTTCGGTAACTAACGTCCCGGAAAGGGGCCATGGCGCCAGTCTCGATGGTGGCTTTTGCCCACGTTGCGTTGGATGGTTCTCGCAAAGCAGCGTCGAGTATTAGAGAAGCTTAGAATGAGCAGGGCGAACTTGCCCCGCCGCCATCCCAACTATTGGACATCTTGGTGCCCCACTCCCAGCTAGAACCGTATCCCCCGTAGGCTCATAGGGCCACCCACCGATCTGCCACTGGAAGACATTCAAACCGGTTGGCACGAAACGTGGCGTTGCGGGGTTAGCTCTAGGGTGCGGCGCGCGGCGCTGAATTCATGCACTACATGCGGGGCTTAGCGCGCCAGTGACATCTTGCCTCGTGAATAAGCGGGTAATGACGGGACTTTGGTGAAAGGTCGCGCTGGTGCGTGCCCTCTTGCGAATGAGGCCCAACCAGGCGTCCGGTCGTCATTGGTACCATGACTTGGTTGTAGACGCAAGCCCGATGATATTGCCGCGAAGCAGACTCTCACGCCGACTTGGTGAAAACTAGTGGCGCCTCTACAGAGTATGTCTTCAGCTACTTCGACACAAGTAGGCATGCGTCTGAAAACGAAGGACGCAGCTCGCATCGTTACTTGTCACGAAGCGGGACGACACATCCAACATCGCTGGCTGCACCAGATTACCCCTCAGTCATGTGCAGTTCCCATAGTTCTTATTTCGATAGGAGCTACGTTTTCGTCGTCTGGGCACATTGGAGTTCGCCAGACCATCACTAGCATCACGCCGCGGTTATGTCCGCGATTGTGCCTAAGCAGCACCAAAAGCAAGCATAATCATCCAATTCGCGAAAACTTAATCCCGACTCCTTTAGAGGAGGAGATTTCGTACATTATATTCTTAATAAAAGAGAGCGTACAATGTTGTTGTTAGAGAAGCTTCCTCTCCGACCTGGGCGATATTGTGAGACGTCTAGAAAGACCACCGCCTCGATCCGCACATTAAAGAGAGACAAAAAAGGCGTACTATTTGCCTCGGATTTGTACGAGATCCACCGGCACCGCCAACAAAGGTGACCATGACCACTGGTATAGAGCGCGAACTCATATACAGCGCCGCTCCGTCCGAAGTCTGCTTCTCCCTTGACAACAGCTAAAGGACAGCGTGTATCTTTTCCGAGATCGCCCCCCCCCCC